>JAREIK010000231.1:1460000-1855000 GCA_029783825.1 Sapria himalayana
TAGGGTAAAAAATCTAAAAGGAGCAAATGGTAATAATGACAAAAGAAAAATATTTGGTTATTGATATAATTTGGTTAAAAGTATATCTTCGAAAAAATATTTTGAAATATTTTTACTAAAAATGAGTATTCAAATCATTTTAATTAAATATCTATTTTTTTGTAATTTTATTCTATGAGGATCTGCAAGCACATGAAGTATAATATATGGTTTCATAATTAGTATATTAAATATTAAAATTATTAGATTTATATTTTAATGCATTATTATTTGTTTTTTTTAATATTTTTATTAAATTAATTTTTTATTTTTTTATTTAATGACTAAACAATAAGCTTTTTGGAGGGTACAAAATATTTGGTTATTAAATATAGTTTGGTTACAATTATATCTTTACAAAAATATTTTAGAATATTTCAACTAAAAAAGAGTATGCATGTCATTTCAACAAAATGTCTATTTTTTTCTTTTGTAAATTTTATCCTATGAGGGTTTGCTAGCACGTGAAGTATAGTATATGATTTAATGATAAGTATATTAAATATTAAAATTATCATATTTATACTTAAATGCATTATTATTTAAAAAAAATTATTAAATTAATTTTTTTGTTTTTTTATTTAATGATTACAAAATAAAAAAAAAGCTTGACATGGAATAGAATCAAATAAATAAAAGTGTATAATTATTGATAAATATAAAAATTATTACTTGGTCATTGATCATCATATGTTTATGTGTATCAAATTAAATGAATTTTTATTCATACAAGTTTGATAAGTAAAATAAAAAAATTTAATATGTTTTTCTAACTAACACACTCATAATTCAGCATATAGACATGTTTAACATTGTAATTTAATATTCTTAGGTTGACCAATGATAAGTGATTAAGTCAAGAGTAATAGATTAATAATCATTAAATACCTAGTGTGATATGTTATCATTGAAGTAACAACATAAACTCTACTCTATTCAATTTAAAAGAAAGTTTTTCTATAATTTTTTGATCTTACAAAATAATATTATTAGAAAAAAAAATAAATTTAGAATTGAATTATTTTAGAAGATAATTTATTGAAAGAATATTAATTAGACTCTTATAAATAAAAAGAATACTTGAGAGAAAAAAAATATCAAGTTGAATATTATCATAACAAGAGCTTTTGATAGTTTATCATTGGCTATTATAATATTTATTGAATATTATTAAAAAATAATGAATATGAAGCACTTTCTTATAATATGACTGTTGGTTCTAGGGTTGATAACCTAATAGTAAACTTTGTGAGGATTTTTTAATGACTTTGGTAGTTGACATGTCACCATCAATAACTTATAGTACTCTTGACTTCTCTTCTAGAAATATTTTTTAAAAACTTCTTTGGTGTGTAACTATTTCTATAATTGTGCTTTGTACTAATTATCATGGACTTATTATGTATATTAATGATTGTAATTGAAGTTTTAATTAAAAATCAAACATGTTGATAAGTTTAAATAAAAATGTGAGAGAGTGCTCCAATAAGGAAGTGCAAGTGGATTAAAGATGAAGCTTTTTGGAGTTAAAGCTGCCGATCTTGTTAAGTTTGAAAAGCTTGTCACTAGCCTATGATTTAACTATAAAAAAAAGGTGTTGGCCTCCCTGCACAAATTAGTCAGGAGTTGGAGCGCTCTCTTGATGTGCCCTAGGCATGGTGAAACTAATCAACATGGAGACATGAAGGGTGGCATGACAGGCTCGGTCTCATGAATGTGTTAATTTGAGGCTGTCGCATGAGCTACACTATTGTGTGAATGAGTAGGTCTGTGATAAATGATATCAGAGTAGGACAAAATATTGTCAATAAGGGTATTACCTTTTGTTGATCTTGATGGCTGAAAGTTTAATAGTGCGTAATGGTGTTTGCTTACTAGGGTGGAAGGTCATGCTTTCAAGGTGTAAGTGAGTGGAAGCTCCTTTCATGGCTGGTGAAGTCTTGTTCATGAAGAGAGACATCCTTTTTGGCTCATGGTATTAGCATTGACCTTAATGGATTAAAGCTCGTGTTGAGCAATAATCTTAGAAGGTTGAGATCGGTGAAAGGTGTCTTGCATGAGGGTGTGCAACATATTGGGTGGTGGAGAATGTCACAGACTTATTATGTACGTCTGTGATCATAGCTAAAAACTTTATTGAAGATAGAAATATCAAATGGGTTGGCTCTGCCTGATTTTAGGTGGCCCAACTGGGCCACCATGCGTGCCTGACACAACTTCATCACATTAGGCTCTGTATGGTCCATTGGCTCGACTCTAATGAAACTGTGTCAGGTCGGGCCTAGACAGGCTAGTTCTGGTTGTCAAGGATGGGTAGGAGGATAATTTTACCCATTGGGCCGGATTTGGGTCTAGTTTAAGCTAATTTTAAAATTTTTAATTATTTTAATTTAGAATATTAAAAATATTATAAAATTTAAAAATTAATTATTTAATTATATACTTAAATAGTTTTTAGTTAATAGTTAATTGTTAAATTAAAATAAATAATTAATTTTTAAAATTTTATTTTATTAAATTTAATAAAACATAAAATTTATTATAGTAAATGACTAAAATTTAAAAATTAAATGTGTATTAATTTATAAAACTTAAATACTAATATAAATCAATGAAAAATTTAAATCACAAAAAATTAATATTTAAGCATCAATTTTAAAACTCAAAGTAATATCATAAATAAAAATAAATATAATATAAATGAGTAAATCTAATATTAAACATCAGTGTCTCAATCCATCAATTATCAACGTCATCATTCGTTAAATCATCCTCATATCAATATCACATGGATAATTATCAATATCACCCGGTTGACACCTCTAAGATTGTTTATTTCTATTTGATGGTCAACTTTGTCATTTTTTACTCGTTACCTGAATAGAAAGTCATCATCTCTGAATATGATATTCATGTCCGTACTCGAAGCCTCACTACTACTATTATCATATCTAATATCTTAGTGTATATATAAAGCTCAATCAATTTCTTATGAATGAATCCTTCAGGTGGGTCTTTTTGGTTTATGCACGAGACTATGTATATCAAAATATCTTCTATCCTTTTCATCTTAATTTTAGGATCTATGTAGGCAGCCAGATAATACAGAGATGAAATAGTGGACCAATACTTTAAGTACTTGATTTTTCTCTCTAGAACCATATTGTTAAGTGTCAATTCATCTCAAAACTTTCTAAATATGCTATTAATTGTGCATATGTACCTGAGTACAATGTAAGTTGTGTGAGTATAAACTGACGGACATACGTTTGTTATATCATAAAAAAATTTCAGAATTTTTATAAATAAAATTCTTATATTTCAGTCAGTGGTGTCAATAATAAGTTCGTCACTTATATTATTAATATAGTCAAATATTACATATTCGTAAACATCATATAATTTTAATATTATGTATGTATAATTCTAATGATGTTTTACATTCAATTGAATTTTTTTTAGACTACAGACAAGCAGAAACTACAGAACTGTTATTTGTGAAGCGTGCAAATATATTTTAGCGAGGTACATATATTTTCTAAAGTGAGAGCACACACCTTAATCCTCACTTGTACTATCAGTTTAATGATGTGACACATGTATCTAATTTGAAAAATATCTTCTAATGATCTATCTCTAATACTTCTAACCAACATGTTAATTATTACTTCATTATTATGTGTATTATCGAATGTGATACTAAATATTTTATTTATATTTTATATTCTCTAAAGTTTTTTATCATATATTCAAAAATGACGGGTCATCATAAGGATAAAGAATCTCAGAGAATCATAATATTTTTTTTATTTAGTGTTCATTTAGAATTTACATAGTGGACGGTGAGGCATGCATAAGATATATCGTCGTGACTAGTCTAGATATTGAACATCATGAATATCATTCCACTATATTTCCTAAATTAATTAATTATTTTTTTTAACTTATAATATTTTAGTATATCATTCATAGATGTAGATCTAGGAATTCTATGATATGCAGATTGAAAATATGTCTGCATGATGCTGACTACCATTGGATTCTCTGAAAACCTAATCGGAAGACCCATTGTGGTGATCAGTTTGGTCATATATTTCCTCCCTAACTCATTGTGGTATATGAAGGGTTTGAGACTAAACTGGAATTAGCCTCAAAAAACTCATCATTGAGTTAATTTTACCTATGATCTAATGCACTATATTTTTTGAGTTCATAGTTCGATATGCCTCTTGTTGTGTTCAGTCCCACATGAACTTTTATAGCTTAAAATCTATTTATAATATTTACATTGTGTTGATTTTTATTTGGTATCATTAATATTTTTTGTTTTATTATATTAAAGTGAGCCTAAATTTCTGATGTTTTTCGAATTTTTTATTTTTTAAAGATTTGAGTCGATGCGATCGGAGGAAACCAAAGTTTCGGCAGTCTTGAATATTTTCTTAGGGTTTTCATTATCTAAATTATAATTAATTTTATTTTCATTATTAGAATTACTATTTATCATTTTTTTTATTTTTAATTTTTTAGATTTGACTTATGAGTTAGGACTAGGAGAGGGGAGAGAAGAAGATTTTATAATTAAAAATTTTAATTAAAAACTAATTAATAAAAAAATACCCATAAATCATAATGTGTAAACTTTGACTTTTTGATGTTCGCACACGCATTACAATCCTTAAACCACATAACACCCGAGTCCTGAAAGACGAAATGTCAAAAGCCCAAAATTGAAATTAAAAACCTGAGAGAGAAAAGAGAGAGAGGGAAAGATTTATGTTTTGAAAACATAAATCTTAGAATGAGGGGGGATTTATAGATTAAAAAAATAATTTTTTTTTGATTTTTTATAATTTTCTTAAATTAAAATTTTTCAAAATTCTTAGGGTTGTTGGATTCTGCCTCATGACTATTTGAGGCAAAATTCAATGACTTATATTTGAATTTTTTAATATTTTTGGACCGTTAGGTCGGTTCGACCATCGAACTGACCTAAATGGTAGTTGATTCCAGAAGTTTTGCCTTCTAGAACAATCGGGCTTGGCTCGGGTCTGAGGTTGGTGAAAAATGACCATGGGTCGGGTTACAGGCCCGAAGGAAGTTCTGATCTGTTGGGAATCGAGCTTCGGGGTGGAGCTAGGTTAGACTCGGGGCATTGTTCGGTTCGTGCAGAGAAATCGTGCCCACGGGCCGTGGTAGCACGCCGTGCCATTAGCAAACCTGACACTGGTCTTTGCCATGTCTCGTTGGGCCAAGCACGACCGAGTCATACTGTCCCTTGGGTCGGGCTTGAGCCACCCGACTTGTTTGACGTCTCTAATTGAAGATAAAATATATTGATGAGTTTGAATGGAAATGTGTGAGAGTGCTTCAATAGTGGAGTGCAAATGAATTAAATGTAAAGTTTTTTTTTTTGAGTTCAGGCATGTTTACCATGTTAAGTTTGGCGAACTTATCATTAGTCTGAGATTTGACTATGACGAAGAGTATTGGTCTATCCTACACAAATTGATTGAAAACTAAAGCTTCTTTTCTGATGAACTCGAGGTAGGGCAAAATCCATTGGTATAGAGGCATTAAGTGTGTCATGTCAAACTAGGTCTCATGAATGTGTCGATGTAAAGCCGTTGCTCGGGCTGCATTGTTGAGTGAACGAGTAGGCTTATTTACACTCTACACCCCATACACAACTATGTACGACACATTCATCCACCGTGCATGTTTTTTTGCACAACATGACTCATGTACAAACTATGTGCGTGTCTTCTATTGGAACTAATGCACGTACAAAATTGTGAGTTCATTTGCAAGCATAGCCACAACCTACTGTGGACACATGTTACATGCATGTAATACATGTGCATTTGTATTGTTATTGATGCACACTTATCCTCTCTATTTTTTTTTCTTTCTTCTCTCAAAATTTGCATATCCTCAAGCTATGATACCATGTAATGACAAAAGAAAATTAATTCATTTTTTCTCTAAAACATAATATAAGAGTATCCTATAAATAATCTCCAACTTAGATTGTGGCAACCTACATGTTGGGTACTCTCTCATCCATAAAATAAGTGGACAAAAAAGTAATAAAAATAAAATAACATAAAACTATGACAAGATATTATTTATGTTCTTTTTAACATAAAAAAATAATAAATGCACAAAAAATAAACTATAACAAGAGGTGAGGGGTAAATAACACAATGGGAAGAGGATAGTCTATGTGATATTTTATTTTTTATTAAAATTTATGAAATTATATTCTTTTTTATCACTAGAGCTACTATAATTTGTTATGTTCTCTTTCTCTGATGAGTTATTCATATTATCATTTTCATCTATTAATGAAAAAGATATCATACATAAGCTTGAAAACTATCTCTTAGTATTGGTGTGATGTTTGATTTCTCATTGACTCTAGTATAAAATATGATCTTGTTTATTTCACTAGATTTGCAACACCATCTAACATCAGTGTATTACAAATATAGATAGTAATTCAGGATGCTTAACTAGGACCTTCCCTAATAGTAACCAGCAAGGAAGCACGGATATGGTTCCCTATAGGCTTGTCCACGTGTCGGACACTCGGACACGGCATGGATACGTGTCCGATACTCCATGTGGCGTATCATTGATCAATTTGCATCCGATGCGCCACGTGGCGTATCGGACGGATGCGTCGGCTGTCGTATACATGCCGACAACTCCCGACGACGTCACCCATTATGGCCAATGGCCGATTCTGTGAGGCGGCATAAGTGAGCGCGATTTGTGGGTCGGCGGGGGTGGGCGTGATTCTGTGGTGGGAGGAGGGGGCAGGGGGCGGGCGCGATTTTGGGGAAGCAGGGGGCGGGCGCGATTTTGGGGAAGCAGGGGGCGAGCGTGATTTGTGGGGATGCAGAGGGCGGGTGCGATTTGTGGAGAGGAGGGTGTGATTTGGGGAGGGGGGTGGCTGTTTTTTATAAAATAAAATATTTTTATTTTATAAAATTAAAAAATTATATTTTTATATAATAAAATAAAATAAACTATATTATTTTATTCTATAAAATACCTATTATTTATAAAGAATAATTTTAATTTTAATTTTAATTTTTTTTATCATGTCGTATCCTAGCTGTATCCGTATCCTAGCTTTTTTTGAATTTGCAGTGTCCCCGTATCCTACCGTATTTTATCCACGTGTCCGTGTCCGTGCTTCTTAGGTAACCAGAATGGATGTGCCTTCCGTGGGTAATTTTATGATAGCTACTTCCATGCTACAACTATGAAGGAAAATCCTAGTAATGTGGTGCTCTGCTGAAACAAAGGCTAGTCGGTCATTTTGGCTTGTCCGGCATGCTTCATGGTCTTCAGACTTCACTACCCAACTGGCCTAAATGGGTTGGGAGGGTTTTTTTCTTGGTGTTTTGGTCGGTGGTGCCCGACCCAAATTTCCGATACTAATCGTTTCTATAAAGTATCAAACACGAAATTATCTTTCATTTTCCCTTGCGAATCTACCAGCTTGACCTAAATGGGCTGAATGAGTTTTTTTTTTCCTAGTGTTTTGATCGGTGGGTGTTAGATTCACATTTCCAGTACTAGTCACTTCTAATTATTATCAAACATGAAACTATGTTTCATTTTTTGATGTGAATATGCACATTTGTATTTTATTAATTCTGTAATTATTAATTATTTTTATTAATATTTATTAAAAGTAAGATTGATGATTTTACATTGATTGCATCGTCTGCTTCTCATTAAAACATTGTTTTGTTTCACTACCCTCCCCTCCCAAAAAAGATGCTTATTAGAATGGACCTTGTTGTGTCCAAGAAAGTCTTATCCTAATTATCTGGATTGTTACAATGAAGCCTTATCCTAATTATTTGGATTGTTAGATTACAATCATCATTCACTAAGTCTTATACTAATTATTTGGGATTGACTGTATTAATTTTATATTTCCAACCATCTATGTTAAAAACTATATATACTTTTAATCTTTTAGTTATTAAATATCTATTTGTAATTTTTACTTACATTTTTATTAGTCTATATCTAGTTTTTTTCTCGCTGAACTCGAAAATGTCTCACACTTCCTAACTGGTGCATTAAGAGATTTGTGTTAGACATGATCAACTTAATTTAGATGATTTTTATTATTTTATTATCTATATGAGTTATTTTTATTTTTTTTTATAATTTTATTTTAAATTTTATCAATACTAATTTTATTATATATATCTATTTTATCATCCTTTTTTTTGTTATATTTATTTTTTTAATATGTTTTTTTTTGCTTATCTAACATTTACTTTTATACAAGTATGACTAGTCATATAACTATCCTATGAAATTTTTTATTTATTCTATTTAGTATCCGTTTATTATAAAAATCTCTGATATAGTTTTTCATTTGATTCGTCTAATTTTAATTATATGCGATAAATCCTTCTTAATATCTCTATCTTTATTTAATATAGAGTCTAGGTATTTGAAATTCTTGATATTTGATAGTTTTTATTTTTCTGTTTTGATTACTACATTATTATCATTTTTAACATAATTAAACTCATATTTTGAGTATTCCATATCGTGATGATTAATCCTAAACTCCTTGGACTCACGTGTAATTGTTAAACTTTTTAGTTTCATACATAATTTTTCTTTAGTCTCATCTCATTAATTAATAGTATATTATCTGTAAATAACATACATTAAGGGATACTCTTAGAGGTCTCTTGTCAATTCATTCATAATTAGTATAAAAATATAATGACTATGTAATGATCTTTGGAGTAGTTCCATGGCTATTGGATGTTTATAAGTAATACCTTGAATCAATTTAATTTTGGATATCATTTTCGCATACATGTTTTTGATTAGTTTAATATACATATTTACTATTTTTTTCTTATATAATACCTAATAAATTAAGTTTTCTTCATATCAATAAATATTATATGTAAGTATTTTTTTATTTTCTATATATTTCTTGGCTAATTGTTTTTACTAAATAGACAGTTTTCATTGTAGGCATACTTGATATAAATCCAAATTGACTTTTTGAAATTCTCATTTCTTTTATTATTTGGCTTTTTTTTTTTCAAAATTTTATAGTATTACTCATAAGTTTAATATTTTGATAATTATTATGATTTTAAATATTTTTTTTTATTTTTATAAATATAAATTATATTGTTTGTCTCTATTTTTTCAATATTTTTTTGTTTTTGATAATATTTGTTAAATAACCTAGCCAATCATATCGCATATTTCTTTTCTATGACCATCTAAGCATTAATAGGGATACCATCATGTTTTAGGGTTTTTTTTTTTGTTATTTATTTTTTCTAGAGTTTCTCTAATTTTAATGAGTTGTATTTTGATTATATATTTAAAGTTATTTAATTCTATATTATCCTTGATATTTAAATATGAATATGTGAATTTGTTTAAAAGATCATAAAAATATATCTTCCATATCTCTTTACATTCTTTTTTATTTATTAAAATATGATTATTTTTATTCTTAATATTATAAATATTATTTTATGTTCTTGATTAATATCTATATTTTTTTTCTTTTATCCTAGTTGGCTTATAAATATTATTTTCTCATTTTCTAATTTGTAGTTTATTATATAGCTCAGTATGTCTTAAATTTAATTTAATTTTTAATTCTTTAAGCTTTCTTTTTTTGTCTTTTTATATAATTTTATAATATTTTTATTTTTCTATATTTCCTTAAAACAATCTCATTTTTTCTTAATAATTTATTGAATATTAGGTTTTTATAATTGCGTTTTTATGTATGCATAAATATTTCTTTTAGATAGATATAAATCTCTTAGACTTAGATATTTTTTATATATATTCACTTCATTTCATATAGTTTTACATCTATGTCCAATGACTAGCTAACTTTATTATTTAGTTTTTCTTTTTAAGAAAATATTTAATATTTTTCTTTTAGATTTTATTATTTTATTGTCTAATACTTATTTGAAATCTCTCTATGATTGTGCTTTCTAATATACAGATGTGGTTGAATTTTGTTGATTTTTCTAATTTTATTAGGAAACTTATTAATGATTAATTTTTCATAATTATTTTGATGATATTCTAAACTTTATTAAAAAACTTATTTAGGGTTTGATTTTTCCTAATTATTTTGTTGACTTTCCTAATTTTATTAGGAAGGTTATTTAGGGTTTGTGTTTTAGTATTTAAGTATTGTAATGCTTGGTTTGGAGAGGTATTTTTTTGGATTAATAAATTACAGATTATTTTCTTTTTCAAATTCTTTAGAATTCGATTGAATTAATAGGAATTTGAAGAGTTGTAATTTTGGTATTTTTGTGTATCAATTATCTATAATTTATCTTATAACTTTCACTACATCAGGTGGTATCAGATGAAGTTTTAGAGATCATGCTGCCTAGGAGAAACCAGTATGTGCAGGTGTTTGAGAGGGAGATGGAACAAAGAGTTAGGGGCTGTTTGATAAACTATTTAATTTTTTCAAACCATTGAAAATTTTCATTTTCAATGGTTTGAAAAAATCAATGTGTTTGATAAAAAATGTTTGAGAGCTATTAATTAAAAATTTTAAGTAGAATAGTGTTAAAAATATTAAGTAGGTAGAGACATATTTAATATTTTCAACAAAATTTTCAACAACTTTTTTTTAAAAGTTATTATTTTGTTATTTTTTTTTATTTTCTCATCCATACTACATTTTAGTTTGTGAATCTGTCTTCTTTTCTTTTTTTCTCCGTCAAATAGTTATTTATGATTAATTTTTGATTAATTTAAGAGAGAAAATAACAAATTAAATAGTTATTTATTAATTTTTGTTTTTATATTAAAAATTTGAATAGTTTAAAAGAATTTAGATTTTTTGCTTATTTTTTAAATATTTTTTTTTTTTTTTTGGATTTATGATACTTAATAATAATTTTTAATTGTAGTGAAAAAAAAATTCATTCGAAATTCTATTTATGTTGGATAATATGTAACTCAATGATAATAAAGGTAAATATATAAAGTATATCATTTTTAGTATTCAATATTTACAGTTATTAAATAATATATTTATATTCAATATTCAATTAACACTAATATATCAAATAGTTTTTCAATACTAAATAATACTTATAAAATTCAGTCTTAATTTTTCAGCAATTATTTTTTAGCACTTAATTTTTTTACTTTTATCAAACGAGCTCTTACTCGACTCAATGAGTTTCTTTAGTCAAAGTTTCAGACGAAATATTTTGCGAGGCTCAAATACTTTTTACAGCCTCACTTGGGTCTCCAGTTAGAAGAGAGAGAGTTCACATTTACTTATATATCTGAACTTGTTTCATATTATGATGATATCCTAATGATGTCGTTATATGCACTGATAAGTATAGATTATGATCACTCTAGAAAGAGTAGGGCTTCTCATGAGAGAAAATCTCACTCAGGTCCATATGATAAAATAGCCTACGAGTTTGCTCCTGTCATCATTTGGGAATGTTGATTGTTTACAGGCGAGAGGTATTGCAGGGAGCTTGCTCAATTATTTGGTATGAATTATCATTTCCAAATGAGATCAGCTATCAGTTAGTCAATATCAGCTCTGTATGTGAGCTTTATAAGTTTCATAGCCAATGGGATTAATTGTGCATAGTTGAGACCATTTCCCAAGGATAGTTGCTAGGTTTTCTGCCTAATGGAATTGTATTTGGGCAGCAAATTTGTGGCATCGTGTTGGAGTTTTATTTTGATTTCTTCCTTTCTTGGCTCTTGGAGATCTTTCGATTCTTGATTTTTCTCAGGTGATTTTTTTAGGCTTTTCCTCAGTTTTAGGTTCTCGCATGGTATTTTCTTTGGGCTATTTGTGTTTTCATAATGCCCGAAGAAAATTATATTAGGGGGAAATGTCACATATGTCTACGGATCTTCAGACTATTGATGTCATCATCAAGGCTTTGCCTCGGTCACAACATTAGTTTTTGACCGACAAATCAATGGCTCAGTTGTCGATTAGTCAATAATAGTTGTGTATGTGTGCTATATAAATTCAATAGGATTTATTGTCAACAATAAATATGTACATGAATTGTATATATTTTATTGCTAATGGGATTAGATGTGTATAGTTTTTTTTTTTATTTATTTTTTATTTTTTTTATTTTTTTGTTTTTTTGTTTTTTGTTTTTTTTGTTTTTTTTTATTTTTTTTGTTTGTATTTATTTTTTTATTTTTTTTATTTGTGTATAGTTGTGAATGTATATATGTGTATAACCATAATGGTTAAATGGTCTTTATATGTTGACAAAATAAATGTATGATATATTTGAATTTATATTATTGGTAGCTTCTCACAAATGTATGATATATTAGTTAGATATGTGTACTATATTTTTGCATGATGATTTTGGGGGTGAGGTGTATGTGAAGCAACTATTTGGGTTTCATACGCAATAGTCAAATTTATTTTATAGATTATAAATGATATTGCAAGACTTGAAGTAGTTGTTGAGTGCTTGACTTGCTAAGTTTTTTTAGCAACCATCTCTTCTGGCTTGTAGGGAATTAGATGTTTGTTACATAATAGTCTTTGTTCTTTTGAAAGATTTCAGATGACATGTTTATTTTACATACCTAACTCTAGCAGTCACTTCTCTTTCAATCATAACTTCAAATAAAAAATTGTCTCGTAATTTTTTTTGGCATATAGATGATTACTCTAGGAGAGATTATTTTACCATAATTGAGGTATGTAGTTGATATTCTCACATGGGTTAGCCTTCAAGATTATGCTCAATATGATATTCTTATTGAATCAAATATTAATTTATTATCTGATGTGAGCTCTTTAGTTGACTCTATTATATGTAATAGAATCATAGAAAATATTAATTATTTTATCATCGTAATATTATATGTGATTTATGTAATAATTATAGTTAGTAATTTCTTATATTTTATTCAAGATAAATTCATCATGATATAATTCTTCGCATGTTGAAATACTCTTAGTACTCGGAGCTCTCGGTGATCACGAGCACCTGCAATTAGTGGTTTATTCAAATTTAAGTTAGATACTAGTTAGCCCCATAATAAAATCTACTACATGATTTTGTATTTTTTTGAGATAATCTTATATCTTAAAAAGTAAGACATTATTAATTTGTAGAAGTGTCAAATGGGTCGTGCCAAACTGGCTCGACATATTTTTGGGTGGCCCAATTTGGCTACCATGTCGTGACGGATATGGCCTTGTAAGGATGTCGTGTTGTGTTCAACGCAACTTGTAGTCTGCCCAGCCCGGCATGACATGATCGGCATGAGTTTGTGCAAAATTGTGCTGGGTCGTGCATGTTTTTGTGAGCAACGGCACTACACCAAAGGTATTGTCAATCAAAGGTGACAAATGTAAATAAGTACAAAATCAAAAAATATAATCATCAATTGGTGTTTGTACGTAAATCATTATCATTGTGTAAGCATCTGATGATATTGTTGGTAGCGGCATCAATATCTTTTAAGTTTCATGAGTTATCATCTGTTAGTAACTCTTGTGCTCTGGGTCCAGCTCTATCCTAGATATCCAATCTCATATCTTCATAATCATTAAAGCATGCAAATATCTTAATGATATCTGGCCATAGTCTTGATCTCCTATCTGAGATGATATTTATTGCAACAGGAAAAATAGGTTTTAATACTATGCTCAACATCAGAGGAGTCAGTAGATCACGTGCTATCTTAGATAACATGAGATAGGTAGATTGATATGATTTTTATTATAATTAAATATCAAAGTTTTTATTATTATTATGTGATAGGATTGAATAGTAATTTTTATTTAAGTACCGAGACAACTCGTTCTTATTTTATGGATCATTCTGTTGTTTTTTCTTCTCTAACTAAATGGAGAAGTCATCATCTCCGAATATGGTGTCTGTGTCTATACTCAGAGCTTGGCCAAAACTATTACTATTACCTAGTGTTCTAATATGTAGACACTAGGTAATATAACTCAATCAATTTTTTATAAATGTAACTTTTATGTTGGTATTACTGGTTTATGCGCATAAATATATATATTAAAATATTTTTTATTCCTTCATCTTAATCCTATGATCCATGCAGGCTGTTAGGTTATAAAAAAATAGAATGATGGATCAATACTTTAAGTACTTGACTTTTATCTTAACAGACAGGACACTAAATGTAGGGTTATTTCATATGCTACTAATATTGCATATGCACATGAGTGCAATGCAAGTAGTGGGAGTATACACAAATAAATATATGTTCGTCGTATTATAAAAAAATCTTCAGTAATTTCATAAAAGAAATTCATGTATCATAGTCAGTATCATCAATAATAAGTTCGTTGTTTTAACTATTGATATAGTCGGATATCATGTTTTCGTAATTAACCACGTGACTCCAACATCAGGTAAGTGTAATTCAAATGGTGTCTCACATCTGTTTGTAATTTTTTCTTCTTTAGACCTACGGACAAACATACGCAGATGAATATATGTTTTTCATGTTATAAAAAATCTTCAGTAATTTTATAAAAAAAAATATATATCCCAGTCAGCATCATTAATAATAAGTTCGTCGTTCTTACTATTGATATAGTTGTATATCACATGTTCGTAACTAAGACGTAACTCAAATATCAGGTATGTATAATTTAAACAATATCTCAAATCTATTTGGAATTTTTTCTTCTTTAGACTCACAGACAAACATAGACTAGTAAACTCATGTTGCCTACTAGGTATCCTATGATATTTTAGTGATTTTTTTTTTGAATAAAAGAAAAATAACTTTCATCCCCACTTGTATTATCAGAATAATAATATAACTCATTTATTTAACGTAAATTTTTTTAATTAATGATTCATCTCTAATGATCTCAATAAACATATTAATAGGTACTCTGTTGTTAAATATATTATTAAATATAATACTAAATATTTTATGTTGAATATGATAATCTTTAAAAATTTTTATTATTCACTCATATATAGCAGGAATAGCATGAGGATGGAGAATTTAAAAAAAAATTTAAAATTTTTTTATTAAGTTTTTATATATAATTTAAATAATGGGCGGTGAGGCATGCAAACAATATATCATCGTGCCTAATATAGATATTGGACTCACTGGCACTATTTTATTATATTACCTAAATTTATTAATTATTTTTTTTATTTATAATATTTAATTATATCATTCTTATATGTAGAGTTAGGAATCATATGATAATCATGTTAGAAGTGAGTTTGCATGATACTGACTATTTTAGGATCCTCTTAAAATCTAATTATAAGATCTATGATTATAATAAGTTTAATCATATTTTTCTTCCCTAAATCATTATTGTAAATGAAGGTGTCAAAAAATTGAACTAGATATAGCTTCAAAGATTCCATCGCTTAGTGAATTTGTCTGGGATCAAAAATATATTATTTTTTTTTTGCATTAATCAATATGTCTTTTTGGGTTGCCCGTGTCACTTGTACTTCTACATGTTAAATATTTATTTATATTATATATATATATATATATATATTGATTTTTTATTAATATCCTTAGTATTTTTATTTTTTAATATGTTAAAGTGTGTCTAAATTACAGATGTTCTTCTAATTTTTTATTTTTTAGGCATTTGAGTTTGGGTCAAAATCATATGAATTTTGATTTATGACATTTTCGTAAGATTATAATTATTATCTACAATAAAATTTATATTAATATTATTTTATTATTATACTCACAATTAGTCATTTTTTTATTTTTTGTTTAAATAGTTTATATATATTAATAAAAAACAAATAAAAAAAATACTTAGATTCTGGAGTAGAGAGAGATAAAGTCATAGCCTGCACCCCGCAGTCGTAGGTAATGGAACACGAAGACAAACTCCAAAGTCCACCTTCTATAAGTTTTATTAAAAAAATGTATAATTAAAGCTTAATGTTTTAGAGTTTGAAGAGAGCGAGAGCAGAGGCAGAGAAGTGGAGTAGAGAAGTAGAGAGAGCAGTGGAGCAAGAAAGCAGAGAGAGAGAGAGAGAGAGAGTGTGTGTGTGTGTGTGTGTGTGTGTGTGTGTGTGTGAGTGTGTGAGTGAGCAAAGGAGAGGACAGAGTAGAGAGAGTTGAGAATGAAAAACGTAAAACGCATAATCAATATTTATAATTTTTTTTTTAATAAAAGAATATATATTTTTTTATTTTTTTTATTTTTTTGAATATTAAAATGGTGCAGAAACCCAATTTCTGTCAAATTTTCGCTCTTGCCATTGGAAAAAAATTCCAACAGTCAGAATTAAAACATATTTTTATATTTTAATAATTTTTTTTTTCCTGATAAGCAACCATTCCGCCCGATAGCCAAAAAGATTATCAGGTAGGGGGAGTGTGGCATGCTGTGTGCCTGCTAGATCTTTGGTCCTGTCCAGCAGGGGCGTGATCCCTGTAACCTGGTTAAATACGTGCCAGCGTTGTGGTGGCATCGGGTGCATGAACAAGCTTAGTCAGCCCTCATGGTTTGTGCTAGGGGCGGGGCAGACATTTGATTGTGTCTGACCTCTCTCTTCATCAATGGGAGAAAGTTGACTCGCCAACCTGTTTCTATTGTATGTTAATGTGGATGACTGTGTTACTTAGTGACGAGGCTGTGATCAACAAGGGAGAGAAGAGAAGGCTTGTTGGAAACCTGGTTGAAACACTGGTGCAACAATGGTGTCGTGGATGCGCTAGTGGTGCACTGGGTGGTTCATGGTCTAGAGTGTAAGGTCTAGGGTGGTTCATGGTCTAGAGTTTAAGGTCTAGAGTGTAAGGTCTAGGGTGGTTCATGGTCTAGAGTTTAAGGTCTAGGGTGGTTCATGGTCTAGAGTGTAAGGTCTAGGGTGGTTCATGGTCTAGAGTTTAAGGTCTAGGGTGGTTCATGGTCTAGAGTGTAAGGTCTAGGGTGGTTCATGGTCTAGAGTGTAAGGTCTAGGGTGGTTCATGGTCTAGAGTTTAAGGTCTAGGGTGGTTCATGGTCTAGAGTTTAAGGTCTAGGGTGGTTCATGGTCTAGAGTTTAAGGTCTAGGGTGGTTCATGGTCTAGAGTGTAAGGTCTAGGGTGGTTCATGGTCTAGAGTTTAAAGTCTAGGGTGGTTCATGGTCCAGAGTGTAATGTCTAGGGTGGTTCATGGTCTAGAGTTCATGATCTAGAGTCAGTTATATGTTAATTAATTAGTATAATTAATTATTATAAAGTTTCAACTCTTCCTCTTTTCTCAGAGCTTGATGCTCTGGATATTTATGAACTAGCACGAGTGGGGCGTTGTGGATTGCCTGTTTTCTTATTTTTATTTTCTCCTCGTCTACATTATTGATGAGAGTGCCGTACATATGGGTTGCCCCAATCTGGATAGCCCATATTTGTAGGGGCCCTCATTTGCACATTTCTTCATGATATTATAAGTTTTGGATGTTTCATGATTCGAATTTCCATAACTATAATTTATTTTTAGTAAATTATTTTACTTAACACTCAACTATAATATGGCATTTTCAATTAGTTTTTTTTTTATTTTTTTTATTTTTTTTATTTTTTTTATTTTTTTTTTATTTTTTTATTTTTTATTTTTTTTATTGCATTTTCAATTAATTTTTGTGCATGATTGATGGATCATGCAAGCTGCTTCTCTGGTGATTAAGTGAGATAAATTAGATATGTTCTTATTTTTATTTGATTCATTCACATTTATGAGATCCAAGTAGGATTGTCACTCGTAATATAGTGTGAACTATTTTATTATTTTATTAATAAGTATCCTTGTTATTTATGGTTATTTATTTTTATAGAAAATTTTTTAATTTTATTCATTTTCATAAAATTTTATCAAATAATAAAAATACAGTTTGAATGTGACGTAAAATTATTAGGAAGTAATAGTACTTTGGAATATGTTTCACATTGATTTTCTCATTTATTTGTTGAGAAGTATAAGATGATTCACCATATATTTTATATAAAATATTACATGTCAAAATAAGAATAAATATTTGCCTTTGCTTCCTTGTGTTTCTCATAAGTGGGATATATTTCTTCAAATGATCTTGAAGATGGGGGTATTTACGTAGTTGCCACTGGGATTACTATTATAGAAAGTGCATGTATGATGTATTATAGACTGTAGAAGGCTCTTTGTGGCTCAACGAAATTTCTCAGGGCTAGTTTAGTCATTTCTCTCCATCACTTGCTATTTTTGATCTTAAGGTATATGTATCAAAGTGTATTGATTTTTATTGATGCTAGTGATACACATTAATTATATTCTCATTACTCGTGATGATTGGTTGATACACAAGAGAACCTATTTTTGCAAAAAGAGCTTCGAATAAAAGATTCTGGTTGTGTTGGGTATTTTTTGAATTTTGAGATTCAGGTTTGTCCACCAATATCTACGCCCTAGTAGATTATTCTACATAATATAATATTTTTTAAAAAAAATTAATTATCTAATTATTATCGGACTAGGTGTGACATATACAATTAGTATAATTAGTTATTTTTAGATATACATGGACTGGTTCCTCAAATTATTAGATATGTTAAAAAGGTTGGCTCATATTCCAGATAGGCTCATGTGATCATTGAGAAGAGACTTGTGATAGTGTTGTTTCATATTTTTTTTGGGAGGGTAATATTGTCTCTTGAAAATGTATGTAACAAATTATTATTTTCAAATTGAGTACAAAAATAAAATATATAAAAATATATAAAAATATTATATTCGTTATTTATGAGTTTTAGTAGATTAATTATTTTTTTTGAGTTAAACTTAGGTCATGTTTGATAAATTATTGAATTTTTTCAAAACATTAAAAATGAAAATTTTCAATTATTTAAATTTTTCAATGTGTTTGATAAAGAATTTTAAGGATCAATTAATTAAAAATTTTAAATTAAAAACTATTGAAAATAATAAGTAGGTAAAGACTTACTTATTGCTGAATGGAGAAATTTTTCAACAAATTTTTTTTTTTAAAGTGTCTAATTTGTCTTATTTTTTTTTCCTTTTTTTTCATTTTTTTATTTACGGAGTTAAGTTTGTGAATTTGTATTTTTCTCCTTTTTTCACCACCACAAACCTTAATCCTCTTTCATTATTAATTTAAGAGAGAAAATACCAAATCAACTAGTTGCTCATTAATTTTTATTTTTATATTAAAAGTTTGGATACTTTTAAAAAGTTTAGATTCTAGTGGTTATTTTTATAAAAAATATCTTTTTTTTTTTGATATTATGATTTATTTTTAAAAATTTGTATTCTAGTAGTTATTTTTTAAAAGTTTGGATTGTTATTTATGTTTTTTTTTAATGTTTCTAGTGATTTTCTTTTAAATAATAATTAATAATTATAGTAAAAAATAAAATATTATTAAAATTCTATTTATTTTGGATAATATTTAATATAATGATAATAAGGGTAAATATATAAAATACATACTTTTTAGTATTCAGTATTTACAGTTATCAAACAATATATTTATCTTCAGTATCTAATTATCAGTAACTTATTAAATAGTTTTACAATACAAATTTAACACTTATAAAATGCAGCACTTAATTTTTTCAGATTATCAAACATACTCTTACTATTACAAATGTCAGTGGTATTTTATTGCGACGCATAAATGATTCAATAAATTACTGTTGATTTGATATTTCACAAGCATGCAAAATATATCAAGATTGATTGTTGTTTTATGCACGAGAAGATCTAGGATAGTTCTATAGCTATAATACGTGCCTACTAGTAATCAGATTATATATATTTTCACAAAGTTGCCTAGAGGGTTGTATATGTCTTTTTATCTTCCAAGTTTTAAAAAAATATTAAAATTTATTATCTCATATATTGTATTTTATATATTATTTTATTTTTATTTTGTGATTAAATTCTATTGGAGTGCCTAACATGTTGATTGCCCCAACCCTAACACACATGCACACATATATATATACACTTATACATACATATATATACACACTTATACATATACATACATGCATACATATATATATATATTATTTTTTTTATTTTTTATTTTAGTTAATCTGAAATATTTTTCTTCATCATTTCATAATACATTAGCATGAAAATATATAATATAATTCGATGTGAATAATATATCAAGAAGCAATAATATAAGCTATAAATGGCAACCATAAATAGTCATCACGTAAATAAGATAAATCTGATAGTGTAAAAAATAGTTCTAGGGAAATCAAATGCCTCATAAAATTTCAAAGGGCATAAGTTTGAAAACCCAAATAAAGAGAATCAAGGCTTCAGGTTATCAAATGAAAATTGAATCAAAATTATTGCAAAGAAGGATTAACATATTTCATAAACACAAAATCAGAATTAATTTTCTCTCTCTCATGAAATGTATGATTTTTTTTTTTATTTTTTTTTTTTTTTTATTTTTGATGACAAATAAAATATAATTTTGTTTCTCGAACTTGTACACGCACGAATTAAATTTTTGCATATTTTGAATTGTAGAGCCGTTATCTGTGATGGATCTTTCTTTATCACCCGATGATGGTGCGCGAATACGGGTCGCTTATCAGGTAAGAGTTTTATCACTCAATCCTAGTCATATATATATATATATGTGACTCTTTTACTCTTCTTTTAGAATGAATTTTTCGCATTCCTTTTCATCAACCGGGCCGAGCAGCCCTGGCATGTCCCGTGACTTGGCATGGTCGGAACCGTGCCTGGCCTTGTGGCACAGTCCACATGCCCGGGAACTATGGACAGGCTACGCATCATGGGTCAAGTCCCGTCGCGGTGATCCCCTCTACGGGGAGAGTTGTCAAAAAAAAAAAAAACTTGCCACATAAGGCTGATCTTGCTTACGTGGCTAATTGCAATTGGTCCGCCACTTAAGACAGCCACCCGTTGTGCGGGCTTTCGACGAGGAGATTCCAGCATGGTCCAACACTAATGCGGTCTAATCGTGTGCCGGCCACGTAAGCAAGCCGACCGATTGCAATTTTATGTTCTACGCCTTCAATTTTCTTCTCACTCCTGAACTGGATTGTGGCCATTTTAGGGAATTTCAGGTGCCTACAGCGAGGCTGCTGCACTAAAAGTATACCCAAAGTGTGAAACTGTGCCATGCGAACATATAGAAGCTGCATTCAAGGTTCACGGTATCCCTTAAGATCTCTCCCTCTCATCTATCTCTCTCTCTCTCTCTCTACTCGCGTCGTCGCCGTTGGCACGTGCATCATGACCGCCTTCTGCATACGCAGGCAGTCGAGCTCTGGTTAGTGGACAAGGTGATTCTACCGATCGAGAACTCGGTGGGTGGGAGCATCCACCGCAATTACGATTTGCTCCTTCGCCATAGACTGCACATAATTGGGGAGGTTCAGCTAGCGGTCGACCACTGCCTTCTCGGGTTGTCCGGGGTAAAGAAAGAGGAACTGAAGTGCGTCTTGAGCCACCCCCATGTCAGTTAGTCTCTTTGCTCGCGTCTATTGCCTTCTTATTTGCTTTAGAGACGGTGCTTGCGGGCTAACCACAGGCCTACTCTCGCTGGCAGGCGCTGGCCCAATGCGAGTCGGCATTGACGAAGCTGGGGATCATCAGAGTCAGCACGAAAGACACTGCGGGTGCCGCTCAGGTGCTGCCCGGTTGTCCGGTTCAGAATCCTGTTTTAATCCTCCTGCGTGAGCACTTCTCTGCATTGTCAATGCTCACGCACACTTGCCGTGCAGATGGTAGCCGCCAGCAGCAAGAGAGATACTGGAGCTCTAGCCAGCGCCCAGGCGGCAGAGATTTATGGGCTTGATATTATTGCTGAGAAGGTTCAGGTACGGTGCCCATTTTCCCTCACTTTTCACTCGTGCAGAGCTCGAGCCTCTGGTTCGAGACTTATTAGACGTAGTTGAGCGGGCCATGTTGTGACGCCATGCCGTGCTGAAATAGGTGTGATTGGCCCTTGTAGTGCAGAGCCGTGCCATGCCATTGCGTGACCGACCAATTGCAATCGGCCACGTAAGCAAGATCCAGCTTACGTGTGACCTGGGGCATGTCCCGATCCCCAAGCTGGAGGACCGTGTCACTGGGCCAGGCATGAGGCATGGTTTGCGCTGGCACAGCACGGCACAAGCCATACCACGGGGCGGCATGGACCATGAACAGGCACAGTTTTGGACCATACCGTGCCATGCCGTGGGGTGTGCTGGTCTGCCCTGTTGGCACCTCTAGTGTATTGGAGATGGCCTTCATCCAAGTCGTAATCTATCCGATGTTAGGTAGCAAGACAGTCAAGATATTATCGTATTAAGTGTGCACTGAATATGATCTTTCATTCATAGAATTGATCTTTAGAAGTTGTGTTTTGGATAGAGGTGTCAAACTGGATGTGCCGGCCCGGCCCGGCCCATTTTTTTCATGTCCAATCATGTTTTCGTGCCGGACCAGGCACGGTTACTGTACCGTGCCGTGTCTAGCCTGGCACGATTTTGTGGAGTTCAGCCCGGCATGGACCCAGGGCACGATCCGCTAAGTTTGGCCCGAACCCTAAATTAAAAAAAATTAGTATTTCGGCACGCCCGAAATCCTAATTTTAAAATAAAATTAGTTTTGGCACGGTACCGTGCCAACAAGCCACGGTCCCGGGCTAGGCATGGCATGAGTCCTTGTTGGCCTCAGCACGGCACGATTTTGTGGAGTTCAACCCGACAAGGGCCCAAGGCACAATCCACTGAGTTCGGCCCGAACCCTAAATTAAAAAAAAATTAGTTTCGGCTCGGTACCGTGCCAACGGGCCATGGTCCCGGGCCAAACATGGCACGAGGCCGTGTTGGCCTCAGCACGGCATGAGCCCGGTTGACACCTCTAGTTTTGGACTAAAGACATACTTTTGAACAATATTTATGATTTTTTTTATAAATTAAACAAGTTTAGGCATAATGAGGATTTTAATTTAGAAAAATTGTTAATTTAGCTCAATAATAAGCATTAGTCCAATAATTATGATATTTTTAAGCATCAAAGAGATTATCTTATCTATTTACCATTAGGGTTATCTTACTTACTGCAGGGCTTAGTAGGGATTAATATCGCAGTAATCTTATCTTCAAAAATCAAAGGAAACTATATCTCATGAGTGTCGAACTCAAGATTTGACTCTCTTGGTTCAAGTCACTAATCATCATATCAAAACATGACCTTTGAACAGAGACCGTAAGAGGTCGTATCCAATAAACAAGATTTTTATTCAGCACGAGACCTGAGAGAGATTAAAATCAAAAAATTTGCATTTTTTGAGTTAAATTTTTGTAGAATTTATGATTTTTTAGAGTAATCTGCTTATTTTCATACATGATTCCTACCATTTGTGTTGTTGATTAGGATGATGATGATAACGTAACTCGTTTTCTTGTTCTTGCAAGAGAGCCAATAATTCCAGGGAACATCAAACCCTACAAGGTAGTACCAGTCTTCCATCGGAACCACCTTTTTTCTATTGGCTGGCCTGTTAGAAAATGTTCTTGAGAGGCTCTACTTTCTGTTGTTACCTGCCAGACTAGCATTGTTTTCACCCTCGACGAAGGGCCAGGTGTACTTTTCAAAGCGCTGGCAGTATTTGCTCTGAGAGACATCAATCTCTCCAAGGTGTGGCGTGTCCCTCTTTTTTTTTTTTTTTTCAAGTTCAAAATTGTTCTAAAATGTGGAAATATGTCGGGGCCAAATTGAAGATAGAAAGCCGCCCGCAGAGGAAGAGACCCCTGAGAGTTGGTCGGGATAATAACCACAAGGGCAGTTCTACCAGGTGAGCGCTTTTTGCTTTGTTGGCACGCCCCCCAATTGTGTTGTTCTAGTCCTACCCCATGGCCCTCGTGATGATCACGTTTTCTTGTAGCAGATGCTTTGATTATCTATTTTACATTGATTTTGAAGCATCCATGGCAGATCCTCGCGCCCAACATGCTTTGTCTCACTTACAGGTCGCATATACTTACACTTTTCTCCTGCGTATATGCCTAATGCTTAAACAAAGTTCCTTTTCTGCACAGGAGTTTGCAAGATTTATTCATGTTCTTGGTTGCTACCCAATCGATACCTCTCTCTGATCATCATGTTTTCAAGAAACAACTAGACATTTTTTTGTTGTATTTTCATATTTAAGTGCACAAATTAATGGAAAACAACGCAATCAGCCAATCATTGTTCCAACAAAAACTTACAAATTTATCTTGGCAAGCAGCTCCGTCAAGCAATCACTCTGTCTTCTGCAACTCGTTCAGAAAATCTCGATCGTCGACCAGTACCTGACGCAGAGGTTTTTTAGAAAAAAATGGCATCCGTGTTGATGACTGTAGATAATGGCGTTGAATAGAGGAGGAACTGACCGTCTTCCAGCCATCTGGGTCCAAGAACGCTGTGATTTTGGTGTTGATTCCAGGAATTGGGCTGCCAGGCTGGCGGGTCATCTTGCCGCCAAGCTCCTGGATCACTAGATCAGCCACCCTGGCACTCTTGTAGACATCATCAGTAGTAATTGCTAGCTGGGAGAGATGGTGGCAGAAAACAAAATCATGAATAGAGTTATTCCATGGATTCGAAGTTGAGAAGAAGATTGAGAGACCTGTGCGTAGCCATTTCCATTTGTGTACTTGTTCACGCCATAATTGTAAATCAACTCCAAAACAGTTGATTTGTGCTCCTCCTCGTAGCCCATCACAGCCTGCGTGAACTGTAATTCGAATTGCAGCAGGCACGAGAGTTTTTGTCACGACACATTTGTCAGAAGTTAGCAAGGAGACTCCATTGGAGATAATAGCTTGGGTAGAAGGATAGTTTTTAGGGTTTTAAGAATGATTCAGAGAGCAGTTAGTTAGACCTTGTGGTCAGGATTATCCATCTTCCTTAGAAGCTTCATTCCCAGTGCCTGCACAAGCCAGGAGCAAACAGATCCATCGAATCTAATACTAATGAATGTATGTGTTGTATTGGAATGTCTGTGCAGTAATGGAAGCTTAAGATTACCTTCTCGTAGAACTTGATGGAGCGATCAAGATCACCAACACGGAGCATTACTTGGCAGAGGGGTTCGGGCGTCTCGCCTCTTTGAATTAGCTCGAAGATGTAGCCATCAGGATCCTTCACGGAGGCAGACACGGTGGAGCCATTGTTGACTGGAACAGGCTTCCTCGCGACATCTCCCCCCTTAGCAACGATATGCTCCACCATCTTGTAAACCTGAATCATCCTCTAAGATGAAACTCAGTTATGAGCACCGAGGGAGACGCGATTGCAAAGTGCTTACGTCTTTAGTCGCGATGGAAAAGTGACCAAATCCAGTTCCAATGTCGTATGAGGCAACCTCGTAATCTGCACAGAAAACACGATGTGCTCCATCATCGTGCGGTTTGAAGATCAAATACATGTTACGAGATACGAACTGATAGTGTTTCTGTTGTTTAGTGTTCAATACCAGACTGTCAAGCTCAAGCACGGTCGCACGAATGGAAGAGAGAGAACAAGGTAATGAGTTCATACTATAGGTCAATTCCAGCGCAAAGTTGGCATCCTCGGGGCCAAAGCCGAGAAAGGCGTTGGAGTATCTCTCCTCCGGAATGTCTCTTTTCCTCAACAACTTCATCCCAAAGCACTCGGTGTAAAACCTAACAGAGAGGAAGTACTGAGAATTTCTGATGCACGAGCAGGAAAAGAGGCGCCAACGATTTGAAAGTGATCAGACGGATCTACTTGATCGTGCGATCGAGATCGGCAACACGGTACACAGCATGAAGAAATCGGCGTTCGTCTTTCCTCGGCCATTCCTCCAGCTCGGCATCAACAACGCCATGCGCAGCCTCCGCCATGATCAACCAGATATGAAATCACCTGCATCCATCCGATTTATACATTACTCATCATCAAATTGATTTGCTGATTTAGCTTACAAAGTTCCAATTCACACTCCTCCACGATTGCTGATTATCCTGATTTTTGCACCGCAAAATGATAGAGATGCTGAGAATTACTGAAATTAGCAATTCGATTTCCGAGTTATCCTCGCGAAAATGGACATAAACTAGATTAAAGTAAAAGAAATGGAATAATTAAGCTAGATAAAAGCAATCCATATGATCTATCAAATCGCGCATCTGGAAGAGGAGAAGACAAAATCTAAGAAGCAGCGCGTCGATTCCACTTCTGAATTAGCGAGTCAAACTGGTCGACTTTGAATTAGAAGATGAAAAAGAAAACAATAATTCAAGACAAAACCAGTGACCGACCTGCAAAAGAACACAGCAGACTAGAAAGAAGTCAGCGAAAACCTTGAGATCTTGTTTGCCACGGAAAGCACGACAAAAACATTTATATTTAAATGCGAGGCCGCGGGCCAAGCGTGTTCTCAAAGGTGGGAAAATATAAAGGAGAAACGGACCAGCGGCCCAAAACCGCCGGGTTCGGCCCAGTTAGTGTCGGCCAAAACTAGAGGTGTCAAACGGGCCGGCACGAGCCATTTTTTTAGGGCACGACCATGCTTCTGTGCCGGGCCGGGCACGGCCTGCAGGCATGGCGGGCCGTGTCGTGCCTGGCCAGCTCGGGCTTGCATGTCCGAGCGGTTCGGGATATGGGGGACCGCGGGTCGGGTCTGATTCGACCCTACCCGCGGTCTTTTTTTGCGGGAGGGGTATCGTGGGGTCGGGCTCACGGGACACCCGGCACAGGATAAACCCATGCCGGTGTGCCGTGCCGGGGGCCGATCCGTGCCAGGCCGGGCCGGCCCGGTTGACACCTCTAGCCAAAACCCTTTATTTTTTAAAAAAATTAGAGTTTAGAAGACATTGCCCAGTTCGTATTGACCACGTTCGGTGAATGGTCACGAGTTGTGCCCATGTGCCGGCACAGCACGACAGGCTGAGGCACGGCATCGCAGCATGCTGTGTCGGGCACGGGCACTGCACTGTAGCGTGCCGTGCCGGGCCGGGCCGGCACGGCCCGTTTGACACCTCTAGAAAATATATTGTAAAAATGATTGTTATTATTCAATAATAAAATCAAATATGTTAAAAACAGGCTCCTTGGCCCGATATTGTCCGCTTTGACCCAACTTCAGTCAAGCTTCGCGGGTTTAAGACGTGTCTAACGAGTTAAAGGGACATCACACTTATAAACTGCTCATGACCTCGTCTAGGAGCGATGTGAGATCAACGGGATCACAACTCATCCCCCCATCACGAGCATCGTGATGATAATGTGTTATGAAATAGAAGGATAAGAAAGCAAAAGATATAAGAGAAATAGGGAAGAGATTTCTTATTCCTTCAAGTATAGTATGCGTTGATGCACTATCTGCGAGACACATATCATTGTCACCAATTTAGGATCCCACCAGATGAGTTTCCATATTCTTCATGAGAAACAAGATATATAATAAAAAAAATTATAAAATAACACATAACAAAAAATTGTTATTCAGTAGTACGCTGCCTTTCATAATAGCAGATCCAAATACATAAATAAAAATGGGAAATATTTTGTTTTTGGAGATTTTCATCACCAAACAAGTGCTCAATATTCGCTTCAGACTGAATAAAAAATCAGCAACATCCAAATGAGTCATACCATAAAGGTCTTGATTAACACTCTCATCCTTAGATACAAAATTTGTCTCTGCTACTTTTTTATCTTTCTTTTTCAGTGATTCTTGGTAGAGATCAGCCAAATATTTTGGTGTATGAGAGGTACGTGACTAATGGCCTTTCATACCGCAACGATAAATTTGTCACCATTTTGCTATTTTCACCACTTTTATTGTCATTTTCAATATTCTCCCCCTTTTGATATTCCGACACATTCTTAGGTTATCAATCGATTTTGTCCATTATAAGGATGATATGTTGTCACATTCACTTCAGGAAATGGAGCCGAACTAGTTGGACGAGCCTCGTGATTTTTCATCAAAAGCACTTTGCTTTGTTCAGCCACAAGAAGACATGAAATCAATTCAGAATATTTCCTAAAGCTTTTTTCATGATATTGCTGCTGTAGGAGCACATCGGAAGCATGAAAAGTGGAGAATATTTTCTCCAACATATCCTCATCAGTAATTTTTTCTCCACATAACTATAATTGAGAACTGATTCTAATTATTACTGAGTTAAAGTCACTCACATATTTAAAATCTTACAGTCTCAAATGCATCCAGTCATACAGTGAGTTTTTGGGAGAATTATCATTCTCTGATGTTCATACCTTTCCTTCAAACTGTTCCACGTAACAAGTGGACCCTTTACGGTGAGGTATTCAGTTTTCAATCTTTTATGAAATTGACGACGAAGCAAAATTATCGTTTTGACTTTTTCTTTTAATGGATGTTGTATTCTTTTCTTTAATTGTATCTCCAAGACCATTTACATCTAGATAGATTTTAACATCTAGTATCCATGATAAGAAATTCTTTCTCATGATATTAAGAGCTACAAATTCTAATTTCACAAAATTCGATATAATGATACTCCAATATATCTTCTATATATCTCTTGAAAATCTAACAGAGCTTCGTGCTGATAATGTGTTATAAACGGGCTCTCCCACCTGCCAGATATTATACTTCATATAAATTATTAAAAAATATTTAAAACATTGATAATAATGACTAGTGAATAATAATAATAATAATAATAATAATATTAGTAAATTATATATAAAAATTATGGATGACAACAAATACAAAGGAAATTCTTTTAGGGTATGTGCTAAAAATAATGTGTTTAAAAGTGTTAATGTAATAATTAATATAAAGGGTATATGTGTGTGTCATGTGTATGTATATATAATTACAATTTTATCCCCATTAAATTTTCACTTTTTAAATATATATATATAATGTGGTGTGTATATAGTTTGGCTTTTTTGACCATTTCAAAACGTTTAAATTTCTATTAGAAAGATTTATCAAAACATGTTTTGGGATGACACAATTTTTTATCATAGCTACATAAATATGTATATTTCATGAAATATATATAATTACGCTTATATCACCACGCCCGAATATATTCAATTATATATATATAAATATTAAATCATCACAATTTTATACAATCACAATAATTATTAAACTCCCTAAATTGATAAAATATTTACATAATTAATAATAATTTTAAAAATATTCCAAAAATACAAATTAACACATCGAGCATACTTTTAGAATTATGTTTCAATTATTAACTCGAGTTCTCACTGTTCAAGCAAAGAGAGGAAAGAATCCCATTACGTTTTAAAAAAATCATCATGCATGACTTCTCTGCGTGGTGCATGTTGCTCTTCCCTTCATGTTTTTTGTTTTCTTTTCATTACAACGTGGGTCTTGTGTGTGTTTCATTTTTTCTTTGCTTCAATGGTTTATATAATAAAAAAATAACAGCCATTTTAATTTTTTATAGTCCACCCAATTTAAATGGCAACACCCACTCTCATTTATATTTTCATAAAATTTAAAAAAAAAATTAAACTAAACAATCAAACCAACCAATAATAGAAAAAAATATATTTGAGTCTGCCCAAACTTGGGCAGACAAAGCATGCATATATATATATATATATATATATATATATATATATATATATATATTATTAAAAAAATAACTAAGGGCCCATTTAATAAAACTGAAAAAAAATTAAGGGCCTATTTGATAACACACTTAAAATCTTCAAACCATTGAATATTAAAATTTGTAATAGTTTGAAATTTTAAACGCGTTTGATACAAAAGTTGGAAGCTAAAAATTTAAAATTTAAAATTAGAATTCATTGAAAATTTTAAGTAGGTAAAGACATACTTAATGTTGAAGGTTGAAAATTTTCAATTAATTTTTAAAAAAAAATTATCTTTTTGTCCTTTTTTTTGTTTTCTTTTTCGTTTTCTCATTCACGTTACAATTCAATTTGTAAATCTGTATTATTCTCATCATTTCGCTGTCACCACAAACCTTAATCCTAACCATCTTTTATGATTAATTTAAGAGAGAAAATAGTAAACATCTAGTTTTTAATTAATTTTTATTTTTATATTAAAATTTTGGATAATTTTAAAGAGTTAAGATTTTTATTGGTTATTTTTTAGATATTTTTATTTATTTTTTCGATGTATGATTTATTTATAGATATATTTTTAGAGATTTTATATTTTTTAATCATTAATAATTGTAGTAGAAAAAAATTTTCATTAGAAATTCTATTTATGTTGGATAATATGTAATACAATCATAATAAGAATAAATATGTAAAATATATCATTTTCAGTAATAAGCATTTATAATTATCAAATAATATATTTATATTCAGCATTCAATTAATAATAATTTATCAAATAGTTTTTCAATATAAATTCAACACTTATAAAATTCAGTTTTAATTTTTCAGTATTTATTTTTCAGCATTCAATTTACAGTTATCAGATAATATATTTATCAAACATATTAGATTTAACATGTAGTTGGTTATTATTAAACTATATATTTACACACACATACACACACACACACAATATATATATATATATATATATATATATATATATATACACACACACACACACACACACACATACATACATATTTGTATATATATTACACTATGTAGACATATAGGTGTATATATATAGTTTAATATATATACACATATGTATATATAGTGTGGTATATTTAGTGAATATATATATATATATATTCACTATATATATAATAATATATTTATATACATATAAATGTGTGTGTACCACTACATAGACAAATATAACACACACAAACAGGTCATTAATGTGAACTATGAGATGAGATAGATGTCATTGTCACATACATGGAAATTAGGTGATGTCAAATGCCACCATGCTCATGCTGGTTGACAAGACAACTGATATGACAGGTTTTATGTTATCTGGGTTGAATGGAATTTAAAGTACCATATTTAATCACATAAATGTAACTCAGCAATAACTCTGCTAGGCCAGGTTCAATGAATCTAGTTTATATTATAAAAACTTTACTTTTAAGTAAGTAATAATTTTAGTACTCTCAAATTTGAATCTTGTGGCCTATGGGGTTATATAGCATCTCCAACCCACTCTTTATTTTTCACGTTTAGCAATTTTAGCTAACCAAACACAAAAAATTCCTCTCCGACTCACTCCTTATTCCACTTTCTATTTCCTAGTTTACTCAAATTGCTCAACAAATGTGGAGAGTCATTTGAGATCTCTAAATTTTCTCTCCCTTTTCTCTCTCTCCCTTTTCTCTCTCTCCCTTTTTTATCTCTATCTCTCTCAATATATATGTTTGACTTTTTAAAAAATATTGAAAGTTAGGTATAAAATAGAGAGTGTGATTGGAGTGTATTCTGAAAAATTGACAGCTAAAATAATAAATTTAATATTTAAATATATTTTGAGTAGCTATTTTGTTGAGTGTATTTGTAGTGCTCTTATTAGCCCCAAAAACTAAAGGTAACATCAAATTATTGGCATCATATGTTATTGCAGAGAAAAGATTTCCGCCATAAGTCCCACTCATATGAGATGAGTCAATAGCAATAACTGGCTCACGACTCATCATAAACCCTTGAATAGATATGGAATACACTACAAAAAGTTGCTCAAAATGTCATTCTTCAGAATTAGTCTACTTCACAATACTTTTCTGGGTTTGTTTGAATAATGCGCTCACACATCCATGGCAACATTTTGTAATAATTATATGGAACTCCAAATACACGTTCTTTCGCCTTCTCCTTCGTATGCCAAGCTTGATTGTAAGTTACTTTCAATCCATGATTTCGAATAAAATCCTTACGTATTTGCCCTAATAAATAATTCATAGGTAGATTAGATAATATTATCAATTATAATTGATGATCTACTAGGTCGAACAACAAGCATAGATGTAATAATATCATCCAAAGAATGATCATGAGTGATATTGTAACTATGCACTTGAACAATTTTAGAATTTTCAATTGCTCGACAAGTAGTTTTTCATGGACAATCACTTATGTTGCATATCACAATCATGTTTCTTTAGAAAATTCTTCTTAAATTTATATTTAAATTTTCCAACCAAAGACATTAAATTAAGTAAACAGCATGTAGAGTTACCTCAAGCGAAGACCATAAACTTCAACACATCTCGATGAAAAACCATGATGGTCAATAAACGAATCCGATTGCCTATGTGCAGATGCAATTACACATGCACTTAAACCTATATGTGCCAAATGGGTCGTGCCGGGCTGGCTCAGCCCATTGTTAGCTAGCCCGACCGTGCTTCCGTGCCGGGTTAGCACGGCACGGTTACTGTACCGTGTCGTGACTTGCCCGTCATGGTTCTGTGGAAGTCAGCCCGGTACGGGCCCGCGACACGAATTCGCCAGGATCAGTCCAGTCGAGCCAAAACCCTAATTTAAAAAAAAGTTGGGTTTCACCGTTTCGTCGGTGCGCTGCCACAGTGCCGTGTCACGTGATTCTTCTTCACTTTTGGGGCTCGGCAAGCCTCACCCATCTGGCTCAGCTTCTGCCACTGGGGTGATTTCTCTGCTCATGCCAAGGTATCGTGCCAAAGGGCCACGGTATCGTGCCGGGCCAGGCACGACATGAGGCCCGGTTGACACCGGCACGGCACGACACGGTCGGTGCCGTGGACATGCATGGCACGGGCACGGGAACGAAAAATTCTCGTGCCAGGCCGGCCCAGGCATTGCCGAATCGTGCCGTGCCGCGTGCCGGCCCGGCCCAGTTGATACCTCTACTTGCACCATGTGTAGAATAAAGACCAATTAGGCTATACACATATGAAAATTAGATGATTTTAATAAATAAAGTATTTATGTATATAACATCAAATATTTGTTGTGGAAGATTCATTTTCAAGTGGCAGCATACAATAAATATCAAATTTCAGAGTGAAATAAATGCCGAATGAATTAAACTCCAATGCTCATTTCAGCACACATCTGATTAACAAGTGAGTGAAACCTGATGTCGTGTTGAAGAAGAATAGATTTCGTACGACCACCCTTATATTCAGCAGACCCATCATTATTTTTTATCAAATCTCCACCCACATATTAGAAGCAAAACATCTCACAATCCATTTCCTTTTAAATATTTAAAAGATTTTTTACAATTTTTATGGATTCAATATTAGTCATGTCAATTATGAATTATCAAAAATAATTAAGATATTTATTACAATATTTAACATTCTTCAAAATTACATCATTACTTGAACAATAATTTACATACACACAGCTTATTACCCGTACATATGTATACACTATTGTCATTGCATCAATATATAGATAAATATTGTTCAAGATACATCATTATACGCATGTATATAAATGCACATAATATACATTTGGATCTATATATGTATATACATATATATACGTACGTACGTACGTACATATATATATATATATATTTATATTTATTTATTTATTTATTTATTTATTTATATTTATATTTGTTTTTAATATAAACAAATTACAACAGTGTGTGTGTGTTTGTTTTTAATATAAATAATTTATAATATTTTAGTTAAATTAGATTTTTTCACACAAGCACACACACGTATATGTACACACACACATATATGTACACACATACACAATATATATATATATATTAAATTATTTTAACACACACACACACATATATATATATGTTTGTTTTTAATATTAAAGATTTATAATAATTTAGTTTGATTAAATTTTCAAAAATAAATAATTTTTATAATATTTTATTACACACACAAACATATATGTATGCATACAATTAATATAGTGATACACTTTCTTTAAAATTTAGAAACAACCATGAATATATAGATTAAATTACAAATGTGAGGTGAGGGGCTCTTGGTCGATGGGAGAGGGCGAGAAGCTCCTAGTAGATGAAAGAGGGCCCAGGACGAATGTAGTAATTGGGAATTTCATTAAGGGCATTAAGGGCATTTTAAAATTAATTATTGCGACTAAATTTTAGATTAGGAATTTCATTAAGGGCATTTTAAGATAAATTTCAATTTTTAAAAATTTTTGATGATATTATTCTAATTAAAAAAAAAATAAGTTTCAAATTATTAAATGTTTTTTATAGGGAATCAGCCAAAACATAATTTGATTAGATCGAATCAGCAAAACCCGAACCGCCTAACACGGGATTGACCGCCTAATTGGGCCAGTTGCATTGTCAAACGGAACACGTCCAGGTTCAATGAATGTCCAAGCTCTTTCCAGTAATAGTTATATTGAGGATGCAGTGCTCCCCCCCCCTCCCCATCTCTCAAAAGAAAAAAACGCCATTAAAACAGCCACCGGGAAGCTACAAAACATGCTGGCAATGGCCGTCCTCACCTTCTCTCCCAATGCGATGATCGTGCCGCCGAGCTCCCCACGTGTGTGTTCTACATACATGCAAACTTTTATACTGCACGTGCACATCGTAAGCTCTCCGAATTCCTGACTGTTCGTGCACGCAGATTTATCGCTGTTTCATTTCTTCTCAGATTCACTAAGCAGAGGCAGCTCCTTATTTTGGATCGGCAGTCACAGCGCAGCTGCTTCCAGGTCCAGCAAATCTGCAGGACGGACCTCCGGGAAATGGAAACGCGTTGTTCCGTCTGTTTCGGCAACCATGGTGGCACCAGGTAAGCAATTCGCAACTGCGTGACGCACGAGCAAGTCGCGTGCTACAATAGAATGCTAACGCTCGCCTTGTTGCCGAGGAGTGCAGAGGTGGAAGAGAAAATCGAGATGGAAGAGGATTGGGAGCTGCTGGCGAAGCAACTTGCAGATGCGTCTCCATTGGAGATCATGGACAACGCGCTGGAGAAGTTCGGGAAAGACATCGCAATAGCTTTTAGGTGCTTCGTCTTCCACCGTTCATCTCGTGGCTACCTACTGCTGTGTTTAAATTCCAACACAGGCGCACCATTTTTTTTTTCTTTACTTTTTGGCTAAATGGGTGCAGTGGTGCGGAAGATGTTGCTCTGCTCGAGTACGCAAAACTAACAGGGCGACCGTACAGAGTGTTCAGCCTCGACACGGGAAGATTGAACGCAGAAACATACAGATTTTTTGACAGAGTAGAACAGCATTACGGAATTCGAATCGAATACGTCTTCCCCGAAGCGATGGAAGTAGAAGCTTTAGTAAGAAGAAAAGGGCTATTTTCATTCTACCAGGATGGACACCATGAGTGTTGCAGGGTGAGAAAAGTGAGACCGCTGAGGAGGATTTTAGGAGGTCTGAAGGCATGGATTACAGGGCAGAGAAGGGACCAATCGCCGGGGACGAGATCTGAAATCGCGGTGATAGAGAAGGATCCAGTTTTCGAGGGGAGAGATGGTGGGATCGGCAGCCTGATCAAGTGGAACCCAATGGCTAACAGCCATAGCAGAGACGTGTGGAGCTTTCTTAGAGCCATGGAGGTTCCCCTGAACTCCTTGCACGCGCGAGGATACGTATCGATTGGGTGCGAGCCATGCACCAGGCCAACTCTTCCCGGCCAACACGAGAGAGAAGGAAGATGGTGGTGGGAGGATGCCATGGCTAAAGAATGCGGCCTTCACCAAACGAACTTGATGCAGGATTCTCCTCCCCCGCCACGCCCCAACGGCACTGCTAAAAGTGGTGAGAGCTCGGATATTTTCATCAGCAAGAACGTGGTGGAGCTCAGCAGGGGTGGAATTGAGAACTTGGCGAGGTTGGACAAGAGGAAGGAAGGGTGGGTGGTTGTGCTGTACGCTCCTTGGTGCAGCTTTTGCAGAGCAGCGGAGAAATCGTTCGTCGAATTGGCCGATAAGCTGGCCGGGAGCGACGTGAGGGTGGCGCAATTCAAAGCCGACGGTGATCAGAAAGAGTTCGCTCGGCGAGAACTGCAGCTCGTCAGCTTTCCTACCATTATCTTCTTTCCCAAACATTCTGGCCGGCCGATCAAGTACCCATCAGAGAAAAGAGACGTCGACTCCTTGATGGCCTTCGTGAACTCCCTCCGATGAAGGGCCGGTGGCACAGAACCAGAGAAAGCCATTGGAGCTCGTTTCATAGCCATGTGTGCGTGTTAATTGCTATTGCTTGATCAGTGATTATTTATCATAATCATCCACACAAAAAAATGCCCATTGATGCCTTATGTCAATTCGTACAAACAGTGACACACAGCAAATAAGAAGATGATCATACAAATTGAGACTGCGACACCATAACTGAAGCTTGCTAATCTAGTCCTATCTGCAGAACTGCTGATAATCGTTGAGTTTGGCCGAGATTTTGTTTGATTGCCCGTCTGTTGCCTGCAGCAAAAGTTTATCAGCTTATCAAAGAAGAAGAGCTCATGTGAACAGCTTGAAAAACTCTTAGTTGAGCTCATGGAAGAAGAATTCATTGCCCTAGTTGAGCATCATCATCATCATCATCATCAACAAATCACATAACCAGAGATTTTTAGAGGATCAAATTGAGTTTTTTTATTTTTGTTTGGTCGGATAGTTCCTGATGCATGATCCTGATGCACCTTCCTGGAAATTGCCAAAAAAAAAAAGAGGCATCATATCATACCTTCCTGGAAAAATACACCTTCCATAGCCTGCAAAATTTCCACCAAGAGGAGAGAAAGTTACCAAAAATGCAAGTAAATAGAGATGCAGAACACCAATTGATAGAGCTGCAACTCGGGTCGGGTCAAACCAAGTAGCCTGAACCCTAAACCCAAAAATGATAGCGACAAAACAGCAGGTGCCGCTGTCATGTCAATAAAAAAAAAATAAATAAAGAAATAAAATCATATTCACGGTGCCAAATTTTTAATTGAGATAATGTTTTAAAAAATATTTTTTTAATCAAAATAAATTCTATAAATATATAACTCATATTTTAATAATTATTATTATAGTTAATATATAAACTTTTATCCTCTTCTTTTATCTTAGTACTCTAAAAATAATATTATGCCTTAATATTAATATGTTTTTTAAATTTATTATATTTTTTATCTCACATTATTAAATTAATAAAAAATTAAGTAAAAGTATGCAACATTAAAAAACAATATTTAATATTTTAATAAAAATAAATTAGACATATAAAATAACAATAATAATAATAATAATCCGACAAAAAAATTTGAGACCAAAATTAAATTCTCTCCCATTGACTCGATTTATTCGCCTAAAAATCTTAAAAATAAATGAACTTAAATAGTATATAAATATTTCAACATAATTAAAAATTTTTTAAAACTATATATATTGATGAAGATTCATTATAGTGTATATTATATATATATTTATATTTATATATATATATATGTATATATAATAATTTTTGAAAAATTCTAGAATAATCAATATTATATTTACTTATTTTCAGCATACTTATTATATAATTCCTAAGTCAACAAATAGAAACGAAATAATAATTAATTTTAACCTAGAAAAATAAATTAATAATTAATAAACTTATAAAATATAATAAAATAGTGAATATTTTACATCTATAGTAGTCATGATGACGCATCATTCGAATGCCTCACCGCCCACCATGTTTATTCTAAATGAAAATTAAATAAAAAAAATTAAGGTCTTTTGAGATTCTCCCTACTCAAAATGACTCCACCATATATGAGCGTTTGTTGGTGATATTTAAAAAATATAATAATCAAAATAAAATTTATAATATTATATCTATTAACATATTTATTAAAATCATTAGAGAAGAGCTCATAATTAATATTTTTTTACATTAGATATATGTATGAATAAAAATTATTTTTTCGATATTAAAAAAATACTAAACAGATATAAAATACCATTATAATTTTATCCATATAATATTATAGTCATGTATTATTATGATAACTAATACGACAAAATTGAGTATATTATGACTTGCACTAGCATCATAATCAAACATAACAAAATAGTGATTATGACTTGCACCAAGGAAGCACGGACATGGCTCCCTACAGTCGTGTCCACATGTCCGATACCTAGACATGTGAACACTGCACAAATACGTGTCTGATATGTCACGTGACGTATCATTGATCAATCCGTATCTGATACGCCACGTGGCGTATCGGACGTCCAGTGACCAACGTCGCCCATGTGGCGACGTTGGCCACTCGACGGAGGCGGCGGGCGCGATTTGAGGGGAGAGGCAGAGGGCAGGCATATGGCAGTAACCAAGCTGAGCTACTCGCGAGCTGCACGGCATTCGGCTCGTTAGAAACTCTCTCGAACTCGTTTATTAAGTTAAACGAGCCGAGCTCGAACATCATTTTGCGGCTCGTAAGTTAAATGAGCCGAGCCCGAGCACCCTCAAACTCGACTCGTCAGCTCGTAAACAAGCTCGTGAATAGGCTTGTGAGCAAGCTCGTTAATCAGGCTCGTGAACAATCTCATGAACAAGCTCGTGAACATGGAGAAGATTTGATGCACAACAAATTTTTCCTACTAATGAATATGATGAATATTTTAACTCTTAAACTTCAATCAAGTTAATTGAATTTTTATTATCTTATCTTTTTAATTTAGCTGTATGTTAGCACTTTTAGATGAATATTTTCTTTAATCCCCGTACATCATTTTGAGGGTCATAAGTTAAACGAGCCGAGCCCGAGCACCCTTAAACTCAGCTCGTCTACTAATAAATAGGCTCGTGAACAAGCTCGTGAATAGGTTTGTGAGCAAGCTCGTTAACCACGCTCGTGAACAAGCTTGTGATCCAGGCTTGTGAACAAGCTCGTGAACCAAACTCGTTAACAGGCTCGTAAGTTAAATAAGCCGAGCCCGAGCACCGTCAAACTCGGCTCGTCAGCTCGTGAACAAGCTCGAGCCTAATCCTTTAAAAGCAAGCTGAGCCTACCTAATACTCGGCTCGACTACAACCCTAAGCAGGCACGATTTGAGGGAGAGGCATGTGCGAGCACGAATTGAGGGGAAAGACAGGGGACAAGTGCTAAAATAAAATAAAATAAAATATTTTTATAAAATAAAATATTTTTATTTTATAAAATAAAAGAATATATTTTTATATAATATAAAATAATTTTAAAATATTATTTTATAAAATAAAATAATTATAAATATTATCTTATAAAATAAAATAAAATACAATATTTTTATTTTATAAATAAAAAATTATATATTTATTTTATAAAATAAAATATTTTAATTTAATTTATTTTATTTTATTAAATATCTAATATTTATAAAGAAAATAACTTTTATTTTTAATTTATTTTTTTATCATACCATATCCTAACCGTATCGGTATCCTATACCATCTAATAAAACATGATCTATTTATCTTTTTAATATATATAAGACTGTTTGATAACGTATTTAAAATCTTCAAACAATTAAAAATTAAAATTTTCAATTATTTAAAATTTTAAGTATGCTTGATAAAAAAATATTGGTAACTAAAAATTTAAAATTTTAAGTAAAAATTCATTAAAAATTTAAAATAGCTAAAGACCTACTTAATGTTGAAGATTAAAAATTTCCAATAATTTTTTAAAAAAAAAATTCACCATTTTGTCTTTTTTAAATATTTCTTTTTCTTATTAACGCTATAGTTTAATTTGTGAATTTATCTTCTCATCCTCCTTTATTCGCCACCATAAATCATATTTTTAATCCTCTTTTATAATTAATTTAAGAGAAAAAATAATAAATCAACTAATTATTTATTAATTTTTATTTTTATATTAAAATTTTAAATAATTTTTTAAGTGTTTAGATTTAATTGATTATTTTTTAAATATTTTTATTTTTTAAAAAATATATTTATGAATATATTTTTAGGAATTTTGTTTTTTCTAATAATTAATAATTATAGTGAACAAAAAATTTTATTAGAAATTTTATTTATGTTAGATAATATGTAATATAATAATAATAATAATAAATATGTAAAATACATAATTTTGAATATTTAGCATTTATAATTATTAAATAATATATTTATATTCAACATTTAATTAACAGTAATTTATCAAATAATTTTTTAAATACAAATTAAATACTTATAAAATTCAACCTTAATTTTTAGCACTTATTTTTCAATACTTAATTTTTTTAGTTTTATAAAACGAGCCCTTATATATCATCACAATTTTTTTTAGTAACAATTAATATTATTTTAAATATAAAATTCAAACTATAATAAAATATCATACAATCACTTACATGCATAAAAGATAATTCATGAGACATCATTAACAAGAATATAGGATTATCACTAATAACACCTTCATACACATACATGAAGATGATATATATCTAAATCTATACAATCATATTACAGATACTAATTAATAATAATGACTCGTGCTATTTTAAATTATTTTTTTATACAATATAATATTTTAATAATTTCTTGATTTTTGTCAATTATATTTTAAGTTATATTATTTATCATATTGATATTTTACTTAAAAATAATTTTTTATTTGAATGATTTTACTTTTTATTTTGCATAAATATAAAATTAAAAGTATATTATATTTTCATTTGGGCACGACCCAACATGACCTAGCACAAAAATACCTGACTGCAAGATAAATGAGTCATGCCTAGCCTATTAAAATAGATGTGGTACAATGATGGCATAGTCAAGTAACACAAAAATTAATCATACCAACATAACACAACCTATTTCACACTTCTAGCTGTGACAGTGCAATGCCACTACCAGCATGACCCGGCACAGCTTGATCTGACCTAACATGACCAACACGCCCAATTCATAAAGCCATGAAATCAGGTCATGCCGGACATACATGAAAATTGACTATGCTGACACAACATATCACGAACACCCTTTTCGTAATATGCCCGACACAGTACAATAGTCCGACCGACACCTCTATCACAACAATATTCAACTTGCTCAAATTACACTTGCAATCTTATTTATAAGCATTACACCTTGAGCAATGTGTAAAGGCTTTAATCTTGACTAAGCTTTTAAAAAAATTCTAATAATTTTTTGTAAAAAATTATTATAAATAATAAAATTAAATAATGTTTGTTTCACTCGAAATTTATTTTATAATTAATTTTTGTAAAAAATTAAACTATAAATAATAAAATTAAATATTTAAAATTATAATAAATAGACAAAAAATGAGATTTATTATTCATTAAGTAGTATATAGATGTTAAAGGATTTATGTATTTTGGGGTTTCAGGGTTTATGAACTAACTGATTTAAGTAAGCAGACATTTAATGGTCTATATCCTTTATTTAAAAAATGAATTAACAAAAAATTTATTTTTATTATTTTATCTCATATTTTTAAGGTTATAATCCTTGAAATATAATAATTTTTAAATTTTTTTAAAGAGTGAATACAATATTTAATTATAATAATCATAATAATTAAATATAATATTAATTTAATATAATCAATTTTATTGATACATATTCTGATAAATCAAAAAAAATAAATTAAAAATCTATTATGATTTAGATTCATATTACTTACAATATAATATGAAAACCTAAAAAGATTCAATAGCAAATGAAAAAGTATTACCAAATAAAAATTATTTGTTTTGAATTTTTTTTTCTTTTAAAAAGTTTATCTATATTTTTTTGATTAAAAATAATTTATATAAATTATATCTATCTAACTCAAAATTTATTTTGTAATTAATATTTATATAAAAATAAACAAATAAAATATTAAAATGAATATTTTAAATTATAATGAAAACAATAATATTGAGATTTATTATTTATTATTTAGGGTATACTAGTTTAATTTAAATTAGATATGTCTCACTGATAATTTAATTTGTAATTAATATATCTATAATAATAAACTGATAAATAATTAAAATAATAATTAAAAATTATACTGAAAACAAATTTAAATGATATTTATGATTTATTATTAATGTATACTAGTTTAAATGTTTAAGTATTTATAGGTTTTGTCGTTTAAGAGTTTAGTGATTTATGTTTTTAGGCACTTAGTGGTTTATAGGTATAATTTAAATAATAAAATAACAAAAAAAAAATTTTGTAATTTTTTCTCATTTTCATAGGTTATAACCTTTGAAAATATAATAATATTTAAAATTTTTGAAATGTGAATACAATCTTTAGTTATATTAATATTAATAATTATATATCATATAAATTCAATATAAATAACTTTATTGATAGATATATTAATAATGATCAAAAATTAAATTAATAAATTATTAATAATAAAATACAAATTAATTAATAAACTATCGATAGATATTATAATTGTCCTTTATTATATAGGTTATATAGGTTTAATGCTTTAAGTATTTAGGGGATTTTGGGGTTTAAAAGTCTATAGATTTAAATGTTTAGGTATTTAGTGATTTTTAATATTTATTTAAATAATAAAATTATAATAAAATTATAATAAAATTATTTTTTTGATTTTTATCATTTTTGAAGGTTATAACCTTTAAAAATATAATAATTTTTAAATTATTTTTCAAAAGAAAAAATAATATTTAGTTATAATAATCTTAATAATTATAAAACATTAAAATTCAATATAAGTAATTTTATTGATAGATATTATAATAATGATCAAAATATAAATTAATAAACTATTATAAATAAGATTAATAATAATTAAAATATAATTTAAAAACCTATTTACAATGATTCAAAATCAAAGTAAAATATATTACTAAATAATAATTTTTTGTTATTTAATTTTTACTTCTTTTTATAAGCTTATATTTTTTTTTGAATAAAAAATAAATTATTAAATTTATATTTGTTTCACTCATTTTTTATATTGTAATTAACATTTATATAAAAAATAAACTAATAAATAATTAAAATGAATATTTAAAATTATAATGAATACAAATTAAGATGAGATTTGTGATTTATTATATATGGTATACCGGTTATTGGTTTGATTATTTAGGAGTTTAGCAATTTATGTTTTTAGGCATTTTGTGGTTTATAGGTTTTATTTTAATAATAAAAATAAAAAAATATTTTTTTAGATTTTATCTGATTTTCAAAGGTTAACCTTTGAAAATAAGATAATTTCTAAAATTTTTTGAAATGTGAATATCATGTATAATTATATTAATCTTACTGATTATATATCATATAAATTCAATATAAACAATTTTAATAATAGATATTATAATAATGATCAAAAATTAAATTAATAAACTATTAATAAATATATAAATTTTAATTAAAATATATTTACATGACGCAAAATGATTCAAAATCAAATCAAAATATATTACTAATTAATAATTTATAATTTTAAATTTTTACATATTTCTGTAAGCTTATATTTTTTTTATTAAAAATCAATTATTTAAATAATGTTTGTCTCGCTCGAAATTTATTGATGGTTATAACCTTTTAAAATATAATAATTTTTAAATTTTTTTCAAAAGAAAGAATAATATTTAGTTATAATAATCGTAATAATTATAAAACATTAAAATTCAATATAAATAATTTTATTGATAGATATTATAATTATGATCAAAATATAAATTAATAAACTATAATTAATAAGATTGATAGCAATTAAAATATAATTTAAAAACCTATTTACAATGATTCAAAATCAAAGTAAAATATATTAGTAAATATAATTGTAATTTTATAAGCTTATATTTTTTTTGAATAATAAATAAATTATTAAAATTATATTTGTCTCACTCATTATTTATTTTGTAATTAACATTTATATAAAAAATAATCTAATAAATAATTATTATTGAATATTTAAAATTATAATGAATAGAAATTTAAATTAGATTTTTGATTTATAATATATGGTATACTGGTTTATTGGTTTGATTTATTTAGGAGTTTTAGTGTTTAGGAGTTTAGCAATTATGTTTTTAGGCATATTGTGGTTTATAGGTTTTATTTACGTAATAAAAATATAAAAAAAAATTTTAGATTTTTTCTGATTTTCAAAGGTTATAACCTTTGAAAATAAGATAATATTTAAAATTTTTTGAAATGTGAATACCATGTATAATTATATTAATCTTACTGATTATATATCATATAAATTCAATATAAACAATTTTAATGTTAGAAATTATAATAATGTTCAAAAATTAAATTAATAAGCTATTTATAAAATTATAAATTTTAAATAAAATATATTTACATGATGCAAAATGATTAAAAATCAAATCAAATTATATTACTAAATAATAATATTTAATTTTTAAATTTTTCCTTCTTTTTATAAGCTTTAATTAAAAAAATCAATTATTTAAATAATGTTTGTGTCACTTAAAATTTATTTTGTAATTAATTTTTGTAAAAAATTAAACTATAAATAATTAAATTGAATATATAAAATTTTTATAAATAGACATAAAAATGAGATTTATTATTCATTAAGTAGTATATAGATGTTAAAGAGTTTATGTATTTAGGGATTTCGTGGTTTATGAGCTTACTGATTTAAGTAAGCAGACATTTAAAGGTCTATAGTCTTTATTTAAAAAATGAAATAACAGAAAAATTATTTTTATTATTTTTTATCATATTTTGAAGGTTATAACCATTGAAAATATAATAATTTTTAAATTTTTTCAAAAGTGAAAACAATATTTATGTATTATAATCATAAAAATTATATATAATATAAATTCAATATAATTGATTTTATTGATAGATATTCTAATAAATCTAAAAAAATAAATTAAAAATCTATAATGAATATGATTCATATTACTTAAAATATAATATGAAAACCTAAAATGATTCATAAGCAAAGGAAAATGTATTACGAAATAATAATTATTTGATTTCAAAATTTTTTTTCTTTTAAAAAGTTTATCTATACTTTTTGGATTAAAAAAAAATTATATAAATTATATCTATCTAACTCATAATTTATTTTGTAATTAATATTTATATACAAATAAACAAATGACTAATTAAAATGAATATTTTAAATTATAATGAAAACAATAATATTGAGATTTATTATTTATTATTTCGGGTGTACTGGTTTAATTTAAATTAGATATGTTCAATGAAAATTTAATTTGTAATTAATATTTCTATAAAAATAAACTAGTAAATAATTAAAATAAAATTAAAAATTATACTGATTACAAATTTAAATGATATTTATGATTTATTATTAATGTATACTAGTTTAATGGTTTAAGTATTTAGAGGTTTTGTCGTTTAGGAGTTTAGTGATTTATGTTTTTAGATATTTAGTGGTTTATAGGTATTATTTAAATAATTAAAAAACAAAAAAAAATTTGTACTTTTTTCTAATTTTCTTAGGTTATAACCTTTGAAAATATTATAATATTTAAAATTTTTTGAAATGTGAATATAATATTTAATTATAATAATATTAATAATTATATATCATATAAATTCAATATAAACAATTTTATTGATAGATATATCAATAATGATCAAAAATTAAATTAATAAACTATTAATAATAAGATAGATATAAATTAATAAACTATTGATAGATATTATAATTATCATTTATTATATAGATTATATAGATTTAATGCTTTAAGTATTTAGGGGGTTTTGGGTTTAGGAGTCTATAGATTTAAATGTTTAGGTATTTAGTGGTATATAAGTTTTATTTAAAAAATAAAATTATAAAAAAATATTTTTCTGATTTTTTATCATTTTTGAAGGTTATACCCTTAGAAAATATAATAATTTTTAAATTTTTTTTCAAAAGTAAAAATAATATTTAGTTATAATAATATTAATAATTATAATCCATTAAAATTCAATATAAGTAATTTTATTGATAGATATTAAAATAATGATCAAAAAATAAATTAATAAACTTTTATGAATAAGATTGATAGAAATTAAAATATAATTTCAAAACCTATATACACTGATTCAAAATCAGTGTAAAATATATTACTAAATAATAATTTTTTGTTTTTAAATTTTTACTTCTTTTTTAAGGTTATATTTTTTTTGATTAAAAATAAATTATTAAAATTATATTTGTCTCACTCATTATTTATTTTGTAATTAACATTTCTATAAATATAAACTAATAAATAATTAAAATGAATATTTAAAATTATAATGAATACAAATTAAGATGAAATTTGTGATTTATTATAAATGGTATACCAGTTTATTGGTTTGATTATTTAGGAGTTTTGTTGTTTAGGAGTTTAGCAATTTATGTTTTTTGGCATTTTGTTGTTTATAGGTTTTATTTAAATAAAAAAAATAAAAAATTTTTTTTTCGATTTTTTCAAATTTTCAAAGTTTATAACCTTTGAAAATAAGATAATTTTTAAAATTTTTTGAAATGTGAATACCATGTATAATTATATTAATCTTACTAATTATATCTCATATAAATTCAATATAAAAAATTTTAATGATAGATATTATATTAATGATCAAAAATTAAATTTATTAACTATTAATAAAAATATAAATTCTACTTAAAATATATTTACATGACGCAAAATGATTTAAAATAAAATCAAAATATATTACTAAATAATAATATTTAATTTTTATATTTTTCATTCTTTTTATAAGCTTATATTTTTTTTTATAAAAATTAATTATTTAAATAATGTTTGTCTCGCTCGAAATTTATTTTGTAATTAATTTTTGTAAAAAATTAAACCATAAATAATTAACTTGAATATTTAAAATTAAAATAAATAGACAAATAAATTATTATATTTTCAATGGTTATAACCTTCAAAATATGATAAAAAATAATACAAATAAATTTTTTGTTATTTCATTTTTTAAATAAAGACTATAGACCTTTAAATGCCTGCTTACTTAAATCAGTAAGCTCATAAACCCCGAAACCCCTAAATACATAAACCCTTTAACATCTATATACTACTTAATGAATAATAAATCTCATTTTATGTGTATTTATAATAATTTTAAATATTCAATTTTATTATTTATAGTTTAATTTTTTACAAAAATTAATTACAAAATAAATTTTGAGCGAGACAAACATTATTTAAATAAATGATTTATTTTAAAAAAATATAAGCTTATAAAAAGAAGGAAAAATTTAAAAATTAAATATTATTATTTAGTATTCTATTTTGATTTGATTTTGAATCATTTTGCATCATATAAATATATTTTGATTATAATTTATAATTTTATAAATAGCTTATAATTTAATTTTTGATCATTATTATAATTTCTATCATTAAAATTATTTATATTTAATTGCAATGATATATAATCAATATGATTAATATAATTATACATGGTATTCACATTTCAAAAAATTTTAAAAATTATCTTATTTTCAAAGGTTATAACCTTTGAAAATCAAAAAAAAATCTAAGAAAAGATTTTCTTGTTTTTATTATTTAAGTAAAATCTATAACCCACAATATTCCTAAAAACATAAATTGCTAAACTTTTAAACAAAAAACTCCTAAATAATCAAACAAACAAACCGGTATTTCATATATAATAAATCACAAATGTGATTTTAATTTGTATTCATTATAATTTTAAATATTCATTTTAATTATTTATTAGTTTATTTTTTATAGAAATGTTAATTACAAAGTAAATAAGGAGTCAGACAAATATAATTTTTATAATTTATTTTTTATTCAAAAAGATAATATATAAGCTTATAAAAAGAAGTAAAAATTTAAAAACAAAAAATTATTATTTAGTAATATATTTTACTTTGATTTTGAATAATTGTATATAGGTTTTGAAATTATATTTTAATTGCTATCAATCTTATTAATAATAGTTTATTAATTTATTTTTTGATCATTATTATAATATCTATCAATAAAATTACTTATAGTGAATTTTAATGTTTTATAATTATTAATATTATTATAACTGAATATTATTTTTACTTTTGAAAAAAAATTTAAAATTATCATATTTTCAAAGATTATAACCTTCAAAAATGATAAAAAAATTCAAAAATAATATTTTATATTTTTATTATTTAAATAAAAATTATAAATCACTAAATACTTAAACTTTTAAATCTATAGACTCCTAAACCCCAAAACCCCCTAAATACTTAAAGCATTAAACCTATATAACCTATATAATAAAAGATAACTATAATATCTATCAATAGATTATTAATTAAACTCTATCTTATTATTAATAGTTTATTAATTTAATTTTTGATCATTTTTAATATATCTATCAATAAAATTGTTTAAATTGAATTTAAAAGATATATTTTTATTAATATTAATATAACTAAAGATAGTATTCACATTTCAAAAAATTTTAAATAATATTATATTTTCGAATATTATAACCTATGAAAATGATAAAAAATTGCAAAATTTTTTTTTGTTATTTGATTATTTAAATAATACCTATAAACCACTAAATGCATAAAAACATAAATCACTAAAGTCCTAAACGATAAAACCTCTAAATACTTAAACCATTAAACTAGTATACATTAATAATAAATCATAAATATCATTTAAATTTGTATTCAGTATAATTTTTAATTTTAATTTTAATTATTTATCAATTTATTTTTATAGAAATATTAATTACAAATTAAATTATCAGTGATACAGATCTAATTTAAATTAAACTAGTATATCCTAAATAATAAATAATAAATCTCAATATTATTGTTTTCATTATATTTTAAAATATTCATTTTAATTAGTTAATTGTTTATTTTTCTATAAATATTAATTACAAAATAAATTATGAGTTAGATAGATCTATTTTATATAAAATATTTTTCATCAAAAAAATATAGATAAACTTTTTAAAAGAAAAAAAAATTTCAAAACAAATAATTATTATTTTGTAATACATTTTCATTTGCTATTGAATCATTTTAGGTTTACACATTATATTTTAAGTAATATGAATCTAAATTATTATAGATTTTTAATTTATTTTTTTTTAATTTATTAGAATATCTATAAATAAAATTCATTATATTGAATTTAAATTATATATAATTATTATGATTATTATAAATAAATATTGTATTCACTCTTCGAAAAAATTTTGAAATTATAATATTTTCAAATGTTATAACCTTAAAAACATGAGAAAAAATAATAAAAATAAATTTTTTTGATATTTCATTTTTTAAATAAATCCTATAGACCATTAAATGTCTTCTTACTTAAATCAGTAAGCTCATAAACCCCACAACCCCTAAATAAATAAACCCTTTAACATCTATATACTACTTAATGAATAATAAATCTAATTTTTTGTTTATTTATTATAATTTTAAATATTCAATTTAATTATTTATAGTTTAATTTTTTACAAAAATTAATTACAAAATAAATTTAGTGCAGGACAATCATTATTTAAATAATCGATTTTTAATAAAAAAAATATAATCTTATAAAAAGAAAGAAAAATTTAAAAATTAAATATTATTATTTAGTAATATATTTTGATTTTATTTTAATTATTTTGCATCATGTAAATATATTTTAATTAAAATTTATATTTTTTTAATAGTTTATTAAAAAAAATTTTGATCATTATTATTATATCTATCATTAAAATTGTTTATATTGAATTTATATGATATATAATCAGTAAGATAAATATAATTATACAAGGTATTCACATTTCAAAAAATTTTAAAAATTATCTTATTTTGAAAGGTTATAACCTTTGAAAATCCGAAAAAATCTAAAAAATAATTTTTTTATTTTTTTTTATTTAAATAAAACCAATAAACCACAAAATGCCTAAAAACATAAATTGCTAAATTTCTTAACAACAAAACTCCTAAATAATCAAACCAATAAACTGGTATAACATTTATAATAAAACACTAATTTCATCTTAATTTGTATTCATTATAATTTTAAATATTCATTTTAATTATTTATTAGTTTATTTTTTAAAGAAATGTTAATTACTAAATAAATAATGAGTGAGACAAATATACTTTTAATAATTTATTTTTAATCAAAAAAATATATATAATCTTATAAAAAGAAGTAAATTTAAAAACAAAAAATTATTATATAGTAATATATCTTACTTTGATTTTGAATCATTGGATATAGGTTTTGAAATTATATTTTAATTGCTATCAATCTTATTAATAATAGTTTATTAATTTATTTTTTGATCATTATTATAATATCTATAAATAAAATTATTTATATTCAATTTTAATGTTTAGAATTATTAAGATTATTATAACTAATTATTATATTTACTTTTTAAAAAAATTTTAAAATTAATATATTTTAAAAGGGTATAATCTTCAAAAATAATAAAAAATCACAAAAATATTTATTTTATAATTTTATTATTTAAATAAAACTTAAATACCACAAAATACCTAAACATTTAAATCTATATACTCCTAAACCCCAAAACCCCCTAAATACTGAAAGCATTAAACCTATATAACCTATATAATAAAAGATAATTATCATATCTATCAATAGTTTATTAATTAATCTCTATCTTATTATTAATATTTTATTAATTTAATTTTTGATCATTATTAATATATCTACCAATAAAATTGTTTATATTGAATTTATATGATATATAATTATTAATATTAATATAACTAAAGATTGTATTCACATTTCAAAAATTTTAAATATTATTATATTTTCAAAGGTTATAACCTATGAAAATAAGAAAAAATTACAACATTTTTTTGTTATTTTATTGTTTAAATAATACCTATAAACCACTAAGTGCTTAAAAACATAAATCACTAAACACCTAAACGACAAAACCTCTAAATACTTAAACCATTAAACTAGTATACATTAATAATAAATCATAAATATCATTTTAATTTGTATTCAGTAGAATTTTTAATTTTATTTTAATTATTTATTAGGTTTATTTTTATAGAAATATTAATTACAAATTAAATTTTCATTGGACAGATCTAATTTAAATTAAACCAGTATAACCAAAATAATAAATAATAAATCTCAATAATATTGTTTTCATTATAATTTAAAATATTCATTTTAATTAGTCATTTGTTTATTTTTATATAAATATTAATTACAAAATAAATTATGAGTTAGATAGATATAATTTATATAAATTATTTTTAATCCAAAAAGTATAGATAAACTTTTTAAAAGAAAAAAAATTTTCAAATCAAATAAATTTAATTTAGTAATACATTTTCCTTTGCTTTTGAATCATTTTAGGTTTTCATATTATATATAAGTAATATGAATCATATTCATTATAAATTTTTAATTTATTTTTTTAGATTTATTACAATATCTATCTATAAAATCAATTATATTGAATTTATATTATATATAATTATTATTATCATTATAAATAAATATTATATTCACTTTTGAAAAAAATTTAAAAATTATTATATTTTCAATGGTTATAACCTTCAAAATATGATAAAAAATAATAAAAATAAATTTTTTGTTATTTCATTTTTTAAATAAAGACTATAGACATTGAAATGCCTATTTACTTAAATAAGTAAGCTCATAAACCCCGAAACCCCTAAATACATAAACCCTTTAACATCTATATACTACTTAATAAATAATAAATCTCATTTTTATGTTTATTTATAATAATTTTAAATATTCAAATTAATTATTTATAGTTTAATTTTTTAAAAAAATTAATTACAAATTAAATTTCGAGTGAGACAAACATTATTTAAATAATTGATTTTTTTTAAAAAAAACATAAGTTTATAAAAAGAAGGAAAAATTTAAAAATTAAATATTATTATTTAGTAATATATTTTGATTTGATTTTGAATCATTTTGCGTCATGTAAATATATTTTGATTAAAATTTATATTTTTAGTAATAGTTTATTAATTTAATTTTTGATCATTATTAAAATATCTATCTTTAAAATTGTTTATATTAAATATATATGATATATAATCAGAAAGATTAATATAATTATATATGGTATTCACATTTCAAAAAACTATAGAAATTATCTTATTTTCAAAGTTTATAACCTTTGAAAATCAGAAAAAATTTAATTTTTTTTTATTTTTATTATTTAAGTAAAAGCTATAAACGATAATATGCCCAAAACCTTAAATTGCTAAACTCCTAAACAACAAAACTTCTAAATAATCAACAGAATAAATTAATATACCATATATAATAAATCACAAATCTCATTTCAATTTGTATTCATTATACTTTTAAATATTCATTTTAATTTTTTATTAGTTTATTTTTTATAGAAATGTTAATTACAAAAAATTAAATATTTAAAATTATTTGAGCATTATAAAATTATAATTTTTATTAATTTTCTTGATGTTCCCAACCAACAGAAGTTTCATAGTGTCGAATTCTAAATTGGGTTGGACCTGAACCCAACCCAACCCAACCCACGAGATTAGCAACCCTACCAAATGATGGAGGCAGTAGAACAAAACAAAAGCACTAACTTGGGTCGGTTGTGGTGATTTCAGCTACACCGTTGAAGTAGCAAGACCTCTCATCGCTTGCTTCTTTCTGATAATAACTATCAAATGCATAAGAAGCGTGATTTTTTACAGTATTGGGCTTGTAGCAGCTTTCACCTGGCTGAATTACGCTGCAATCAGCCATTCCTGGTCCACAAGCCCAGTCCAATGCAGCTTGCAAAGCTCTCAAATCCACACCATCCATAGCCACACAATAGGTTTGATTTGTTGAATCACTGGCCATGAAAGTCCCACTTCCAGCAGCATGAAGCAAGTAAACAGGCGTTGAATTTCCATAAAACAAACCCCAGTTTCCCTCTGATAATGGAGATGAAAGCAAGTCCTCGTTGAATAGCTCATATATGTACACACTTGAAGTAAACTCTGGAAGGAAAGGAGTGCCAGAGTGAAGAAGAACATGACTGATCAGATTAGAGTTATAAGTATCTGCATTATCAATGGTGGCATAGGGCTCACTTGAATCCCCCATTGAAGGCCACCCAGTCTCTGTAACTAGAACCACCACATCACTGACATTCAAATTCCTCATTGAGAAATAGGCAGCATCGATCTGTGCGTCAAACACATTAGTGTAATGCAACAGAGTGTTAGAATCCACCATTTCTTTATCCGGCATCAAGAGCTTAAACAATGAATCATCAAGAGGCACCACTCCTCTATTTTGCATGAAAACATAGTACGGATAGACATTCATCATCAGAGGAGAACCAGTTCTTGATAAAAACTTAAGCAATGGGACCATGACTGAGCTCCAGCTCAGATTAAAGTAAGCTTGAGAAGGAGGAAATGGGTCGAGCATTATGTATGCAGCATGTGGGGTGGAAATCTTAATCTGGGCGTGCAGCTTCACTGCCACTAGACCACTGTAGAGTGCTTCAATGGCAGGCATGAGAATAGGGGCCGCATTGGGTATAGTTGTCAAGACTTCATCACCAACTGCAATGGCAGTTATTAGTACATTTGGATAATGGGCAGCGACATTACGACGCACCCAAGAGGCAGCAGAGCCATTAGAAGATCCAATGGCAAGAATCTGATTATTCGGAATGCCGATCACGACCTTTATCTTGGTCCTGGACAAAGCTTCGAGAATTTCCTGGTTTGCATCATACAGGCGTATGTGCGTGATTTTTTGAGCTTGCAAAAACGAAACAAGGCTTGTTGGTGATAAGAGATTCGACGCCTGAGTGCCGATGTTGAACCCGACAAATGGTTTATAATCCGTGCCTATGTTCTTCAATCGTTGGGCCACGACTAGCAGCGATAAGTTAGCTAGAAAATTTTAGGTCAGGGTCAAGTAAGAACTAGAAATGTTGCAGGAACAATTACATCCAGGTGGAAAATCACAGAGAGAATCGCAACCATATACGTGATCAAAAACAGTATCGTTTTTGAGAAAATATGTTCTTCGAGGAAATAACTAAGCATTCAGAGATGAATTAACAGATCGTTACCTAACAATGTCGAGAAAAGTTGAACGAACAGGATGAAGAAAACGACGGAGCAGCGTTCCATCATCGAGACGAGTTTCCAGGCGCGCTTCTTCCTTGTCGAATTCCTGTTCTACAAGAGAACCTTGCATGATTTCGGAGTGGATGATGAATTAGGGTTTCGACTGCGGGAAGAGCTTTGGTGTTGATGAACAGCTCAACAGGGGAAGTGCCCTAAGCTTCGCCCTGGTACTTCTTTACTTGTTCTGAGACGTCGCCGTTCATAGTTCTGTCCCTGCACAAGTCGTGTCAATCGCAATCCGAGGGGCACACGACTCAGATGGCAAACAGACTGTCACTCATCCTCAGTCCCCACTCACGATCACGAGGGCAACGGGCAACCCTATTATCATGTGGTTGTGTCATCCCGAAGCATCAAAATCTTTTTTTTTTTTTTTGGCTCCAAAGGGGATCGCGTTGGGAGTAGATAAATTAGAGTAGATAAATAATTACAAACAAAAAAAAAAGATTTTGCCTTCGCTTAATTTTAGATTTTGATTTTTAAATTAGAGTAGATAAATTTCTAATTTTATAAATTGTTTATGATTTTAAATTTTGATAGATTCAATTGTACATTTTATAAATTGCTCATTCTTTAAATTGATTAGAATATTTTTTTTTTGTAGATGAATTTGTAATATCACAGTCTATTAACTGATTTACTAATGAACAAGACTGATTTATATGTTGATATTATTCAAAGCAATCCAATAATCTTGGCGCCAGTTCAAAATGAAGTCGTTCCAAATTTGATAAAGTCACAAATGACAAATAACTTCTCTGTAGAAGAAGATAAATTATTTGTGTCTGATTGGCTTAATACGAGCAAAAATTCAATTTACTGAGAATCAACAACAAGGTGATGCATTCTAGCAAATAATATCGCAATAGTTAGCATTTCATGGATGTAATAAAAAAGAGTGTTCTTGGCCTTCTTTTAAAAGTCATTGAACTAATATATGTGCAAAATACAGCAAATTTGTTGATTTTCATAGTCAAATAGAAAGACTGTGACAAAGTGGACACACCGAGTAAAATAATGTAAGATTTATACTTTTAATTTAGACACTTGTAAGTTTGATATCTGAACTATTAATTGAATAATTTCAAATATTTTTCAGGTTGATGAAGCAAAAAAAATATTTGCTAAGATAATTGAAAAACCATTTCAATATGAGCATTGTTGGAATATATTAAAAATGGAGCGGAAATGGACTGATAATTTGACCAGCAATAAAAGAGCAAGACCTCATTCAACTAGTAGTCTTGCTGAATCAACTAATGTTGAATCCAGCTATTCAACTCCATATTTAGGGGATGACACTGAACTATCGTACAGTCACAACCTCAATAGGCCACTAGGCATAAAAGCTTTGAAGAAAAAACTTAAAAAACCCGCACTCTCTCTCCTGGTTGCTCCTCCTTCTCTCTAGACCTTGCCCTAATCCACCCTAACTCCCCCAAAAAAGAACTTGTAATGGAGTTAAGTTCTCCCAACTAGGTTATTCTGCCCGATGCTGCCCTATATAAGTATGTCGGGACCGCCCGACACACTTACAATTGATAATGAAGCCGAACGCGCCTCCGCCCTTTCTCCCGATGCATGCCCAAAAGCTCCCGTGATTGCTCCTCCAAGGAAACCCTGTCGGCGCCTTATACTCTGCTCCGAAAATGACTCCTCGGCAACAGAGTTTGTGGTTGAAGACGGCGATCGCCGACAGATTGTCTTCGGTAAGTTTCCTACCGATAACATTGACGATATTCCTCCTCTACTCAATCAAAACGCTCTTAAAAATGAGGCGATTTCGCTTAAAAATTCTTCGATTACTAAGGCTTCATCCCTGAATTTGATAAATGAGAATGCAAAAAGCTTCGATGAATCTGTTCGTTCCCATAAAAACCCTTCGGATGTTAAAAGCAACACCGATGAGCCAAGGGCCTCTCCTTCTGAATTAGCCCTGAATCCACTAAGTGTAATTGAGCTTCCAACCCTTGGCAACCCCCCTTATCAAGCTCAAAATAAGACCACTAGAACCTTTGGCAAGAGTAAGGCTCCCTGGAGCAGCCTGTTTGCTGGAAATAGGGGCCTTACAAACTCCTCTAAATTGGAATACATGCCTCCGGCAGAACCATGTAAAGCTGTTTATGTTGAAAAAGACTTACTACAAGGGCATTGGGACAATTGTCTCATTGGTTATTTCGTGACAAAAAGCCCTGGCTTTACCTTGCTGAAAAAATTCATGGAAGATCATTGGAAAGTTTCGCCACAATTGATTCAACATCCTAGTGGTTGGCTCGTATTTCGCTTTAGTAACTCAATGGATAGGGATCGTATCTTAAGTTCTGGCCCTTACCTTGTCTATGGCCGGCCTCTATATGTTAAATTGCTGCCAGTCAGTTTTCACTATGGCCTTAAAGAAATGGCTAAAATACCCATATGGGTTAAATTGCCGGATTTTCCATTACATTTATGGAACTTCATAGGCCTAAGCAAGGCTGCAAGTTGCATTGGCCGCCCCTTGCATATGGATAAGCTTACGACTAATATCTCCAAAATTACATTCGCAAGGGTTCTCGTGGAAATAGATTTAGGAAATAAGCTAGTGGATGAATTTGAGCTGTATTTCCCGGATGGCTCAAGTGTGAAACAATCTGTTATTTTTGAAAACTTGCCTTTATATTGCTGCCATTGCTGTATTTTTGGCCACACTCTTAATGTTTGCCGGAAAGCCAAGAAGCATGAAGAGGAGGAGCACTCAACTAGCCCAGAAGGACCAGGCAGCCCTGCAAAGGTGGTGCCAAATGACTCCCAACCTGTGGCTAAAGCCATGGATCCTCTTCCAACTGCCCCCACTCCAATAAGGGACTGTGTTACTGGTAATGCAATAGAATCCTCCCTCCTTGAGGAGGGCCAATTTACTGCAGAGGCTGCAGACCCCCGAGATGAATCAAAATCTGGACCTGTGAGTATGGATCAAGATGTAGAGGGTTTTACTACTGTTAAAGGCCGGGCGAAAAAGAAAGAACCGGGGAATAGAGAAGGCCCCGCTCTGAATCTCAGAAACAAATCTAAAACCAAGGAGCTGAAGGTTAAAGGTGCTGCCCCTTATGGTCCAGATTAGGAAATTTTTACGGCTCTCCTCTCTAGAGCCTTGTTCTTGTTTTCTGTTGCTTGTTATTTGGCGGTTTTCTTGTTGGAGTTTTGGCGGCTGGTTTTTGAGGGGTGTTTCTCCCCCTCATGTACTTTTATTAAGGGATAATTTGGGGGAGGTGGGGGCACCTCCAGGTGTGGAATGGAGTGAGTCAAAGGGACTGCATGCTGCAATAAAAACCAAATCAGCCCCTAGCTGTTTGGAATTTTTAAACTATGTTTACACAGAGGAAGTTCTTACCCCCTGTTGGTATGGAAGCTTTGGTATTATATGGCTATTTCTTAAAACTACTTGCCGTGGAGTTAGAATAATACTATGGATCTACTGTTTTATTTATATTAGAAATGGCCCTTGGTCTGACCTTCCGATATGCTGCATTTGTGTTAAGTTGGGGAAATTTCTTGTAAGGGTAGCTCAATGTAAGGGTAGGAATGATGTAACACATGTAACGGGGGTGCGAATAGTGAATGGTTTTTTTGGAGTATCGGCATGGTATACAACCCCTGGATGTCATCAGCCTAGGCCTTATGCCTGGGAGGAATTCGTTCTATATTTGGGTAGTAAGGGTGGCTTAAGGGCTTGGGTTTCTTTCTATGTCAAACATACAATGGCTGGACTTTTCTAATTTCGTCAATGAAGATAGCATATTGGAATCTTAGAGGGTTTAATTGCCCTCTAAAACACAAAGAGGTGTTAAGGCTTTTCCAAGCCTATGCCATAGATATATTCGCTATCTCGGAAGCTAAGCTTACCGGTGAGAAATTATCTTGGCTTATGAAAACGAAGTTCAAGAAGTTTAATGTAGTGGATAATTTTCCATGTTATAAATACGGGAGAATCATGGTATTATGGGATCCCCTCTCAATCGGCCTTAGAGTCCTTTCATGTACTGCCCAACTCATCACATTACAAGTAGTGGACAAAGAGAGTGCCTTAAGTTTTAGACTCTCATTCATATATGGCTTTCACTCGATTTCTACTAGAAGATGTTTATGGAATGACTTAAGAAATGAAGGTGTCTCCACTTCACCCTGGGCGCTCATTGGAGACCTCAACTCTCCTTTATCTGGATTAGATAGAGTCGGAGGCAGAATTGTCTCCAACTATGAGTGTCAAGATGCGATGAATTGTCTGGCTTTGTTAGGCATGGAAGATCTGCCCTCTTCCGGTAGTTTCTTCACTTGGACAAACGGGAAAGTTTCTAGTAAACTCGATAGGGCAATGGCAAATAACTCTTGGGCCAGCCTCTTAGTGGATAGCCATGTCAAGTTCCTGGTCCCCGGTGCATATTCAGACCATTGTCTTATTCTTATGTCCACTGAGCGCATGGACACAGGAAGAATCACTTCTTTCAAGTTCTGTAACATGTGGCTTACGCATGATGAGTTTATTCCACTCCTCCAAAGCATTTGGAAAATTAGAGTAACAGGATCTGTTATGTTCCAGGTGGTGACTAAACTAAAAGCACTAAAAAAGCCCCTTAGGAAGCTGAATGAAAAACACTTTAGTCACATCAGTGTTAGAGTTGGCCGAGCAAGAGATGTCTTAAAAACTACGCAAGAGGAAATGCTCTCCAGTCCTCGGCCGGAATTAAAGGAGGTTGAAATTCAGCAAAAAATCAGCTTAAGGAAGCTAGAGGAATGTGAACTTTCATTCCTCAGACAAAAGGCTAAAATCAGATATCTTAAAGAGAGTGATAGGTGCACTAAGTTTTTCTATGCGCTAACTAACTCCAAATTACAAAGGAGCAAAATTGTATCTGTCTTTAAGGATAATGGAGATTACACCTCATCTAAGAGTGACATTGTGGAAACATTTGTCTCATACTTTGAAGATTTACTTGGCAAAACAGCAAACAGGATTTCTATTGATGACTCTATTATGAATAATGGGCCGAAGCTAAGAGATGAAGACCATGGTCGACTTTCTCTCTCCTTCTCCAATGAGGAAATTAGAAAAGCCATCTTCACTATGGGCAACTCTAAATCGCCTGGGCCTGATGGGTTCACAGCAGAATTTTTCAAGTCCTCATGGCAGTATATTGGTAGAGATGTTTGTATGGCAATTAAGAATTTCTTTGCTTCTGCGAGAATGTTGAAGCAAATTAATCATGCCTACATCGCCTTAATTCCGAAATCCTCCCATGCTTCAACTGTTAAGGACTATCGCCCTATCTCTTGCTGTAATGTTATCTACAAGATTATCTCAAAGCTAATCGCTTCACGCCTAAAATTGGTAATGGGTACCATTGTAAGCCCTGAACAAGGTGCATTTATTAAAGGACGCCTAATATCAGATAATTTTCTCCTTGCTCAAGGATTGATAAGAAAGTATGCCCGGAAAAGAATTTCTCCGCGCTGTTTTTTTAAAATTGACATTCAAAAAGCTTTCGATACTGTAGATTGGAACTTTCTTGTAGAAATTCTGGTTGGTCTCAACTTTCCTACACACTTTATCCAGATTATATATGAGTGTATTAGCTCCACCACCTATTCCATTGCTATAAACGGACAGCTGCATGGTTTTTTTAAGGGCCAAAGAGGTCTTAGGCAAGGAGACCCAATTTCGCCCTACTTATTCACCTTATGCATGGAGTATTTATCTAGACAACTCGCTTCGATGGAGTTTTCATATCATCCTGGTTGTGCAGCGTTGAAGATAACCCACCTAATGTATGCCGACGATTTGATCATCTTCTCTAAGGGAGATAAAAACTCTACGTCCGCCGTCTTGGAAACATTACAAAAATTCTCTGAGGTCTCAGGTTTGAGAGTTAACTCCTCCAAATCGAATATCTTCTTTGGAGGAGTAAAAGAAAATCTCAAAAGAGAGATCCTGGATTCATCAGGCTTTCTAGAAGGCTCCCTACCATTTGTGTTTTTGGGAGTTCCCCTTTCATCAAGCCGCCTAATATCGTCTCAATTCTCTGTTCTCCTTGCAAAAATTAATTCTGCAATTCACCAATGGGCTGGTAAATTACTTTCAATTGCAGGGAGGCTAGAGCTCCTTCGCACGGTTGTTCAAGGAATCGAAGGCTATTGGTTTTCGGTTTTCCTACTTCCTTCTTTTATTATTAAATCGATCGAAGGAGCATGTAGAAGATTCCTCTGGGGCGCTCGAACACAAGGTAGATATAGACCTAAGGTCTCTTGGACTAAAGTATGTCTCCCTATTAATCTTGGAGGTTTAGGCCTCCTTAATCTATCTACTTGGAATAAAGCTTTTTTCATCAAAACGCTATGGAGAATCAACGCTAAGGAAGATGCTTTATGGATTAAATGGATCCATCATATCTACTTAAAATTTTCTGATATCTGGAATTTCCAATGTTCTAAATATGACTCTCCTTTTATGAAAAATCTGATATCGGTAAGAGATGCCTTAGTACTCAAAGCTGGCTCAAAAGAAGTTGCTGAATCCCTATTAATTAAATGGGGCGAAGATGGCAGAATAGTATTCAATGCATACCACTTTCTTGCTGGTTCCGAATCCAAGAAAAAAGTGGCTTGGGTTAATTCTATATGGCCAAAAACACATGTGCCTAAACATGCGGTTAACTTGTGGATAATTAAACAGGGAAAGCTGTGGACGAAAGATATAGCATTCAACCCCCCAAATAGCAGCTGTGAATTCTGCAGCGATGCAGAATCTTTAAACCACCTCTTTTTTAATTGTTGTTTCTCAAGATACATTTTGAAAGAAGCCCTATCCTGGGCCAGGATCGAAGGAGGAATACATTCAATTCCAGCGGGGCTGGAAGTTTTAAAGAAACACCACAAGGCAGGCACGGTGGAAAATGATCTAAGAAAAGCTACTTTTGCGGCTGTTATTTATCATCTATGGAAGGAAAGAAATAGGCGGCTCCATGAAGCTAAAGCAACGTGTGCAGATTTCTTAATCAGGAAAATTAAAACTGAAATGTATATTGTTTTTTATAAGGAGCACAAGTTGCTACCTAGGCCATAGATTGTAAAGAATTTTGATAGTGCATTTTATTTATCAAAAAAAAAAAAAAAAAATTTGAAGAAAAAACTTAAAAACAAATAAAAACAAAATAATATTGAAAGATCACTAAATTATCACCATTAGAATGAAAGAATAGAAATAGAACGACAAAAAATTGAGCGACTCAAGAAGATTTATGCTCAACAGGAGATAGCATTGGAGTAACATCGTAAATAGTTAGAAATTGAAGAAAACCACGTGCAACAAAGAAATAAATATAAAATGAAATAAAAATTATGGAAACCGATACTACTAGCATGTACCAGATTTCAGTAGCATATTTGAATAACTGGAAGATGGAAGTTATGAAAAAGTAGGATTTTATTTTTTAGTCGTTATTTATTATGTTGAATTGGAATTTAAAAGATAATTAAAAAAATACATTAAAGTATTAAAATGACATCTCTTTATAGCACCTGCCATTGGAGCAAAATAAATATTTAGAGGTGCCAAAATGATATTTGGCACCCCATTTTTGGCAACTCACATTAGAGTTGCTCTTATAGTGAAGTGGTGTTCCATGGTGGTGCTTATTATAGTGTTGTTGCTTGTTTTGGTAGTTATTGGGCGTGTAATGCATTATTGTTGTGCCATGGTGATGTGGGGGTGTTGCGGTGGTGCTTGGCTGTTATGGTGTTGTATACACATGCATTATGTTTTTCTTGTTGGGATGTTTGTTGATGATACATGTTAAGCCAATCAAATATGGTAATAAATAATTTCTAAGTTCATAAATTTAAATACACAAATATGTATCAAAAAGTATCACATAAGTGGCTAGTCAAATTGGGGCAGTCACATGTTGTATACTCTTATCCATGATATAAATAGAGGTGTTAAACGGGTCGGCTCGACCCTATTTTCTAGGCCCAACTAGGCTGACTTGCTGTGTCTGGCACGGCACGATTTTTGGTAGGGTAGCCTGAAATCCGACTTGGATAGGGCTGGTTCTTGCTGAATCAGGTCTTGTCGGGTCGGTTAATTTTTAAAAACACCAGGGTTTCAGCGAAGTGAATATGCACCTTCATTGCCCGTCGAGCGTGACAAGCCTCGCTCTTCAGGCTTCGGCCCATCTTCTCTCATCGAGCTTCGCTTGTTGCAATGGGCTGTAGTTCCGTGTCGTGTCTGGCACGGCACATAGACCGAAAACTTTGGCCTGACATGGTATGACTCATGTCGTGGGCGTGCCTGGCACGAGCCCGAGAACGGCACTGTAGCGTGCCGTGCCGGGCCAGGCACGCCCGAATCGTGTCGTGCCTCGTGCGGGCTGGGCCGTGCCGGGCCGTTTGACACCTCTAGATACGATAAAATAGAAATAAAATAAAATAAAAATTCAAAGGTATAAATTGCAAAGTTGTAAACCATAACATCTTTCTCTATCTTGGTGCATAAAAATCTAGAATATTGTGTTTAAAAAAATATATGTTGAGGTCTCTTCTAGCCTTCACAAATATATATGTTGCCTGCTTTGAGTTATATACGAAAATAGTTTGTTATAACATAAAAAAGATAAAATTAGTTCACTTAAAAAGTTATTCATCAAAGTAGCATGCAATGCCGGCAATGAGGACGATGTATAAGAATGATTACTTATATATTTATAAGTATGTTTTTTTTTTGTTTTTTTTTTTGTTATATATATATATATATGTATAAGTATGTTTAATAATAAATGTATAATTATGTTTACTTATGTATACATATGTTTACTTATATATGTATAAGTATGTTTACTTTTATGTATTAGAGTATGTTTACTTATATATCTATCAATATGTTTACTAATAGACATATATATGTATACGTGAGGAAAAGGTAGAAGAGTTTTGAAAAATAAATTCATGTATTGCATATATATATATATATTAAAATGGCTTAAGTCTTCTATTTTATAAGTTCACAATCTTTAACATGAAAGATACAATTGAATATGATGAGACAAATATGTATATGAGGGCCGAGGGGTCATATATTTTAAATATACTTAAAGGGTATTACTAAAAAATAAGATGAGTATTCATTTATCATGTTTATAACATCTTTATAATCTTTTTATTTTTGTGTAAATTATGTTTTCATACCCTAATCATAAAATATTTATTTTAAAACAAATATATATATATATATATATATGTATCAAAATATAAAGTATTTATGTTTTAGTACATTTTAAATGTGAAACATAATATTATTGTTGTTCACGTACACAATATCATTAAAAAAATAATTTTGTTTTTTTTATTTATGGGTATAGACATTGTGGTTATATTGAATTTCTTCTTTTTTTGATTTATGGGTATAGGCATGGGCACGCACACGCACACGCACACATATATTTGTTTTTTATTAATTTGTTGAGAAAATATTGACTATGAAGGTAACATCAAAAAGTTTTGTGTGAATTATCCTTAATAATTCTTTGAGTAAAATATATATGCATTAGGATATAGTTAGATGATGAAGTAATTATCAAAAAAAGATTATCTTGATCAATGATATATTTATAGAATATTTTGCATTAATGTGTTATATTAATATGTATAGTGTTTTCAGAATCCATGTTTTATATATATATATATATATATATATATGGCATTCAGAGAGCTTAATGACATTGATCCATTATATCCATCTATTTTGCTATTACAAGACAGACACATGTCCTAATTTGTTGACACCGAGCATATTAGTATTTTATTATTCATGAATTAACATTCCAGTTTTACTCTCTAATATATATATATTCAATAAAAAACATGTTTATTTTAATAATTGTATTTACAAGAAGTTCTCCACACTAGGCAATAGATGAGAGCCTTCCTCATCTTGTGGAGGATGGATGTGACACCCCATTCCCGGCCCGACCCATTTGGCGGATCCGAACCGAGTCCAGGATGCCACTAAAATCACTCAATCACTCAATCAAAATCATATCCTTGCGGAAGCGTTTTCAAATTTTGGGCAAGCCCATAAACACTTACATTTAACATAATACCTTTATAATGAAGGCATTCTATGCCTTTTCAAAATGATTTCCAAAATAGATATCCAGAGTTTAAAATGTTTTTACAAAATATCAATGTTCAAAAAGAAACATGACATGAATGAACAAGTTGGAGCATACTCCAAATTTCCTTCTTTATGACTCGACGCTCCTCGATCTTGGGTCTGTTTTCGATCCCTATCTGTCACTCGGTACCTGCGCATTGGTAAAACAATACGCTAAGCATTTTCATGCTCAGTGGTTCTATACAAACCCATTCCTCAGTTTCAGTTTAAATCCAATCATGCAATTGAACAATTAAAACTTTTAAATCTCTGTGGATGATCAATGTAATTACAAGACATATACTTGTTTTAAATACAATCATTTATGGTTCATTGATCATCCAAAAAAAAATAAATACACTTTCATATTCAATAAATCATGCATTAATCAAATCATGCATATCTTTCAATTCCAATAATTCACAATCTCAAATCAATTCAGTTATGCAATTCAATTCAATTTTGCAATTCAATTCAATTATGACAATCAATTCAATTATGCCCTTAAAGAATTTAACCTATGTCTTCGATATACAGGATATCAGAGTCACCAGCATGGTCCCGCTGGGCTGCAGGCCGGTATCAAATGGTTTTATAACCAGTACGGTCCCGCTGGGCTGCTGACTAGTTATAAACACTCAATTAGTGAACACTACCGATACGGTCCCGCTGGGCTGCTGATCGGAGTGACACCTCAATACAATGGTTCGCAGTACTTCTATTTGACCCTATTGGTATACCAATCTATCCTTAATACGAACTAAATGGTTAACATTCTATTAAGGGCGTTCAAATCCTTTATTGCAATGTACAGCATAATATATATATACATTTGTAAAATAGTTCACTTTCAATAGTTATTCCATTTTCATATGCAATCATTTTACAATCAATTTCTTCAAATCATTTAAAACCATTCAATATGCCTTTCTTATTCATTTAGAACAAGTATTTCAAATATTGAAACGAGAATAAGAAAAGGTAGAACAAACATTCAAAAACTTGAAACTAGGAATAGAAGTCAATAAAACAAACCAAAAAGATTGTCGTGCTTTAATTCCTATCCTTGGAATCTCGAACTCAACTCGGGCTTTCCTCCTCGTTAACTCCTAATACATCACACATATTTCACAATCAAAGAATAACCAAAAAAAAAAAATCACTTTTGCATTCTAGGATTTTTGGTTAGGGTTGATGTCTACCCAATACACCTCACTTGCCAAATTTTATGGGGACAATTAAGTCATATTTTGATCATACATCATTCACAAAAATTATATCTCTATGAGTCTATTATTAGTAGGAATTTGAATCATCTCATTTGGATCACCCAAACATAAGTTATGGCATTTTTATGCCAAACTGGTCGGTATGCCCAATTCACTCGGTTACCTACTGTTTTTCTCAATTTCAGAAATCTTAACTCCATAAATTGGTAATGTTTCCTTATACTCATTTGAATATATGGTTCTAAGGTTTCCCATCCAATTGGAATCATCCAATTTGGATCCCAAAAACTCAAGTTATGGAATTTTATATTCATACTACTCTAATTTTCAAAATAGAAGCAGATTTTTTTTTCTTTCTTGCACATAGCTCCCCTTTTTAAGGATATATGGACACTTTTGGGTGATAAATTGTCTACTATTTCTTCAAGTAAATTATTCTCCTAGAAGTCTCGTTTACCCGGAAATTTGAATCACTCAATTCGGATAAGAAATGACCAAGTTATGGCTAAAACAAAAACATAGGTTTGAAAAAAAATTTGACAGCATCTCCTTTGAAATACCATAATTTCCCTCTTCGTGATTTTCTTCCAAAACACCTCAAAACTTAAAATAAATCATGTCAATCACTCCTAATAACATCCTAATATCATCCTCAACCAATCACAAGCAAATCCCATGGATGATTAATGTTTTTTTTTCCCAACTCAAAAATCATAAAAATAAAATTCTAGGGTTTGTGTTCTTACCTCTTTTCACTTGGATACACTTTCTCTAGCTTCTTCCATCTTTATTCTTGAAAAATCTTGAACAAAAGTGAGAAATCACCCAAAAGTTTGATCTTCTCCCCTTGCCCTAGGTTTTCTCTTCTTTTTGCTCTCTCTCCTTCTCTCAAATACGACTTTGGCAATTTGTGGTGTTCTAAGACCATTTTTTTTTTGTCTTTAAGTTAAACCTCTCCTAATGACTTGTTTGTCCCTAACTTAATAAATCATTTTTATTTTATTTATTATTATTATTATTATTATTATTATTATTATTTTCCCTTAGGTTCTCATTTTACAAATTCTAACTTTGTCCTTTACACTTGGATTAATTTTCGGGTTCAATCAATTTCTCCTTTTAACATATAACATTTAATCATACGCTTACATATTTATTTCACATTTCACAATTTATCGGTTTTCCCGGAAAAACCCAAGTTTGACTCACTTCATACCTGAAATATATAATAAAAACTATTATATAAAAAAAATTCTAGGGTATTTTTGGGGTGTTACAATGGATCCATGCATTCATCTATACATGATCCACACAAGATTCTATGGTGTATACCGCTCATGCCATATCATCATAGATTGGCTGCTTATTACTCATCTCGTCGAGAGATGAAAGCTTTAGAAACACACATTCCATGTCCCAGTCGGAGAGATAACGATCACATTACAAATTGTTGCTATCATCCCTGGCATTATTATCGATGGACCCACCATAATAGGGACATGTGTGCTCGATGTAACAAAGTTATGCGGTGAGTTGCTCAGAGTCACCTCACCCGCTATTGCTTTTAGAGGATTTGCTATCTCTATCCGGTGGTTATGTCAACATTCATCGATCCTAGGACCTGATGTCGACGAGGTCGATTTGGAGTGGATTGCATGTGGGTTCATATTAGCACTGATGAGATCCTTCTTGTTTGAAGACAATAAGGGGGTCCATGTTCATTGTGCTTTCTCCCACTACTTCAAGATTTGACACATACTTCGATTTGTAGTTGGGGTGGTGCAGTATTTACACATATATTTTGAAAGTTATGTCATGCCAACTTGGATTATAGATGCAATATTAGTGTGGTTGTATTACACTGATATAGATATGTAAATTTATTTTTTTGTAAGTTCATACATTTTCAGCTATGTAATTACTAATAAGATTGCTGAATTTATGTTTATTTTATATTCAAGCATGATCTTGGAAGAGGCTTCACGTGGGCCAACCTGATTTTGGGTGATCAATGTCATATCCAGCACCACCATTGTCGCATGCCTTATATGATGATGATGTTGATGGTGTCATAGCCGAGGGTATGGATGATGGATTAACAATTGAGCATTGTGTTCAGCTCAAGCCACAACCATAGGTAGAGCTGGAGCCAGCTCTTCAGTTGGGGTGTATGTGGAGATTACCTTTGACACGAGTGCTAACCCATCTAGTGTCCTTTATCGAGATCAGCTAAGTGCACAAACTTCTGATCAGATAATTTTCTGTAAGTATATATGGTTTTTTATCGTAATTTCAATAATGTTGACATATAAGTCTTTGATGTCAATGGTTAATGTATAAGTCTTATGGCAGCCATATGTCGGAGAGTTGGTTGACCAACTTCTCGATATTTGCTTAGCTGATTAGAATATCTAGCGCACCATGTCGCCCCTCATATGTTTCGAGACTGTTGAGTGGCATCGTCTAGAGTGTGTATTGCATCAGTTTTGGTTGTATCATGCGATACCTCCAGCTTGCTCATACGAGCATCAGCTACATATAGTCAATTCACGTGGGTGACAATGTGATTGGGTGACGTATCATGCTTCATTCATAACACTATGGGATATGCGATCGATGATGATCATTACTTCACCTCCTATGGTGGGTACAATGGACTTCCATGATACATACATGCAGTAGTCTCATTGTATTACATGACATTTTATGACACCACAAATGCATAGGAATGATATGAGGTTTCATAGTATAGCTGACAATATGAATGTTTTCTTAAGTTAGATTCATGTGTTTCTAACATATTATATGTAATTTTAATCAATAGAATATTATTTTTTTTTTATTTGGTTCACACAGATCGCCATCATGGTTGACATAGTCGATCACTCTCATTTTGCTACCACTGGTCCATTGTGCAATATCCACCATATTGGCTGATCGGTGTTACACCAGATCAAAAAAGACCATCATATCGCGGGGTACGCTTAGGAGGCATCTACATCACATGAACCATCGATTAGTCCTCCGTTGTCATCCACTCTTTCACTTATGCAGCCCATTAGAGGTAGAAAGAGAGAGGGAAAGGCTAAAGGGGAGTTGAGGGCTGAGGTCATTCTAGAGATGGTGGGGCAGGTCATGGTGTAGACAGTGACAATGGTATACGTACACTTGATATGAGTTTTCCTACTTCAATACCCTCCCATACTCACTCCTCACCCGAGATTTTTATACCCCCACACACTTATATATTACCGTCCATACCTGTACACATTGACATGGCACAATCTCTACCCCCACACACTTGCACATCACCTTCCCTACCACCAGACGCTTATACATCACCTTCCATACAGCCACATAATGACACTTCACCTTTCTAACCCCCACACACTTAGACATCACCTTACCTATCTCCACACACTTACACAATTGTACCTTATCTAGTGTCGACAGAGATAGCATCCATACCAGTAGATATCACATCGACATCACACCCTTTACCATCTCATACTTTGCCTCCCATGGATGACACTATCCTTGACATTTTACCTTTGTGGGGTAAGCTTCTAGTTAAGTGACATCGTACTCAATGTGTATATCGACTACTTCATACATCAATTACCTCGGCTCCACCAGCTTTCTCGGTTCCATCATCTCCCTCGACTTTATCTCAGACACCATCAGATCCTATTGCTCAGCAAGGTGTTTATTCTAGGTGTTGTCCTAAGAGAATTATTAAGGTGCATCTTGTGGGACTCATTGATACATGTTATTATTTTTATATATGATTTTTATTTTAATACATGTAGTGCTTTTTATAAAATATAATTCTAAATTATTAGTATAATAATTTAGAGTTTTTAACAATGCGTGCAATAAAAAATAAAAAAATTACAATAAGAGGAAATCCGGATGTTCAAACCATAATTAATAAGAGTTTTATAATGCACAAAAAACACACTTGAGTGTCAGACATAATATTTAGTGAAGCTAAAAATTTAAAACCAAGATTAAAGGTAAGGATAATTCATTGTCAGTCTTATCAGTCATGGCCACATCCTCTCTTTGAGCATCATGTTCAAATAAGTAGTAAACTGAGCATCGCATCTGCATTGTCATAGCTTTTTACTACAACATCATGTTCATATATAATTTATCACTTATAGTGTTATAGTTATATAAGCAAAAAAGAGGCTTTAAAGAGCTCGAGAGGCATACAAAGTAACATAGATGCATCTACCAATCTGCAAGGTGGTAAAGTCCTACACAACAAGGACATAAAATAAAAAATAAGCACATATCACAACCTCTTACAATACATACATAAAAAAACGAATATATATTAAATTTAAAATAAAATAAAGGACAAGAAAACCAAAATATACATTTTGCATTAATGTCGACCAATAAGGGATTTGGTAAGATAACTGACAATGACATCATAAATCTGTGGAAGGAATGAAACTTCCACTATAAAAAATGAATACCCTTTGTAGCATCATTATCATTATCATATCATTTCATATATAAAACAAAAAAAATGAAGAGTCAAGATGGGGTCAGGACGTCAGGTCTTATAAGGAATATGAAAAAACATACATCTCCTTCATCTTTTAGCTTAATGCATGTGATGAATGTAGCAATGAGGATGAAATCATAGATAATGGAACTCCTACTTTAATATATTTATACATCTTCATTTACTAAACTTAATTTCTATTCTTATAAGAATGATGATTGTGACCCAGTTGTTTCCACAACCCACGAGTGATCGGGGTTTTATCTTCCCAAATGTCCATCTCATTATGCAACCGAGTTGATCTATGATGTTCACTTCACATGCATTGCATTGAATCATGTGGTACAATCATCGAACCACCATAAATAAGCCACTCATCTTCATTAAATATTAAATAGAAAAGGCTTGCCCATGTGTCATAATATGACTGAGTAGTGAAGTAGTCTTCCACAAACAAATGAAAATCAACATAAAGATGCTGATATGCCACTATCATATGGCTACATGGAAACCCATATATTAGTGTCTTTCCACATATATATATATATATATATATATATATTCAATTAAGTTGAGGTGATGAGTTCAACATCTCTTTAACTTGACATTAAATTAAGCCTGTACATAGTCGTAAAGCATAATTTCCATCGAACCAACTTAAACAACACGAACCTGGATCTACGCTTCAACATATGAAGTGAACTACTCAGTAGATGCCAATCTATCAACACTAGTTCTTTTCTTGAAATAAAGTAATCATTGAGTTAGAAGAAGATCAATTGTACTAATGCAGAGACTGGTAGGCTACGAGCTCCTTTTAGGATGCTATTAAATACCTCTGAAATATTAGTTGTCATTAACTCATATCTTTGACCTCCATCATTTGAAAGAGCCCATAAATAAAGTGGGAAAGCCTCTAGCTATTGCAGTACTTCAAAATTAATTCTCCCAATTATATTCATATGCTTATTGAATTTAAGTTCTGTAATCGCTAAAGCTGCTCTACATATCAAATTCTTTAAAATGTTATCTTTGAACTAGGTCATGAAATTACTTGCAAAATGATGCATGCAAATCCTGTGATAGGTAGATGGTGTAGCCCAACCAAGATGAGGATCAGACATTGTTATCATGATACCTAGATGTCGGTCAGGTATAATGTAAATTCTCACCTATTGAGTCACTGTATTTATAATACATGTCAAGAACCATGTCCAACATTCAGTATTCTCACCTTTTGTAATTGAAAATACCAATGAAAACAACTGATTATTTCTATCACACCTCATAGAAATCAATAACTTATCTTTATACTTCCCATATAAATGTGTACCATCAATACTCATTAAGGGATGCCAATGTTCAAACCCTTCAACAGATAGCTTGAATGACCTAAACATGCATTGAAATATCTTAGTGTTTGGCATATTAATTTCATGTGTTTTCTAAATAACCATACATCTAGGATTTGCTTGCTCTATGGTCAAGAACAAACATAGCATCTCTGTATATGACTGAAAAAAATCACCAAATAATTTTCTATTGCTTTATACTTTCTATCTAGTGTTTTTTTGTATGATATTTGATATCATCATTTCTCCATCATACTTTTATGAATAACAGTCATAGACAATGTGAATTGTACCTTAATCAATACCTTAATATGACTAGAAACCAATTTCGAGTCTAGTTAGTGATGATCCCGGTTCAAACCATGACTGACACAAGTATGTGGCCTAGTATATTTGTTGATAACAAATAATAAAGTATCTTTGCAAGTATTATACAAAGCTTCCTTGAATGATGACATTCTTTCACCTTTTTATATCTTAAAATGAGTAATTTTTTGAGGTTATAATAATGACATACTCTTAGTATGCTGTAATTGAGTACATTTTTGTAGCCTCTTACAAATTAGATTTTGAATTAAAAACTTTGCCAATAATAAAATTTCTACTCAAATCACCAGTTGTTCACTACACCCATTGAGTCCAACAACTTGCAACAATATTATCCAGGTTTTCTACATATTTAAATTGAAGTGTTGGTTATAAGTGATAATTAATAGGGAATGACTCATCCAATGTCTCATCATATGAATAATTTGATACATCACAAGATGGTGCTTGTGCTGAAACATATATCCATCATTCATTCTCCAAAACTTGGTTAAAAGTTTTAAAGAATGATGCATGTCCATCAATGTCAACATCTCTATCATCTCCATCGTATTCAACATTAACATATTCATCATACTCATCATTACCTTCTTCATCTGCATTGTCTTCATCATCTCCATTTAGTCTAGTATCCAGTACTACTCCAATACTAGGCTCATAATCATAGTCAAATTTTGTAATTTTGTAATTATCACGAAGAAATAAATCTACATGGTCGCCCACATATTGATTCATTCGTGCCTTGACTCGAACAAATTCAATAAATAGTTCAATTTTTTCAATGGTTGTTGTGTTAATCAGATTCAACATTTGGCACACACTACTATTATCTCATATTTGAAAAGGTTGAAACCTATTTCCACTTCTAAAGAGATACTTACAATTGAGTACTAATTTGAACCATCGTTTGTCATTATTTGTCCTTGAATATATCATATTAATCAAATCTTCAAATATGAATTCAACCGGTATATGCATAGGCACAATGATAGCTTTTCTTTCATTATATGTGATATTTGTTTCAATCCTCAATATTTGTCCATTATAATAACATATCACGAGAATTTTTGAAATAGACATATTTGACCAGTAAAAAATGGTATTAAATTAATTAAATAATATGAAAAGTCATTAGACATATTTAGGAATTTTCTTAATTTTCTAACTCCATAAATAATAATCATATTATAACTAATTTTTTATAGTGTTTAAGTACATTCAAGTATAAAAGGTCATTTATTCATCTTTTTTTCCAAAATGATTGTTTTTTGAGAAAATTTATCCTAACCACCAATAATTAAAGATCAAAAATCAGAATATACAACTATAAATTCAACTAGAAACCAAAAAAAAAAAAAACAAATAATCTCCTAATATTGTGCATTTTATACACCATTGCAAAGAAATAAAAACAAAAAATAAATAAAATGGTAACTGAGTTGGGATGAACATAAGGGACGAGGAGGAGGAGATGACCACTGGAGAGGAGTAGATCAGAGTTTGGAGCAAGATAGTCTGATTTTGATAGAAGCATAGGAGAAGAGAAAAGATTAATTAAAATACAATCAAATTTAATTCAGCTATTTGCCATCGTTGTGGACGATGACATTTGAATTTCAGCCAAATGTTGTCGTTGTGGAAGGCAACATTTGAATTAATTAAAATAATGTCACCATGTGGACGACACAATTTGAATTAATTCAAATGTTGTCGTCCTCATTGATAGAATTCTTGGCATTAATTATATGCTACATCGGTAAGCAGCTTCTTAAATCTGAAGTTTAGGTAATAAAATGAGAAAGTAAATCATACAAATGGATTTTAACATTTTATTAAGCATCGGCCTTTACATATATAAATTTGACCTTATTCAAGAAAAACTCGAGCATGCAAATTGAAAGTTCAATGCACACATTATTATTCAAATATCAAGTCGAGAACAAAATTTGGAACACAAAACTAAATAGTAAAAGACATACAGGCTTCAAATTAAAAAAAAAATTGAATTGCAAGAAAAGTACGATGAAAACAAAAAACTAAGAATTTACTTCAGCACAAGGCAAACACTATGATATTAAAAAAGAAAGAAAGACAAACAAGTAAAATAATTTCAATCGAAACCCTTAATAAGCATTCATTTCCCTTATTTTTATTTTATTCATTTTTTGTGTTTTGTGTCTTTTTTTAGTTGTTTAAGTTATCTTGAAGCATGAATGATATACAAAAGATAACATGAATTTAAATATTAGATATGATCATTACACTAGAAATTGATGCAACTTTAAGCAATAGTTCATTTTTTAAAATATTCATGTTCATCTAGTTTCGAATGAAAACAACAAAGTTTAAAAGAAAAGTATGATGAAAACATAAATATAAAAAGAACTTGCTTTAAGAATGAAGATGAAACTCATGAAATCGGATGCTCATCATACGATTACTCCGATTAATGCTTGGGCGAGGAGAGAGGGAGGGAGGAAAATAAAGACGGGGAAAGGAATCCATACCGTGCAAATTAAATTTAGCCAAGAGCAACCATTGTGGATGGTAGCATTTGAATTATTTAAAATAATGATATCGACCTCAATTGTGGCTTTTGATTTAATTCAAATGTTACAGTTGTGGTCAATGACATTTGATTTAAATCAAAAGTTGTCACCCTCATTGTCGGCATTGCGCATTATTTTTGTGAATAATTATTTAAGTGAACTGAATTTATCTTTTTTTTTAACATACTATTTTCGTATAAAACTCCTATAAGTTTACAAAATTGAAAATTATATAGAATGGGTCCAAAACAAAAATATATAACTATATATATTATACTATATGTGTCACAATTATATTGTTGATATATATATATATATATAGTTTAGAACTACGTATGATAAATTATATATTTTAAAACTATATATATTGGTATGTATATATTAGTTAAACTATATAAAACATATACGTACCAATGATATGTAAACTATATATAATTTAGTTTAATTATATATATAGTATATATAACTATATAATATAATTCAACTAATGTTATACTATGTAAGTTATATTATATCTTCATAATAATATATAATATAATTTAACTATATATATATAGTTTTAAATATATAACTATATAGTTTTAAACTATATATATTAACTATACTATATGTAAATTATATATATATAGTTTTTGAAATTTAACTATCTATTTTTAAGCTATATATATAAGTATAAATATATTAGACATACATTTTTTGTAGGTGTGTGTGTGTATATATACACACACACACACACACACATTATACTATATATACATATATATAACTATGTATAATATAGATAAAAGTTTGGTTTTGAAAATTTTTATCGTATACGGGTTATTTTATATTTTTTTTATGATTTCATATCTTTTAATTTATATTTTTAAAATGTTACCGAACATAGCAGAATCCATACAGTGTATTTTTGTTTCCTTAAAAATTAAATTTCTATTTTAACCAAATTAAATATTTAAAATTTCATGGTAAATTTTTCAATTTTGCCCGAATTAATTTAATGAATTATATTTTAAAAATTTTCAAATTTTTTCAAAATCCAAAAATTTAATTTCAATTCAGCCCAAATTAATTGTTATTTAAATTGAAAATTTTAATATTTTCCACGGCATACAAGATATTTTGTCCAAAAATATATATCATGATTCTAAAAAAACACTTAACCATAAATATTTACTAATTTATCTTTGTTCTTCATGAATTATATTATGTCAAATCTTAATATAATATACAATCATAAACATTAATTATATTCTATTTGCAATTGAGAGAATACATAATATAAATCACAAAATGAAATCACAGCCAATTTAAACAACAAATTAATTGTTCTTCACAACCATAAAATTCAAAAACCCTACTTGCCACTCGACTAGTAGTACATTTTTTCATCCTTTTTATTAAAATCAATGCATCTAGCATTTATTACCACTTTAATAAAAAAAAAAACAATACACATAAAAAACTTTACAAAAATACAATTGTCATTAAATAATTAAATCAAAATTTAATTTAATTTTACTTAGTTTTTAATTAAATCAAATTTCTCAAACCAATTTAATGCACCAGATCTACTCAACTTGAGCAAATTCAACATTTCCAAGGCTAGAACTCTATGTTTGACAATTTTATGAACTCTATAATAAATATAGGATTTTCATGAATAAAAAAAAAATTGTACCTTATGATGTAAATGAAAATAAGTCTTACTATTTTGAAGCAAATTCAAGTATATAACCCATGATATGTGTAAGTCCATGGTACAATCAAGCTCAATAACATAATGAGTTAAAAAAAATTCAAGACTGTGGTACAACTAAGAGATTATTGCTTAATGATCAATACATTGTGAACAAGTAAGTAGGAAACTACTTGAAAATATGACATTTGATATGCCAACAAGGTGTCTGATAATATTGACAAACCATATGGTGTCACATATTATTCTTTTTTATCTCTATCCGCATCTTAATTTCCTAACAAAATCACTTTCATTTTTTTTGTGGAGTTCATAAACATTGAGAGTGATGTATATATTAATGTTGGAGAGAGAAAGAGAGAGACTTAGTAAGTGCATAACTCTTACTCATATGTCTCTATCTCTCATACAATTCTGAAATGCGGTAAAAGATGTAGAAAAGGAAAAAGTATCAATGCAAAAATATGCATCATCTATTGAGGGGGACTATAGAGATAGCAATAAAAATATAAGTGAAAAAAAATTCTAGCATATCATTCACACAATGGACAATAAAGGCAAGGCTAAGATAAAAATAGTGCAGTATCCAAAATAAAATGAAAAAGAATAAAATATAATGAAGAAAGTCACAACTTCAATGGATACCATAATTTTTCCTACAAAAACAATGAAGAAAGTCATGAATAGTATGATCTAGAAAGATATTCCACAAGTTGCACTTATACAACAAGCCACGATAATTTATAAAAAAATCATAGGCAATGATGTCATGATATTTCTCAAAATCATGACATCTATGATTGAATACCATGATTAAGAGATGATTATGAGAAAGAAATCATGAGGACAAGCCAAAGAAAATAATATACTGAAAAGCTAGCATGGATAATTGGAGTTTCGGATAGAAGTCAAGATTTAAAGAATATCTAGTTATGATGTTAAAGTTAAACATTGCACTATTTGAGAGGCAACCGAATAACTTTTTTTTTTTCATTCGATAATGAATAAACACTTCACAACACTAACCATGTACTTCCAAAAAAATTCTCAAAACTTTGAATCTTATTGCCAAAATAGAAGTTCACCACGACACACACACCTAGTCATAATTATCATAGATATATTTTCTCTCAGTGTAAATATTTCGAGGAAGATTTATTGCTATGAGATGAATAATACTTCTGGTGTGTTAGTTTATTCGGTATTCAAAATATCAAATAGATGGTGCTATTTGAATAATAAAATATCAAATATTTTCATAAATATTAGTAGCTATCAAAAAGATTTCACTAATCCGAAAAAATTTGATTAAAATTGGTAGACTCATTGGAGAAATACTTATAGGAGAGATAAGTGATGAAGATTATTGACAATTCTTTTGTCACATCGTATATACATCCTCTATAATAGTTTTGAGTAGTTTTGATATTCATTATTGCCTATAACTTAATCAGAATAGTCATGAAATTATTTGTACACTACGATTCAACCACCAAGGTGGATTAATTATTTCATTATGCAATAGAATCATCATGGCTATGATAATTTTTTGAAGTCACGACCACACTAGCTCTAAACCACCCAATAGCTATGACATTATTTTTAAGTCATGGTAGCCAGATATCCTATTGGTACAAATAGTAATGACATATTCCAAAGTCATGACTTATTCAAACATAACCAAAATATTAATAGATGTAGGTCATGACATCACTTTCTTCCATGATAACCACTAGTAACCTCAACCTCAGTTAATGATAAATCTAAGGCAAATAATAAGCTAACTCAATTAAAATAAAGGTTCTTTTCTTGGAAATTTATCTGGGCATTCATTAGGAACTCTAGTGAGATGACCTTTCACACATCTCATGTGACTTTATCTCGATTGTCTGGCTAAATTAAATTTTAGAATTAGTTATGTAATTGTATTGTGATGGGTAATTAAAATTAATAATTTTATATTTGATTTGTAGCATGTTTGGTTTTTGATGAATGTGGATGCACTCGAGAATCAAAAAGTATAGTTTACACAAATACATTGATTTTTGTGTGTCTACTATGGTAGAAGGTGATAAGTGTATCATAGGACATGGATACTCATATATTTCGAATAGAAGGAAGTGATAACTCTTCTAATTTTAATGAGTGAGAAAAAATAACACGTGAAAATTCTAAGTTGTGGTATGTTAGCTTTCATGATTATGGTGCTCATGAAACAAAAAATTATGAATGTATTAGAGACTGATCCATTCTATACTATTTAGATGAACTAATATCAAAGAAATATGTGAGACATGTAGAATATCTTATCTAAGAGTTTCATCATAGTGTGTGAGTCATCTATCAATAGTGGATGACATTGACAAGTATGTAATGGGGTACATGCAAGTGAGGGAGACTCGTAAGGTAGAAATAGCTCTATAAGCCTTTGCTTATGGTGGAGCTTGTTGTGGTGAACTATTACTATGGTAGAGCTTATAGTGGCAAACCATTACTGTGGCGGAGCTTACTTGCGAACCATTGCCTTGATTGAGCATATAATGGAAAATCATTACTATGGTGGAGCTTACGACTGTGAACTATTTCCATGGTGGAGTTCATAGTGGACAATGCAAAAAATCACAACATATTTGTTTATGTGAGATTCTTTTTGTAGTTGTTCATTTTAGTTTTGGGAATGCTACCCCCAAGCCCATGCAACTTGATCGGGTAAAAATTAAACTCCCCAATTAGGGCACTACCACAAAACAAGGATTTCCTTCATAGAATTCCTTGGATAATAAGTTTTCAAGCCCAAATAGTTTGGCTATTGAACCTATGAATTATGTAATGACATAGTCATCACAAAATTATGGAATACATATATGTGATGCCATGTTCATCACATAAATTATAAATATGGAATATATGCATATAATGGCAAGTTCTTTTCTTTGGATATGATGGAGTGTATGTTAATATGTGAATGATGAATGTATGTGACAACTTGCATGATAGTTGTATGTGACTTGCAGATATTTCACGTAGCACTTGTATATACATAAGTTCATATAACATATCACTATTTTGATTAAGAAAAATAAATTAAAATTCCTATTTTGAGATAAATATTTTAAAGGAATTAGTAATCTAAAAAAACAACTCTTAATCTTTTAAAATACCAAAGGGAATTCATCAAGTATGAATATTATTGTCTCCATCACTGGTTTGCAAGTTATTTAAGTCAATTAGTATGTTGATCTTGGTGTCTTCTCTTTATTACACTAATTGACTTGTAGGTTTACTTATCATAAAGCATAATGAGATAATTTTTTTGGAATGTTAAAATAATTTACTTATCTATTGAATAATTCATTTAAAAACAATCAGTCTAAAAATATGTGATGGTATACACTTAGATGTAAATAATATCATCTTTTCTATCCAAGTCACTGCTATTATTTATAAGACTAAAACAAAGTCATCTATTTAGTCTTGTTTGGTATGACCCATTGTATGGACAACAAGATTAATGAGAATTAGTCTGCCAGAACAAATAATAGATAGTAGATATCCTTACACCAAGACATATGTCCACAATGTATTAGACTTATAATTAATTCACTTGAAATAGAATTCAATGCTAATTGGCTCACTATAAAAGTTTCAATTTTTAAAAGAAAAATGACTTTCAATCCACTCACCACTATTCTCAAATAAAACAAACTTAATTGAATCAATTATATAGATTAGAAAAGAAACCTCAATATTATTTTGATTGCTACAAACTATAAGTTGGTACTCAGATTTTTTTCAGATAAACCTTATGAAAGGGGCAACCAAATTAAAAGTAATGCCTTATGAAAAATGGGTGAAAGTTGATGAGATTTCAAGATATATTCAGGATTTTATGTCAAATTTACTCTAATATTAGTATATGTCCATGACTACTGCTTATGATATGATATTTAATCTCAAAGAAATATATGAGAATTAGACTCATTATGCCAGAAAAAAGGCCATGAAGGATTTGATAAATATAACGATGGCTGAAAACACATTAGTGGGGGACCATGTTATAAAGATGATCGGTATTCTGAATGAACTATAGATCATTGAAGCTAAGATTGATGTAGATTCTCAAAATGATATTATTCTCTTATCACTGGAAAATTCATATAATCAATTTTACCTAATATATAATATGAATAAACTTGATCAGGCACTAGCAAAATTACTTAAAAAATAGTATTAGTTAAGAGTCTTATCAAGAAACCATCTTGAGTTTTTGTTGCTGAAAAAACTTATTCTAAATATAAAAGTAAAAAGAGGAAGGAATTTCATAAACATATTCATATTTCAAAGTCAGCTCCTAAATCACAAGTGGATGTGAAAAAACTAAAAGATAAATATGTTCATTATAAGCATTCAGGACATTAAAAGAAGTAGTGTCTAATTTATCTTAACTAGATGAACAATCAAAGTAAATCTCATTTATTAGTAGTTGAGACATGTTTGGTAGTGATATCTACCAATACCAAGTATGTAGATATGAAAGCCACTAATCATATTTATAATTCTTTTTATGGTTCTAAGAAACCAGATAACTAAGTGATGACGAGATTGATCTTCACATGGACAATACAATGAAGGTGCCGATGATTACAGTGGAAGATTATTGTCTTTATTTTGAGCGAGATACATTTTTTATTTTGAAGCATTGTCTTTATGTACCTTTCATTAGAAGAAATTTAATTAATATTTCCAATTTAGTCAATGATGAATATTTCTTTTTGTTTGATGATTCTATAATAATGTATTTGAAGAAAAAAATTATTTGTTATGTTACATTAAAAAAAATTTATATTATTAACCTTATATCTCCTTCATTATAACTAGCTAAATTGAATAATACTAATGTCTTGCCATGTAAAAGAATACTACTTTCCTAAATGAACTAAGTTTATCTTTAGCACTTGCGCATAAGTCATATAAATCAAAAATAGATAGTAAGAGTAGTTAAAGATGAACATTTGAGTTCATTGAAATTGAAAATACTTTTAGCCTGTGAATCCTACCTCGAAGGGAAAATGATCAAATACTTTTTTTTAGTTAAGGGCTATAAAGCCAAGAATAGTCAGAACTAGTTCATTTTGATTTGTGCATACTCATGACTATCCAAGTATAAGGTGATCTTGAGTATTTCCTCACATTTATTGATAATTTTTCAATATATAAATATATGTATTTAATATACTATAAGTTTGAAGTCTTTAAGAAATTCAAAGAGTATCAAGCAGAAATAAAGAAGTATCTTAATAAATTAGCTTTTTAGAAATTCAAAGAGTATAAGTTTAAGACATTATAACCTAATCATGATAGCAAGTACCTGTTGAGAGAATTTTGAGACTAGTTGAATAATGTGATTACATCCTAGTTGTCTGCACCTACTATTCCTCAATAGAATGCTATGGTAGAAATAACAACAAAACTCTTAAAGATTTGGGATGATAAAAAACAAATTATTCGAATATGCTTGATTCTTTTTAGGGATATGTATTAGAAATAATAGCCTATGCTCTAAACTTGATTCCATTTAAGTCAATACCTAGCACTCCAACTAAATTATAGACTAGATATAAGCCTAGTCTGAAACACATTCATTTGTGTGATTTCCCAATACATGTGCTAAAAAAATAGATAAGCCGAAACCAAGAATAAAAGTTTGTTTCTTCTTCAGATATTCTAGAGGAATGAAAGGTGATTTTTTTTATAATCTAAAAATTCATAAGGTCATTATTACCACCAATGACCAATTTTAAGAAGAAGACTATATGACAAGTCACAAGCCTAGAAGTAGAGCTGCTCTAGAATAATTGAGAGGAGATAAATTATCCCAAACTCTTTCAATATCAGTAATACAGGAAGAATTACTATAATATAACATTCTAGATATCTCATTATCTCATTGTAATGGAAGGATTATTAATGATAGTGTTGATGCTAGACCTTATAAATATATCATTGATATGCTTATTGTAAAACTAGAGGGTGATGATCATAATAGTTCATAAGGATTATTATAAGTAAAACATGCCATTAAAAGTATGTAATCGAGAAGAGTATCTTGTCATAGTGAGAAAGTTATTTGTCAACCTATATGATATATACTCTTGAGAAAGTCTTATGACAGAATCTTTGATTAGAGAGATACACATCCTTGTAACTTTGATGAAGCACTTAAAGTTAACTATGTAGAACTTTGGCAAAAGACTATGAAATCATAGATGTTGTCCATGCACTCTAATAATGTCTAAGATCTTATGGAACCACCCGAATGAATAAAATATACCTAAGTATAGGTGGATCTATAATAGAAAAAAGAGAAATAGATGGCAATGTTGAGACTTATAAGGCTATACTTGTTGCAAAAGCCTTAACTTAGAAAGAAGAAATCAATTATGAAGAATTCTTTTTGCCAGCAGCAAAATTGAAGTCTGTCATGATTTTCTTATCCATCATAACTCATTATTACAATGAGATTTGATAAATGGAGGTAAAGACTGCATTCTCGAATGAACATCTTGAAAAGTGCATCCATATGATGCAACATGATGATTTCATATAAAATGGCCAAGAGCTAATGTTTTGTAAATTAAAGAAGTCCATTTATGAACTAAAACAAGCATTTAAATATTAGAATACTCTTTTTAATCAAACTATTAAGTTTTATGACTTCGATCAATGTCAAGATGAGCATTACGTGTATATAATGCATAGTGGTAATATGGCTGTATTCTTGGCATTATATATTGATGACATATTACTCATTGGAAATGATATATATTTATTATTTTCGCTCAATGTCAAGTTGTCCAATCATTTTGATATGACAAACTTTAGAAGAGCTAGTTACATCCTTATTATTAAGCTTTTGTGTGATTGTAAGTGTTTAATATTGGGCTTGTCTCAAGCTGTTTATATCTACTAGATATTAACTCATTTTATCATGTAAGATTGCAAAAAAGATTTTCTTCCATTTAGACACGAAATCACCCTATTAAAAGATTAGTATCCCAAAATACTTAATGAGATAGAAAAAATGAAGGTGATTTCCTATGCATCCATAGTAGAAAGTCATGTGTATAAAATGCTTTGCACTTGACCTGGTATCTACTTTGTCATAGGCATGGTGAATAAACATCAATCTAACCAATGACAAGAATATTGGACATTAGTAAAACATATAATCAAGTACCTGAAAAGGACTTGGGATTATATGTTGGTATACAAAGTGAATACTTTCATACTTATTGGTATGCATGCTCAGATTTCCAATTAGATGAGAATTTGAGAAAGTCTACATCGAATTATGTGTTTATCTCGAGGTCTAAAGGTATAAGTTGGAGTATCAAACAATTGTGTATTGCTGATTCCAACATGAAGGCTTAACATGTGGCAGCTTCGGAGGCAACCAAAAAGGCCGTATGGATCAAAAACTTCTTGACATATCCAGGAGTTATTTTTTTATGCAATAGCCTATTATACTCTGCTAATAGTGAGATATTTACTAATTCGAAGGAACTATAACTCATAAAAAGACAAAACACATTGAGCCAGATATCATCTAATTATATATATTGTAAAAATATGAGATATAGCAGTGACCAAAGTAGTATTGGCGGACAACTAGACAGATCTTTTTTATGAAGAGCTTGCTAGCAAGAACATGAAAGGCAAGTGGAAGGAATATGAGTAAGTAATACATTCAACAACATGACTTTAAGTCTGAGAGGGAGATTGTTGGAACTATTTTATATTGATAGTTTCTCTCTCTATTGCTTTTTCCTTTTGTTGAAGGTTGGATTCATTTGGAATCTCTTCTGAACTGAGATGAACTGAGATTGTGTTTAAAATAAAAGATATATATGCATCTTTTATTGTACGTAATAGATGATTTAGTGTATAGAGTTTGACTTACGTTTAGAGGACTGAATCATCAATTCTTGCAGAATATAAGTTTGTTACTTACAATCTAAATGGAGTTCGAAGCTCAATTGACAAAGTTATAACACAAGATTTCAGTAGGTCTATCTTGACTTTGAAAAATAGTAAAATTATAACTTATTATACACATTATCATTATTACAAATACAAAAACTCTCAATATTGATATAATTGATAAATATGTATAATTGCTAATAGTTATTTTGACTCACAAAGAATGAGATTTATAATTAGATCAATATATTCAGTGTATTGGATAACTTTATCAATTATATGATGAACTATTAATAATTTTATCAAACTCTATAAGTTAATTTTAATTCAGCATATTGAATAAGTTAAATAGAAAATCTCAAGGCAATAGATAAGCGATTGATTGAATTAAATTACCAATTATTTAATTCAGTCAACGAGTATCTCCAATTATAAATGGAGTACAATTATATAGTTATATAAATCATAATTAATTTGGCCATTAGAATTTCATTTCATTTATCTTTCATTTGAAGTCTTTGAAAGCGATGGTGCCTTGTTGGTAGCATGCGTCGAGAGCACGGCCTGGTCGGGGAAGCTCTTCCTGATTTGAAGAAGGAAAACCTGCAACCCCTTTCGTCAAACCAAGTGAAAGGCGATGTCGTGGACATGCAGGAGGTGCACATTCGTCAACCCGCCGCACTCCAAACCCACTTGTCAAATTTGCCTTTCCCCTTTATCCAGCCTTCTGCCCCTCTCCGAATCCACCAACCCCGAAACCCCACGGTGGTCATGTAGGGCATGCACTTCCCTGAATCCATACAACAGTTCTAATTGCCAACAGTGCGGCACCAGAGCGCCCGTCTTAACCGTTACTAAATTTCATGAGCTGGAGGATACTGCTCCAAATGGAGATTCGTGTTCTTCTGTTGGGTCCGTTTTCTTTCCACTCAGACGCTGCAGAAACATGGTTAATGATCGAACCGACGAAGCTCAGGACTGTACCGGGATGGGAGGATTTCGTGGGTTCAGTGCTTCGAATGTAACTGTTAATAAGTCGGGTCAGTGTTTGCTTCTCCACTTACTTATCTCTCTCTGGATCTTCATATTTTTAACTAACCATGTCTTCGTCATCCATGGCTTCTCCACTAAGAACCCTTTCACAAGTTTTAACCGTGCATGGGTTAACAATGGTATTCATAATAGCAGTCGATCCACCTGCTTCTGCTAAGTATGGTCTTCAGCAGCGTGATGACGCATAAAAAATCGCAGTGGGAAAGCTGTTTCATAATCAAAAAAAGTTACTTCTCCATGCCAGCAGAAATTGAAATCTTGTTCTCGTAATTAAGATGACAAGTGGCACAAATTGGATTTTATTTCTTCTTGCTCGCCAATGGTATGTTTTTTTTTTTACGCTGCCCTTGATGGACCTCGTACATTTGTAGAGGACGTGAGTGGACCATCAAATAAGGGTTGCTTCAATATTTTGAGCTACAATGTATGGTTCCGAGAAGATTTGGAAGTGAATAAAAGGATGGAGGCACTTGGCTGTCTTATTGAATTGCATTCGCCCGATGTAATCTGCTTTCAGGTATTTTACCTGTCTTTTTTATCGTGGATTGAATGTTCTCATCATTCCAATTTTGGGTCTTTTTTTTTTTTAATTTTGCAGTTAAATCAGCTAACTAGAAGCTCCATTGTTTTGATTTAAGCATTTGATTTGATTTCAACATTTCTCTATAATCTCACTTCTTCTCTTTCCAAAATTCTGAAACCAAACATAGCATTAGAGGATTGGGAGCTTTTTGAGGGTGGTGCATGATGACATGCATGGTGCCATGCTATGTGGTGTGTGACTTGTGGTGTGGTGGCGTGTGACTTGTGGTGTGGTGGCGTGTGACTTGTGGTGTGGCGGCGTGTGACTTGTGGTGTGGTGGCGTGTGACTTGTGGTGTGGTGGCGTGTGACTTGTGGTGTGGTGGCGTGTGACTTGTGGTGTGGTGGCGTGTGACTTGTGGTGTGGTGGCGTGTGACTTGTGGTGTGGTGGCGTGTGACTTGTGGTGTGGTGGCGTGTGACTTGTGGTGTGGTGGCGTGTGACTTGTGGTGTGGTGGCGTGTGACTTGTGGTGTGGTGGCGTGTGACTAGTGGTGCGATGGTGCATGAAGTGTAGTGTGGTGATGTGTGAATTATGATGCAATGGTGTTATGAATAGTGGTGCTACGAACAATGGTTCAATGGATCAAGTGGTTAGAGGTGGCAAACTAGCCAGGTGGCCCTGTGCCTGACCCATAGCACCACCATTAAAATCAATCTATGGTGGGCCGACACAGCCAGACCATAGACTCGAATAGGTGTAGGTTGGCATGGTGACCCGACTTGAAATCAGACCGAGTGACATAACTTGCTCAGGTCATGCCTTGAGTTAGGCAGAAATCCTAATTTGAGTTGGCACATGAATCTTACTTGTCATTTAAGAAAAAAGAAACCATGGTTGGATTGGGTTGGGTTGGGCTGTGTCTGGGCAAGCCACAAGCCCATGCCCAAGTGATCCTAACATGCTCAGGTCATGCTGGGCTGATACAACTTATTTCTTTAGACTTAGTCAGGTCATTGTATCATGCCCAACCCAACATGGTTTTTAGTACGAGTTGTGTCATCCCAATATCACTCTAAAAAAGGGTAGTTGCCCATGGTTATTGACCCACTGACTGCTCAGATAATGTTGTGTCAAACCCAACACACTAGGCATTAACTTTAATACTGCAATCAAAATATGAGAGTTTGCCTTTAATCACATTTCTTCTGTGTTATTCTTAGGTTGTTCATTTGTCATATGGTCTAGTTTCTTGGGCCAAAGAATCACGTTCAAGCTTTTATAGAGTAGTAATGAGAATTGTAACTTCATAATTATAATAAATTGCAAACAAATCAACAGACACAATATACTACGGTAGGTTCTGTTATAGATGTGTCAACTGGGCTGGGCTAGCCTAGTCTGGCACGAGGCACTACATGATTCGGTCGTGCCTGGGCTGGCCTGGCACGGGAATTTTCTATGCCCGTGTCCGTGTCGTGCCTTGTCGAGGCCAACTGGGCCTCGTGCCATGGCCCGTTGGCACGATACCTTGGCATGAGCCGAGAAACTGCTCTAGTGGCAGAAGCTGAGCTCGATGAGCAAGGCTCGCTGAGTCTCGAAAGTGAAGAAGAATTACGGCGGCACGGCACCGTGGCGGCACGCCGCCAAAATGATAAAACCCTAATTTTTTTAAATTAGGGTTTTGGCTCGACCTGGCCCAACCTGGTGGATTCATGTTGCGGGCCCGTGCCGGGCTGACCTCCACAGTAAATGTGCTAGGCTTGGCACGACATGGTACAGTAACAGTGCTGTGCCTTCCCTAGCACGAAAGCATGGTCGGGCCGGCAAAAAATGGGCCGAGTCAGTCTGGCATAGCCAATTTGACACCTTTACTATGTTATACAAAAAAAGAGAAGGTTGTTCAATGATTGATTAAAAACAAGGAACCCAACTAATAGCATAGCACACATGGCCATAAAATAGGAGGTTGGACGGTGACACTTGTAAATAGTAAATCCAACCATTAGACATCATGCACATGCTCAAAAAATCAAAGGTTTCAATTTCACACCACTATATTGTTGAAATCTTGACGTCACACCTTGTATCATACATGCTATTGAAACCATGTTGCGACACCATGTTACCTCATGAGTGTGTGAAAATGATACACAACACAAACTTCGCTACCAAATTTATGGCGCCACACACATTAAGTGTCGATGCTGTGGGCTTGGATTCTCTCCTCACATATTGGATTATGATGGTTTATGAACTATGATGATATAATGCACATGATCTCATTCTAGAATTTCTAGGGTTTGCACAATCTTTCAAAGTCTTTTCGAGTATTTGCTTAGTCCATGATCTTTTCTCACGTCGAAACAAGTCATAAGATGAATAGCTTTGAAGTATGCATTCCTCGGGTACTCTAGTACCTAATAAAGTATGAGTATTATTAACTAGAGTCTAGTAAAATTTTAGTTAGTGATAATAATGTTTTTTTTGAGATTGATATATATTATAGTCAGCCTATAAAGAGTAAATTTAAAAGATATATATCTATTATTTTTTCTTACTTTCCTATAATCTTACTTAGTCTTATAGTTTTGAGAGAGTTACCTGTTGACTACTTATGAACTTGTTAGTCTATATCATGTTGATTCTCTGATAAAGTTATCATATGTACTAACAAGTACAAAATATGTTGACCATGGATATAATGAGATTTATTAATAAATTAAATTTCTCTCAAGATCAGGTAGATGTGTCAAATGGGCTCGGCATGGTTTTAGGCTGCCCAACCGGGCTGCCGTGCCAGGCCATGCATGACATGGTTACTGTACCGTGTTGTGCCTTGCCCCACACAGTTCTATGGAGATTAGGCTTGATATAGATCCATTGCATGAAATCTATCAGGTTTGGCCATGTTTGACCCAGTTTGGGTCGAGTTAAAACCCTAATTTTTAAAAATTAGGGTTTCGGCGGTATGACGTCGTGCCACCATGCATCTTCATCCTTTTGAGGCTCGGTGAGCCTCGCCCATCAGGTGTTGTCTTGTCACGGCAAGGCATGTTGGCCGAAAACTTCGACCCGACATGGCACGACTCATGCAGTAGGTGCACCCAGCATGGGCCTAGTCATGGTACTGTAGCGTGCCGTGCTGACTTAGGCACGACTAAAGCGTGCCTCGTGCCAGGCTGGGCCGGCCCGTCCCATTTGACACCTCTAAGTTTAGGTGATTTGATAGTCAATGAGTTTACTCTAGTTTTGGCCAGGATGAATTGAAAATTGAGAAATTTGTTCATCCAAGACTTAGAAGTAGAACATATCCTAGGAGAATAAGGCTCGCACAACTTAGTACGAGTGAAAAGGCTTCCAAGAAGTTATATGATTTTGTAGTTAGTTTTTTTTTTTTGATTTTGATCTTTCAATTATTCTTCTGAAAAAATCAAACTGTACTAGACACTCTATTTCATTGAATCACATCATAGTCTCAAATTTGATATTTTATGAGTGAATAAAATATTTATAGGTGAACTCTTTTTTCTTTAGGGAGATGATTCATAATAAATCTATTTTTATAATTTACATTATTATGATATATCTATCAATATATATTTTCACAAAATATTTAAACAAGTCTAAATTTAAATTTTTTTTATGAGCTTGATCGTTTAAATCTTTACATATTAGTTTGAGGGGAAATTATTCTAATTGACGTCTTTTATAATTTTCTTTTTCTTTATTTACTTTATTATGGACTGTAGCACTCAACCTGTGGACTATCCCTATCTAACGAGTCAATAATACAAGAGTTTGTCATGTTACATATTTATTTGAGTTTCATTTGATATTTTAGATGTTTATAATATTGATGTTTTACACATTTTATTGGGTTTGAAGGTTTTTTTTTTTGCCTCTCTACTATCCCCCTCAAACCTAAATTATATTATCCTTTTGCTTATGTATGTGTCTTGGAGACTCGAGGCTGGAGCATACACCATAACTTGTTTTTTGGATATGTTTAAACTATCACTAATATATTGGATCTCATAATAACATTAAAGTTAAATGTGTTTGATTGCGATCACTACTGAGATGATTGATCAATATAAAAGTTTGTAGTATGCATCTTCCTGGGATTGGTAAGGGGGGATTGGGGGGAGGGTGGAAAAAAAATTTAAAAACCATAACTTGCTCATAAGATATGTTTAAACCATTACTAATATACTGGATCTCATAATAATTTCAAAGCTAAACGTGCCTGGTCACGATCATTATTGAGATGATTGATCACTGTGGATGCTTGTATGTATCTATCATGTGGTTGATACGTTTAAACTATCACTAATATATTGGATCTCATAAGAATTTCATAGCTAAACGTGTCTGGTCGCGATCACTATTGAGATGATTGATCAGTGTAGAAGCTTGTATGCATCTATCCTTTGGTTGATACGTTTAAACCATTACTAATGTATTGGATCTCATAAGAATTTCAAAGCTAAACGTGCCTGGTCGTGATCACTATTGAGATGATTGATCAGTGTAGAAGCTTGTATGCATCTATAATATAGTTGATACGTTTAAACTATCACTAATACATTTGATCTCATAAGAATTTCAAAGCTAAATGTGCCTGATTGTGATCACTATTGAGATGATTGATTAGTGTGGAATCTTGTATGTATCTATCTTGTGGTTGATACGTTTAAACCATCACTAATGTACTGGATCTCATAAGAATTTCAAATCTAAACGTGTCCGGTCACGATCACTACTGAGATGATTGATCAGTGTGGAAGCTTGTTGTATGCATCTATCCTGTGGTTGGTAAGGAGAATTAGGGGGAGGGTGAAAAAACATAAATTGCTCATAGTGGGAGATCAAAACACACTTAAGATGTATGTTAAAATTTAAATTTGCATTCTTAACTACATAGGACATAGTTTGTTTTTGAGTTCAAAGGTTGTATAACAGACTGTCTTATCTACTTAGGAAAGATATTTTATGCATAGCATACACCCATTGGCCTAGTTATACTTGTTTAGGACGAGTATTCCAATTTTTTTACCTTGACTCGGGGGTCATTAGTTCTAGTGGAAATACTTTTTCTTCTTGAATAATACCAACTGACTAATGACAACAATATCATGAGGCACAATAAATACCAATTTTTTCTTCTTGGGTCATAAACTACGGAATTAACATTTATGCTATAGATATTTGGTATTTTTCTCTTTTATTGAATCTATAAGTGAGATGAATTATATTTGTTTTTCTCCACCAACAGAAGTCTTTTGTTAGGTTTTATAATCTTAGGCATTAATTATTGAATAAATTAAAGATTATGAAAGCAATTATGAAGGAGATTATTTCTATTAATTATGAGACATATTAATTAGAAAAATATACGAGAGTATTCTATCCAACATGTTAGTAGGATATTAGAAAAGTCTCATTTCTATTTGATTTAATCAAAAATATGGGAATCTCGTAGGACTACTTCATACATTAATTTTTGATTTTTTATTTTATTTATTATTGGTTATATTTGATATACATGATTATTTATTTTTAAATAAATATCTTAGATTTTATTTATTTTAATACAATTTTATCAAATGATTATACTATAATTTGAATATAATTTTAAAATACTAAGAAATCATAATATTTTAGAATATATTTTATATTAATATTTTTTTGAGCAATATGAAATGATTCATCATGTATAAAGTGATATGTCTACTCTCTCTGGAATTAATTTATTTTATATTTATTTATACACATTATAGCTCAATATGAGAATTATCATAATATAAATTAACAATCTCAAAAATTATATATATATATATATATATATATTATCATCATAGGTATCATCTTGTCACATTATAAAAAGAAATCCTAAATATAGCACGTCTTCAGCCTCATAAATTTTGAAAGATAAATTAAGTAATTTTTTTCAATACTGTAAGATCTAATTGAGCATATAATTTATAATTAAATTCATATATCTTCAAAAATATTATAAAACACTTATATCAATATATATATATATATATATATATATAATCATATTAATTAAATATTAATTATTTATTTCTGAAATCTTATATTGTGTAGGTATATTAGTACATAAAGTTTAATATATAATCTCATGATCAATATAATAAGTTCATAAACCATTAAACATATACTCTAATCTATTTCCCAACTTTGTTAGTTTCTCACCTCTACCTAAACAAAAGAAAAGTAACCCAAAACCCTAATCTAAGCAGTTAGTTCAAAAAACATTTACACACACACACACACACAATGAAATTAGTTGTTCTTAACAAGAACGAATGAAGAGATTCATGGAGCTAGTAATGATGATGTGGCGGCTTTCCATTGCAGGAGGTGACACCAAACATTTACCACATATTTGAGCAATGTGGGTGGTGGAAAGAGTACCAATGCTCAGTTCCGAGCGAGATGGCAGGCTCAAGAGCATACTACTGCGTGCAGGCAAGTGCAAGGTCGTGTGGATGATCATCATGTTCTGCTTCTGATTTCTCTCGTGAGCAGTAACTCGTGGTTTTGCGTGCAGCTAAGCAAGCTGCCGGTGAGATCGTTTAGTTGCAGAGCTTTTCGAAATTCAGCAATGGGAAGGGAACTCTGCATCGCCGAGCTCGAGCCGGGCAGCACCAGCTCACTGGTCGTGGCCACGAGCCACCTGGAGAGCCCCTGCCCAGCACCACCGAGATGGGACCAAATGTACAGCCAGGAGCGCAAGCAGCAAGCCGCGGAGGCAGTCGGCCTGCTCAAGAGCCATAGCCAAAATGTGATTTTCGGCGGCGATATGAATTGGAACGACGATGTGGATGGCCCATTCCCCGTGGCCGATGGATGGGTGGATGCGTGGTCGTTGCTGAGGCCTGGCGAACCAGGGTGGACCTACGATACTAGGTCAAATCCGATGCTGGCTAGTAGCCGTGCCCTCCGGGCTCGGCTAGATCGGTTCATCTGTAATCTGCAGGATTTCGAGGTTCGTGCAATTGACATGATTGGGAAGGACGCAATACCCGGCTTATCGTACCTGAAAGAGAAGAAGGTGAGGAATGCCGTGAAGATGCTGACTCTTCCTGTTTTGCCCAGCGACCACTATGGGCTGCTGCTGCGGATTGTACACAAGGCCAGAAAATGACATTTTTCTCACCTCGACTAACCCTGTGGCTAGCCATTAACCCTGTGGCTAGCCATTAACCCTGTGGCTAGCCATTAACCCTGTGGCTAGCCATTGTCCACAAGATCGCGCCTAGAAATGCTAACTTGTTCTTTTTGGTTAATGTGAAACATATTATGGCTAATTGCTCTACGAACACACCTATTTTCACTTTTACACATATACATATAATATATATGTGAGTGTGTATGTATAAGTGTGTGTGTGTGTGTGTGCGCAAAAGATTATATTTGTTTTTAAGATTACTGCACGTAATTGCAAATAAAAAAAACGGAAATATTTATGGTTCTGATCATCTCCAACCAAATTTCCTAAGAAGGCGTAACACAGTTATATAGCTAATGTCCTTGGCTAGGGGAACGGGGGAGATCCGGCGAGCCATCTGGCGCCGACCAGCCGTTGGTCGTAGCTCGTAACGCTTTCTCTGCACCTTGCTTTTTTCTACACTGCGTCGGTGAGTCATGGCGGACACGGTGCAGTTCCGGCTCGAGCGCATGGTGGACGAGCTGGACGATCTTGAGCGGCGAGGACTCTTCACCAGGCCTGAGCTAGCGGAGATCGTAAAGCAGAGGCGCAAGTTCGAGTACAGATTGAAGCGCTGGAGTCCTCTGAAGGAGGATTACTTGGCTTACATCGAGTACGAGACTCAAGTCGAAGCACTTCGTCGTCTTCGAAAGAAATCCGCGGCACGTGAGCTCCGGAAGAAGGGACACAAGAAAATGCGCAAGTCCGTTTCGGACTTCTCTGGAGCATCGAGGATAATAAGAACGTACCATCTTGCAGCGATGAGATATAAGGGCGACGTTGATCTCTGGTTTAGATACTTGGAGTTCTGTAAGAACAACAACCATGCGAAGATGAAGAAGGTACTGTTCTTCTTTTCTTCTCTATCAATTTTGAGGTTTCCAATGCAAAAAATTTGCAATTCCTCATCATATCGCGTTATCGATTAGGTTACTTATCCGATCGAGCTCCATCCTCTTTAGGTTTAGAACAGTTACTTTTAATTCATGCAGGTACTGGCTCAAGCAGTTCGATTTCATCCTAGGGTTCCTGAAGTTTGGATTTATGCCGCAGCTTGGGAATTTGATCACAACTTGAATGCTGCAACTGCTAGGGTTCTTATGCAGAATGGTCTGAGAATCTGCTCAGATTCAGAAGATCTCTGGGTTGAGTATCTTCGAATGGAACTTACATACCTCAACAAGTTGATGGCGAGGAAGGCTGCTCTCGGGGAGGTAGCAGGAAGTCTGATCTGTGATCCCGCAGACACTGAAACGAAACAGTGGAAAGAAGAAAACAAAGACTTATTTATGCCGATCGATAATGGCAATGGAAGTGTTGCTGCCTCTGATGTCTCTGCTGAGGATTCTGATGAGAAGATAACAGACGTGTTACAAGAACAAGCATTGGGCATCATTCGTGCCATTTATGATGGAGCCACTGAGGCTCTTCCTTCTAGTTTTGTCCTGAGGAAGCAGTTTTTTGACATATTAGAAGCTACGAACTCTGCTTATTTTAAAGACGTGAGCACGAGTATACTGCGCGACATGAAAGAAACATTTTCAAAGGAGCCACAACTCTGGGATTGGCTGGCACGCTGTGAAATGAAAGATTCTGCAACTGTGCGCGGTACAAGTGATGATATCTCACACGTCCAAGTGGAGAGGGCAATTCAGGTATTAATGTGATTTAAAGCAACTATTGGTCATACGATTGAAGATTATGCATAACGTAGACGCACGTGCTTTTAGTGTGAGCACAAGAGGATTCTATCAAAGTACAATTGCCTTAGAAAAAAATAATAAAAAATACAAAAATATGATAAATATTTGAGATAAAAAATTAATCTTTGCAAGGAATGGCTTGTATTATGCTTCATCAACATGATCGCTATACTTACAATGCTCCTAATAGTGTAAATTATCATAGAGTATTTTGAAATATAATATTAAAAATGTGCTAATTGTTAACTTTGATCCTCATCTAAGAATTAAGATACGCCTAGGGCACAATGCTACATGAATTTTCACATTTTTTTATATTTAAAATAAAAATTTATTAAATATAAATTTTCTTAATAATTACTTATTAGTATTAAGTACATTCTAATTCAAATTTTAATAAAGTAAGTCTATCATGTTATTATTCTAAGCATATTATCAAGTCTTGATGTAATTTTAATGAAACATGAAAATACACACACACACATACACACACGCACACATATATTTATATATTATCATTAAATATGATTGTGAAATAAAAGTATATTTTTTAATTTAATTATATATTTTTTTGTTTTGTCGAATTTATACTATAACTCAAACCTCTTTCTAGAAGTTATGATAATAATAAAATATTGAATTACTTATTTAATTTGTTTAATTTATGTGATTATTAATTATTATTATTATTTTCTAATTTATTTCTTAGTATTTTTAAAATGTGATCGAGTAATTTCAATTTAATTATTTGATGAGAAATAAATCTAAAATAATCAAATAATAAAATTTTTGCCGTATGAATAATTTTTTAATATATTGGATTATTATTTGTATTTTATTATTAATAGTATTTGAGTAAAAATGTGATCTAATCTAATATAGATTATGTAATGATGAGGAGCTATTAAAATAATATATGCCTAATAATTTATATGTGCAATCTCGAAAAAGTTGTAAGTAATTAATATATTTTTAAAGTCTTAATCAATTATTATCTAAATTATTTTCGAATATTATTTTAGAATCATAACAAAAAAAATTAAAATAGTTATTTTACATTGAATTTTTATATACTATTAGGTATGTATAGTCCCGTCGAGTTTTCAAGTCTAATGCTTATTTTCTAGGTTTGAAATCTGCTGACTTAGTAAAATTTTTAGAATTTAGTTCGTTGTTGGCTCAAATTATTAACATAAGATATTCTTATTTTTTAGTAAATTATTAATTATTCTTATGTTTCTAACTTAGTATAATTAATATTTATATTTTTTATTAAATTAATTATAAAGTACATTTATCTCTCATGCAAAAATTGTTTATTATTATATGACCTCAAATTTGATGCATAAACTTAATTATAGTCCTATATTAGATGTAGCTTTATCAAAGATGGTAAATATTATCTAATTGTTGATCATAAGACATCATTAATATGCTTGAATAATTCACACGATGATTCACAATCACATTAAAATATTAACTAATAGTATTTTTATATTTTTTATATTGAGAATAAAATAATTTTGTTTTATAATTTTGTTTTTTAAAGCTCAATGATATATTAATCATCATAATTATATGATATAATAATTTCCTAGTGAATAAGATAATGAGAAAATTATTATCATGTGCACTCTCATTATATGTTTTTTTATTAATTTTTTATTATTTTTAGATTAAATTTTTAATTATATTTTTTTTTGCATACCCTTTACCATGTATAAGTAAATAGTATATCCTTTAATAAATACAATTCAAGATAAGTAATATCAAATATATTAAATTTTTTACGTAATTAATTATCTTAATATTATTTTATTATAAATACTTTAATTTTGGAGTTCTTATGAGATTCGATGTATTAGTATTTATGTAATCATGCACAAATTCAATAATATTTAAAATTATATTTTTATTTTATCTGTTTAATGTGATTAATTATCATATAATTTATTATATCACAAATACTTTAATTTTATAGTTTTTATGAGATTCGATATATCAGTATTTGTATGACCGCCCACGAATTTAATAATATTTAAAATAATATATTTATTATATATATATATTTTTTTAATTTTAAATTCTAGTTCCAAATAATCTAATGCACATGAAATACAAATTATTAAGTTGGTATTTAGTGGATTATAATATTACTAAGATAAACAATTAATATTTTATTTTCTCACTAAATTTGGTTTTATATCATTTGCAGGTATATGTGGAGGCCTTAGAAATTATGTCATCTCCTATGTTGTTCAGCCTCTATACGAAGTTTCTAAAGGATGTCATCACCCCCATGGACAGAGAGAGCCAAACATCTCTGCAACCCGGTCAAGCAGAAGAGCATGCCGAACGTCTCTTAGCCGTGTACGAGAGAGCAATGTCATCGGGATGCCTTACGCAAGATCTCGCCTGTGAGTATATTGAATTCTACTTGGAATTGGGAAGGTTTGACTGTGCCCGTGAATTAGCAGAGGAGCTCTGCAATGGGGAATTCTCGAGCTCAATAAAGCTGTGGATAATGAGGGCTTCACTGGAAATCAAATGTGCCATTCGTAACGTCTCAGCTTCAAATAGTGCTGATCTGTCGCATACCTTTAGCCTCCTGGCAACGGTCTTTAAAAAAGTTCCAATTTCTGAAGCTGAAGGCTTGTGGCTTATGGTATGTAATCTCCTCATTTTTCTGCATGGTTGGCAATACAATAAAAATACAAAAATATAATGATTTTATTTATACACACGCAATGGGTATTGTTGTATTTTTTGTTTATTTTTTATTTATTTTTTTTATTTATTTGTTTTGTGTTGTTTTATGTTTTTCATGTGAGCATCTAATTTGTGGGTTGTCCTAATCCTCTCTCACTATCATGTGTGTGAGTAGGAATCATTGCACATTACGATGATTATTAATGAGTGAGTTTATTTTTGTGACTTACTTTTTGTCTAAGAAGCACGGACACGGACACGGGGATACGACACAGCAGAATACGGGGATACGACAAATTCTAAAAAACTAGGATACGGATACGGCTAGGATACGGCATGATAAAAAAAATAAAAATAAAAATAATTAATTATAAATATTAGGTATTTTATAAAATTCATTAAATTAAATTAAATTAAAATATTTTATTATATAAAATAAAAATATTTTATTTTATTTTATTAAAATATTTTATTTTATAAAAATATTTTATTTTATGCACATCCCCACACAAATATGCCTGCCTCTGTCTCCCCCTCAAACATGCCCACCCCTATCTCTCCCCTCAATTCATGCCGCCCCTGCCTCTTTCCTCAATTCGCGCTGCCCCTTCCTCTCCCCTCAAATCACGCCCGCCCCCTGCCAGTGGCCGACGTCGCCCATGCGGCAACGTTGGCCACCCGACGTCATCGGATGTCGGGCACTATAGGCATGGATACGGCTGCCGTCTGCCGACGCAACCATCCGATACGCCACCTGACGTATCTGATACGGATTGTGCAATGATACGCCACGTGGCGTATCAAACACGTATCCGTGCCGTGTCCGTGTCGTGTCCAGGTGTCAGACATGCGGACACGGCTGTAGGGAGCCGTGTCCGTGCTTCCTTGCTTTTTGTTTCACATGATATAAAATTCAGGATTTTTGCAAATCCCAGAGGTATGTCATGGTGAAACCCATTATGAGTGAGTTTACTCTGATGTTTGAAGTGAATTATCATAATATTTATAATATTAGTGATCAAGATGATTTTAGTTTGGATACCCATACCACCTGTAGATTCTCTCAAATGGATGATATATTAATTTGATATTTAAAATATTTTTTATGGTGATTCTCTGCTTTGATAGTCAGTCAACAAGGTATATAATCTTTGATTTTGTGTTCTCTGTGCTAATGAAGTACATAGAGATAACTTATTTCTTTCTCAATAAGAAGGTTCCTAGTGAGTCTAATATCACAACTTATAAACAGCTAGCTAGCTAGTGTAGTTATGAAGGTCTTGAGTAGTTCCTAACTTCTTTTTGCTCTAAGTTTGATATTTCGAATATTTATGTACTAAAAAGCTTATGGGAGAATATTGTAAGTTTTATTATTTATTTATTTATTTTATGCTTATGATGAGTGGACCCAAAATATGAGTGGTCCCACTTATTACTCATTTTTTTATTTTTATAATATTAAGAATTTGTATGTATCTTTCATATATTTTTTTTTTTGAGCTTTATTTTCTTATTGGCTATCTCTAATCTCTAACAATAGAATCCTATGTATCATCTTGAATTTATTATTATTTTTTGAGCTTTATTTATTTATTATTATTTTTTATAATAATAGAATCCTCTTGAATTTTATTTTATGATAAAGTGATAATTCCTCCTAATATATTGTCCACTAATTAAAAACTAAGATAAAGTGATATTTCTCTCAGATACATAGCCTTTTATGTATCATCATAACAAATTATCACAAATAGAATGATTGGTCTGAAATTTGAAAATCTTAACTTGTCGGGTATTTGTTTCAAAAATCTCGCAAGTAACAAATATAATAGTTTTATGTTTTATTTTTCTATTTAATTTGGAAATAACTGTTTGTATCTTATTTTTTTAGTAGATAATATTATCTTTCATAAAAATACCATAAATAATGTTGGCTCTCTTCTTTGTAATATTGAAACCTAACATGAATTTGAATAATTAGTCAAATTTAATTATCCTATGTCTTTCAAAGAAATTCCAAGCCTAGGAGTTTTATATATATATATATATATGCATATGTATATATATATATATATATATGTATGTATATATATCTGAAGATGTAAATATATATAGTAGAATTTAAATAATAACTAATTATACTAAGAAAATAAATAATATATGATCTCATAATTCTTATTAATTAAGCTTTTATGTGATACTCTTATATTTGATAGAATCATAAATAATACTTTAAATTCATAAAAATATTTGTTTAAAGCATCTACTAAAGAACAATCTAATAATTTAAATTCAAAAAAATAAAAAATAATAAAAATAAATTTTTTGTTATTTTATTTTTTAAATAAAGTCTATAGACCTTTAAATGCCTACTTACTTAAATCACTAAGCTCATAAACCCCGAAACCCCTAAATATATAAGCCCTTTAACATCTATATACTACTTAATGAATAATAAATCTAATTTTTATGTCGATTTATTATAATTTTAAATATTCAATTTAATTATTTATAGTTTAATTTTTTACAAAAATTAATTACAAAATAAATTTTGAGCGAGACAAATATTATTTAAATAATTGATTTTTTTTTTAAAAATATAAGCTTATAAAAAGAAGGAAAATTTTAAAAATTAAGTATTATTATTTAGTAATATATTTTGATTTGATTTTGAATCATTTTGCATTATGTAAATATATTTTGATTAAAATTTATAATTTTATAAATAGCTTATTAATTTAATTTTTGATCATTATTATAATTTCTATCATTAAAATTATTTATATTGAATTTATCTGATATATAATCAGTAATATTAATATAATTATACATGGTCTTCACATTTCAAAAAATTTTAAAAATTATCATATTTTCAAATGTTATAACCTTTGAAAATCAAAAAAAAAATCTAAGAAAAATTTTTTTTATTTTTATTATTTAAGTAAAATCTATAAACCACAATATGCCTAAAAACATAAATTGCTTAACTCCTAAACAACAAAACTCCTAAATAATCAAACCAATAAACCGGTATACCTTTTATAATAAATCACAAATTTCATCTTAATTTGTATTCATTATAATTTTAAATATTCATTTTAATTATTTATTAGTTTATATTTATAGAAATGTTAATTACAAAATAAATAATGAGTGAGACAAATATAATTTTAATAATTTATTTTTAATCAAAAAAATATATAACCATAAAAAAGAAGTACAAATTTAAAAACAAAAAATTATTATTTAGTAATATATTTTACATTGATTTTGAATCAGTATAAATAGGTTTTTAAATTATATTATAATTACTATCAATCTTATTAAGAGTAATTTAAGAGTAATTTAAAATACATAAATATGCTTTCCATTTGAGTATTGCCTATAAAAGCAAGATTAACTTGAAATATATATATATATATATATATATGCAAATTTTAAAGGATTTATAAATTAGCAATAAGGTACTTATACTATTTGAATCATGTAATCGGGTGTAATTTAAAGGCATGCTCGTGCTCAAAAAAATGGGCCGAGCCGGCCCGGCCCGTTTGACACCTCTAGCTCTTTCATAGGAACATGCCAAACAATAGTAAGGACAAAGAAGCATCATCTTTAACAAGAAAATGAGTTGGGGCAGCACAAATGAATTGGGGCAGCCCAAATGAGTTGAGGGTGGTCTCATCAAACAAGAAAATATAATTAAAAAATAGTAAAAAAATATCAAACTTTAACAACAATTAATGATTCTAAATTGAGTTTTTATCCTGTGTGTCACAGCAAAGCACCTCCATACTGTTGTTATGTGCTCACTATTCTTGATGTTCATGAAGTTCACCATCTCTTTGACAAAAAAAAAAAAAAAAAAAGCTTGGGGATATAAATAAACTCTGGTTGGCATTTCTAATCGCAGGCACTTGAGTTTTTTGCAGCAGAAAAGCAGTATTTTCACCAGCTCATCGAGTTGTCGTTCGTGCTGGTAGGTAGAGAGGGTGGTGCCGACCGTGGGTTTTCCCTCCCCTCCACCATGATTGATTTTGTTCTTCAAAAGGATGGAATTAAGCATGCAAGAGAGCTATACAAGAGGTGTGTTATTGAGGCACGAGGCTAATGGTTTGTATGATATCAATTTCTGTTTTCTATCTTTTTTTTTTTTTTTGAAGAAAATAAAATTCATTTTTCGGATAATAAGGGAATATGATATCTCATAAAAACAATTTGTATATTAAGTATTCTTTAGTAATAAACTAATCAAGATTAAAAACATGTTTTGCTACCTAAACCACATCTCTATCATACATTTTAATTGCAATTTTTTAATAATTTTGTTCATATTTATAATTGTCATTGGACCCTCTGAAAATGTAAATAAAATTATTATATTGTCGTTATTAAGCTCTTATTTGTCACATGATTATATGTTTGAATTTTATAAGTATTGAATTTGTATTATAAAAACTATCATTGGGCCCCCATAGTATCTCTTTTGAAGTCTGGAGTGTCATAGGTGAGAAAAATGTGGCTTGGTTGGCTAGGTTATTTAACAAGATTATGATGTCTAAAAAGATTATAATAACTATCGAAATATTAAACTCATGAGTTAGGGCCTGTTTGATAAATTATTAAAAAAATTTTAATTTATGAAAAATGAAAATTTTGAATGATTTTAATTTTTCAATATGTTTGATGATAAGATTTTAGGGAGCTCTTAATTGAAAATTTTAAATGAAAAATCATTGAAAATAATAAGTAGGCAGATATGCCTGCTTAGTGTTGAATGTAGAAAATGCTCAAAAAAATATTTATTTTTTTTAAATTGACCATTTTGTCCTTTCTTTTTGTTCTTTCTTTTTATATTTTTTTTTTGTTTTCTCATTCATGCTACAGTTTTGTTTTGTTCTTAAACATTTTTATGTTTTTTTTTTTTGGGATATTATGATTTATTTATGGATATGTTTCTAGTGATTTTCTTTTAAATACTAATTAATAATTATAATGAAAAATAAAATATTATTATAAACTCTATTTATTTTGGATAATATGTAATGCAATGATAATAAGGATAAATATGTAAAATACATAATTTTCAGTATTCAGCATTTATAGTTATCAGACAATATATTTATCTTCATCATTTAATTGTAAGTAACTTATCAAACAGTTTTTACAATACAAATTTAACACTTATAAAATTCAGCACTTAATTTTTTAGTATTTATTTTTTTAGTACTTAATTTTTTTAGTACTTAATTTTTTTAGTTTATCAAACAAGCCCTTACTCTATGAAGTTTTGAGGAAAGAGTGATTGAACACAAACTAAGAACGGATATGAAAATTTTTGTCAGTATTTAATTAGCCTGATAATTAATCGAGAAAAATAAGAAAAATTTATTGATTTTGAGAATACTTGTGATAGAATACAAGTTTAATCTGATAGATATTATATAAGAAATGAGTTTTAAGATTGCATATTGAGCTAATTAAATACATGTGTGAGACAGTGATTGGTTTCCAAAAAGCAAAATGCTGATAATCTCTTCCTAAAATTGATTGCAACAACACGTTCTTCATAACTTCGAAGGTGTTATTGGATCAAATGTACTTTTTTTGTCGAGATTATGGATCATGATATGATGATCGATCACCTGAAAAATCTTTATGCTGCGTGAATATGTTAGAGGCAGTGTCTGGGCGCGATGACAAGTGTCTTCCTCTGAGAGACTTATCGGACGCAGCAACTCTGGTTTCTGGGGGTTTAGGGTTTTTGAGATGTTAACTTCCCACTGCAACTGCAACTGCTACTTTAAGGGTTTTCATGGCAGATTCTGTGGCAGCTCGAGCTGGTAACGCTGCCTGTGTTTCGTCATGCGCAGGTTCCTTACGCTGCCTCGTCCAGGCCTGGCTTTGTATAGGCGGTGCATTGAACTGGAAAGGAACCTCGCTTCTGGTGGGGAGGAAGGATGTCTTGCAAATACCCAGAAATTGTATGAAACTGCACTTGCGACTTACAGCCAGGAACTGGATTTATGGAGAGATTACTATTCCTTGGAGATGAAGGTGGGCCCTCCTTGTGCCTACCCCCCATGTTCTCTTTGGCGCACTTCCACGTGCTCTCATCAACTAACTTTTTTTTTTTTTGTTCTTTTTGTCGTTGTTCTTGTGTTCTTGTTGTGTTTCTTGTTGTGTTCTTGTGTTGCAGTTTGGGACTTCAGAGAGCTGTGATGCGATCTATTGGCGCGCAAGGAAGAAGATGATGAAAAACTTTTCTGCTTTTGACGTAGATCCAGATTCTTTATGATTTTGCAAATAATTCTGTTTGTTTCAGTTTCGCCCAATGCAATTGCGAGCCCACCTTGTTGCATATTTTTGGTTTCAAATATGGGAAAATATGTAGTTTTTATTTGTTATTTGATGATAATTTTTGTTCATCTAGATTTTTGATCATATGCTGAGTTGGAATATTTGTTATTTCTATTATTCGGACAACTAATTAAAAGGGACAAATTCTCTTCAAATTGTAAAATTGATTTTGCACATTTCAAGCATAGTTAAATATATTTTTCTCTTTGCTGTCTCTCTCTACTCTCTCTCTCTCACCTATCTTTCTCTCCCTCTCCTCTCTCCCTTTGATCTCACTCTCTCTCTCTCTCTCTCTCTCCCCCCCTTTGCTCTCTCCCCCCCCTCTCTCCATCTCCTTTTCTCTCCCCCTTCCCCTCTCCCTCTCCATCTCTTTTCATCCTCTCTCTCTCTCTCTCTATCCTTGTCCTAACTTTCCATCTCTCTCTCTCTCCTTCCCTCCCACCCCTTCTCTCCTTCCCACCACCTATGTCTCCTCCTACCCCCTTTTTCTCCTTCCCACCATCTCTCTCCTTCCTCTCTCCATCTCTCTCTTCATCTTCTCTCTCTCTCTCTCTATCTATTTCCTCCCTCTTCATCTCCCTCTTCATCTCTCTCTTCATCTTCTCTCTCTCTCTATCCATGTCCTCACTCTCCACACACACACACACACACACATCTTGGTCTATCTATCTTTCTCTCTTCTCCTCCACATCTTTCTCTCTGTCCTCCCTCTCCACTTCTTGGCTCTCTCTCTCTCTCTCTCTTCATCTTGTCTCTCTCTCTCTCTCTTCATCTTGTCTCTCTCTCTCTCTCTTCATCTTGTCTCTCTCTCTCTCTCTCTATCCATGTCCTCCCTCTCCACACACACACACATCTTGGTCTATCTATCTTTCTTCTCCTCCACATCTTTCTCTCTGTCCTCCCTCTCCACTTCTTAGCTCTCTCTCTCTTTCTATCTTCCCTCTCCACATCTTTCTCTCTGTCCTCCCTCTCCACTTCTTGGCTCTCTCTCTCTTTCTATCTTCCCTCTCCACCTCTCTCTCTCTCTCTCTCTCTCTTTCTATCTTCCCTCTCACCTCTCTCTCTCTCTCTTTCTATCTTCCCTCTCCACCTCTCTTTCTCTCTCCATTCCACCACCTCTCTTTCTCTCTCCTTCCCACCACCTCTCTTTCTCTCTCCTTCCCACCACCTCTCTTTCTCTCTCCTTCCCACCACCTCTCTCTTATACATTACTACTTATATATTCTTCTTACTCTTTTGCCCTCTTCTTATTTTTGTATCTTTTCTCTCTCACTCTCTCTCTCTCTCTCCCCCTCCCTCTTGCTCTCCCTTCAAAGTTCAAGTGCAATATTTTTGGAAAAAGCATTTTATGTGCATTTAAATTCTTTTTTGCAAAAATAAGATATTAAAGTTAAATCTGTTCATCAACTTCATTCAATTCCCACTAATTGTTTTTGAAAAATAAAACATTTATAATTGAGCGATAAGTCGCGTAAGGCAAACTGTTTTAACAGAATATCGTCATTCCATTGGATCTCGATTCCCGAATCCCGATAGTGGTGGTGCCTTTCGACCTCCGAAGGTCACCCTCACCGACCGCAGGATGCCAGAGAGCCGGAGCCAGATCGAGCCATTTAATGCATAATCTGGCAGTCGGGCACTTCGATTTCTCCCTCCGCCACCAATGTCGGAATAAGCTGCCGCATCTCCCTGTAGATTTTCTGCTGGTATGTCGTCTTCTTGCTCTGCTCCATGAAGCTGTTCGGCCCTGTTAATCTCTCAATTTTGTTGGTGAATCCCGATCTGGATCGACGGCCGTCCAATCTAGATTTACAATCGTACTAAATATCTATCAAATTTGCTGGAACCGAGCCATCGGGGACTAGATTTTCTGCTGCTATTTTCTGCGTCGCATGGAACATGTGTTGATTTGATCTGTGCAGTTGCATTCCTAATTGGAAATGAGCGGGGTGCGGAAGCTGGGCCAGTCGATAATCCACCAGCTCAAATGCTCTGATCGGGCGTCCGCGGCGCGATGTTTTTCATCTGAAACTCACCTCAGGAAGACAGTCTTATATGATTTTCATGTTGATAGCGGTGCGAAGATGGTGCCGTTTGCCGGATGGAGCATGCCTGTTCAGTACAGGGATTCGATCATGGATTCCACTCTAAATTGCAGGCACAGTGGTGGACTATTTGATGTCTCTCACATGTGTGGGTTAAGTCTGAAGGGCAAGGATTGTGTTCCCTTTCTAGAAAAGCTCGTCGTTGCTGATGTAGCTGGGCTTGCTCCTCAAACTGGAACTCTTACAGTCTTTACAGATGAAAATGGCGGAGTAATTGATGATTCTGTGATCGTGAAGGTGGACGACTGTCATGTATACTTGGTTGTTAATGCAGGGTGCAGGGACAAGGATCTGGCTCACATCGAAGAGCAGATGAACGCTTTTAAACAGAGAGGTGGTGATGTGTCTTGCCATGTTCATGATGATAGATCTCTTCTTGCTCTTCAGGTTGATCAGCCAGCCCATCTTCTATTCCAGAGAATTTATCCTTTTCTTACCCTATTTCCTCTCCAGCGCAAGCTTTTTCGAACCAATTGTGATGAACTTTCTTGAGCCAAGTCCTCGTCTTGGAAGCAGTGGTGATTTCTCTGTGTTTGTTTTGTAGGGTCCTGTTTCTGCCGCAGTTCTTCAACACCTCGTTGAAGCAGATCTAAGCGCGATGTACTTTGGGGAATTCCGCACCTTGAACATCAATGGAGCTCAATGCTTTCTCACTCGAACAGGGTAGGCTTTATCTTCTCGTTAGCTCCTCCTCCTTATCATCGTTATCATCGCTATCATCATTGTTCTCTCTTCATCTCCCCAACTGTTAATTTTCTATCGCGTTCCTCGCATGGAGGAACAACAATGGAGATTTACCAGGTACACGGGGGAAGACGGGTTTGAAATTTCGGTTCCATCAGAGCGCGCGGTGGATCTTGCGAAGGCAATTCTAGAAAAATCTGAAGGAAAAGTGAGATTGACAGGGCTCGCTGCACGAGATAGCTTGAGACTTGAAGCTGGGTTGTGCCTGTATGGTAATGATCTAGAACAACACATCACGCCTGTTGAGGCAGGTCTGAGCTGGGCCATAGGGAAGCGGAGGAGGGTGGATGGTGGGTTCATTGGCGCCATTGTTGTACTGAAACAGCTCGAACAAGGACCAGGAATCAGGCGCGTAGGGCTTTGTTCTTCCGGGCCGCCTCCCAGATCTCACAGTGAGATTATGGATGAAGAAGGAAGAGACATCGGAGAAGTTACAAGTGGCGGGTTTAGCCCGTGCCTTAAGAAGAACATAGCCATGGGCTACGTTAAATCGGGCTCTCACAAGGTTGGCACCAATGTCCAATTGGTCGTGCGTGGGAAGGTGTACGAGGGAATTGTAACCAAAATGCCATTTGTTTCAACAAAATATTACAGGCCCTGATCGTCTTGACTCTGCTGTTTTATCAAGAACCAACGAGGAAGAAGCCATGTGGCTTTCAGAATCCATGAGGATTAATTTTTTTTTTTTTTGTGGGCAGTTTTTAATTCAAAAAATATGGAAATGATGTTTTGTTTTTTTTTTTATTTTTAATTTAAAGAAACTATATATATATATATATATATATTTATTTATTTATTTATTTATAAATAATAATTTATGTATACATTTTTTAAATTTTAAAAAGTGGTATGTTTTTTAAATATATTCATTTGGAAACAAATAATCTGTTTTATAAAATTAAAAAAATTAAGTGCTGAAAAATTAATTTTGATTTTTATAAGTGTTGAATTATTATTAAATTTTTTTTTATAAATTACTGTTAATTGAATACTGAATGTAAATATATTATTTGATAACTGTAAATGCTGAATGTTAAAAATGATATATTTTACATATTTATATTTATTATCATTGTATTACGTATTATCCAATATAATTATAGTTTCAAATGAGTTTTTTTTATTATAATTATAAATTATTAAAAAAAATAAAATTCCTAAAAATATATTCATAAATAAATCATAAAAAAAATATTTAAAAAATAATTAATAAAATCTAAACTCTCTACAACTTTTCAAAATTTTAATATAAAAATAAAAATGAATAAATAATTTATTGATTTGTTATTTCCTCTCTTAAATTAATCATGAAAAAAAATTAGAGTTAGGATTTGTGGTGGCAGATAAATGATGAGGAGAAGAAATATTTTCAGACTGAACTGTAGTGCGAATGAGAAAATGAAAAAAAAAAATAAAAAAAATGAAAAAAAATGAAAAAAAAAAGACAAAAAAATGAAAAAAAAAATGATAAAATGGTAATTAAAAAAAATTTGTTTAAAATGTTCAGCCTTCAACATTAAGTAGGTTTCTATCTACTTAATATGTTAAATAATTTTCACTTAAAATTTTAAATTTTCAACTCACAATATTTTTTTATCAAATACATTTAAAATTTCAAATCATTGAAAATTTTAATTTTCAATGATTTGATCATTTTATGTGTTTTATCAAATAGTCCCCAAGTTTCCTTATAATAATTTTTTTTTTCTTTTTTTTTATATTTATTTTCATGGTTACTTTGTAACTATAAGTGTCTAAATATTTAATGATGTTTCATTATCATATTATGGTAGAGCCAAGAAAATATGTTGTTTTATATTTTAAAATTTATTCCAACCAAATATTCTAAGAAAAATTTTTTATTTTTTAAAAATATTTTTTTAAATATAAAATATATTAACATTGAGTTAATATAATCTAAAAAAAAATTATTTATCATCAAAATACTACTATATAATCTAAGAAATATAAATTTAAAAGTCAAAAATTATTATTTAATAATATGTTTTTCTTAGATTTTAAATCATTTGAAGTATTATAAATATATTTAATATAAATATGTCACATTTAAAATATTTTATTAATTTATTTTTTAATCATTATAATAATATCAATTAAGAAATAACATATATTGTATTAACATGATATATTATTCTTAATATAATTTTAATCAAAATATTTAGTATAAATATTAAAGTCAGATTGAAAAAACAAATTAAAAATTATTATATTTATTAATACTATGATCTTAAAAATGAGATAAAATTCACAAAATAAAATTTTTTTCTTAGTTCATTTTTTTAACTAAACTCATAAACCACTAAACACCTAAATTCCTAAATCTCCAAATGCCTAATTCCCTGAATACCTAAAATCCCTAAATCCATAAACCCATAAACCCCTAAACTTTTAAACTCACAAACTCCAAAATCCCTAAACCGCTACATGCCTAGATCACTAAATCATAAATTGTAAACCATAAATTTCATTTTTTGTCAATGTTATAATATGAATTAAAATTTTAATTATTTATAAGTTTATTTATACTGAATTATTAATTATAAAATATATTACGAGTGCGACAAATATATTTTTTAAAAATTATTTATCATCAAGAGACTGTATAATTTTATAAAAAAATGCAATAATTTAAAAGTCAAAATCTATTTATTAGTAATATGTATTTCTTTGGTTATGAATAATTTTAAGTATTATAAATATATTTTCATTAATATTTATTTCATTTATAATAGTTTTCCAATTTATTTTTTTATCATTATTATGATATCAATTAATAAGCTAGTCTATATTGAATTAGCGTGATACATTATTCTTAATATTGTTAAAACTAAAGTGATTAGTATAAATATTGAATTCAAATTAGAAAAAAAAAATTTATAAATTATTGTATTTCCAAAGGCACTGAACCACTAAACCAACCCTTAAACCACTAAATACCTAAACTCTAAATCCCAAAATATCTAATGCCCTGAACTCCTAAACCAATACATTATTTATTATTTTTAATTTTATTATAACTAAAATATTAACTACAAATGTTAAGATAATATTTACAAAAAAAATGTTCATTATGAAATTTATTAAATGTTATATTAATATAATTACCAAAAAATTATTTTTTGGTCATTATTATTATAATAATCTTGAAACTAGATTATATTGAATTAACATGATACAATATTTTTATCTTAAAAAATATTATCTTAAAAAATATTAAAATAAAAAATATTAAACCATCATCTTAAAATAAACTCTAAAAATATTATAATAATATTAAAATATTAAACCATCATCTTAAAAATATTAAAATAAAAAATATTTTTATATTTACATTAAAATAAAAAATAGTATCTTAAAAATGATACAAAATTCTCAAAATATAAATTTTTTCTTAGTTCATTTTTAAAATTATACCTTTAAATCCCCAAACCCTTTAACCCTCAAATGCTTAATCCCCTAAACTTCTAAACTTTTTTTTACCTAAGCCCCAAAACCCATAAATCACTAAACCTCTAAATCTATAAACTCTAAAACCCGTAAACCCTTAAACTCCTAAATGTGCAAACACATAATCTACTAATCCCCTAAATCCCTAAACCCTAAAACCAATAAACCTCTACCCTTAAACCATCATCTCCTAAGTCCGTAAACTACAAAATCCTTAGACCTAAAAATCCTTCAACCTTTAAATCTCTAAACCTGAAAATCCTTCGACCCTAAAATATCTAAACCTGTAAACATATTAATTTTAATTATATATTTTAATTATTTTTAACATTATTTTTACTCAATTATTAATTATCAAATATATTAAGAGTGAGATATATATAAATTAAAAAAAATTGTTTATCATCAAAAAATTATATAATCTTATAAAAACATGTAAAAATTTTAAAGTTAAAAATTATTATTTAGTAATATATTTTACTCAAATTTTAAATCATATTAAGTATTATAAATATATTTTCATAAAAATTTATCTCATTTATAATAGTTTATTCATTTATTTGTTAGTCATTATTATAACATCAATCAAGAAACTATCTTATATTAAATTAACTTTATATATTATTATTAATATTATTATAACTAAAATTTTAAATATAAATATTGAATTTAGATTGAATATATATATATATATATATATATATATATATATATATATATATATATATATATATATATAATATTATATTTTAAATGGATAAAACCTTCATAAATGACAAAATTTATAAAATGAAAAAATTTTCTTAGTTTATTTTTATTCTAAACACATAAACCTCTAAATACCTAAATACCTAAACCCCTAAACTCATAAACCTTTAAACCTTTGAACTTCTAAACCCTAAATCACATACAATAAAATTTTTTTTGTTATCATTATAATTTTAATTAGATATTTTAATTATATATAAGTTTGATTTAAATAAATAAATAATTATAAATTATATTAAGTGCGAGATAAATATAATTTGAAAAAAATTAATTATCATCATATAATCTTATTAAAATTTTGAATAATTTAGTAACATGTTTTGCTTTAATTTTGAATAATCTTAAGTACTATAAATATATTTTAATAAATATATATCTTATTTATAATAGTTTATTAATTTATTTTTTTGTCATTATTATAAGATTAATCATGAAACTAGCTTATATTGGATTAACACGATATAATATTTTTATGTTTATTATAACTAAAATATTAAGTATAAATTTTGAATTTAGATTGGAAAAAAATTATATAATTTGTTATATTCCCATATAACCTTAAAAAATGATATAAAATTTATAAAAAACAAAATTTTTTTTTTTAGTTCAGTTTTTCAACTATATTCACAAACCCCCAAGTCTCTAATCTTCTAAACCCCCAAATCTATATTCCTCTAAACCTCTAAGCTCAAAAATTGCTAAACTCCTAATCCCTAAATTCCTAAAACCCCTAAAACCTAAAATCTTAAATCCCTAAACCCCTCAATTTCTATACCTCCAAACACCTAAACATTAAAATCCATAAACCAGTGAATCCTTAAATTATAAACTATAAATGATATATCTCATTTTTTGTCAATATTATAATTTTAATTATATATTAGTTTTTTTTATTGAAATATTAGTTACAAAATTTACTATGAATGAAAGTGAGAATTGAGACTAATATTAAAAAAAAATTGTTTTTGATTTAGAGACTATATAATCTTATAAAAAGAAACAAAAATTTAAAAGTCATTATTATTATTTAGTAATATATTTTACTTAGATTTTGAATCATTTAAGTATTGTAAATATTTTTTAATTAATATTAATCTCATTTATAATAGCTTTTAAATTTATTTTATCGTCATTATTATAATATCAAACAATAAACAAGTTTACATTGAATTAACATGACATATAATTTTAAGATTATTATTACTAAAATATTAAGTATAAATATTAAAATTCAAATTGAAAAAAAAAATTAAAAATGATTGTATTTCCAAAGGATATAACCTTGATAAATAAGACAAAATTCATAAAATTATTATTTTTAGTTAAATTTTTAACTAAACCAATAAACCCCAAAATACCTAAATCTCAAAACCCCTAAATGCTTAAACCCCTAAATGCTTAAACCCCTAAATGCCTATACTGCTAATCTTTTAAACCCCTAAATCCTAAACTATAAAAACATAAATATTATTTTTTTTGTCATCATTATAAATTTAATTATTTATAAATTTATTTTTACTAAAATATTAATAACAAAATATATTATGATTTGTACAAAAATAATTTTAAAAAATTTATTTATCACCAAGAGATTATATAATTATATTTAAAAAATTTCTTTATCAAAATTAAAATAAGCAAAAATTCAAAGGTCAGTAATAATTATATAATAATAATTATCACTTAGATTTTGAACTATTTTAAGTATTCTAATTATATTTTTATAATTATTTAACACATATCTAGTAGTTTATTAATTTAATTTTTAGTCATACTTATTATATCAATCAAATAACTAACTCGTATTAAAATAACATTATATATCATTATTTATAAAATTTATTATGAGCGAGACAAATATAATTTGAAAAAATTTATTTGTCATCAGAGGCAATATAATCTTAAGAAAAAAAAAAAAGCAAAAAATTCAAAAGTAAACAACTAGAATTTAATAATATTTTTCAATTAGATTTTGAATCATTTTAATTATTCTAAATATATATGAATAATTATTTATCTTATTTCTAATAGTATATTAATTTATTTTTAGGTATTGATTATACTATCAATAAAAAACTAGCTTATATTGAACTAACTTAATGCAATATTCTTCAGATTATCATAACAAAAACATTGATTATAATTATTTATAGCATTAAAAATTATATAAAATTAATAAAATAACAAATTATTCTTATTATATTTTTAAACTTTATTTCCACCAAATATTATACTTCTTAATGTGTCTCTACCCCCCCACACACACACACACACACACACAATCAATGTAGAAATAGCACATATGATTATTTCCACCAAATATTCAACTTCTACTTTATTTTTTAAACTTTATTTTTTGTGCATGAATTTGAAAACTAATTTTTTAAGTCGCAAAAAATAATTATTTTTGTTTTAGAATATTCAAACATAATTTTCCCCACACAAAATGAAGTCAACACTAAATATCACGTGTAAGCTAGGCCAGGCACGATCTCATCATACAAAGCATTAGGGCAGGTCAACTCGGCCTTGAAGGCTTGGGTCCGGCAGGTCAACTCGGCAGCCCTCGATGGCTTGCTTTCAATGAACCCAACCCAAAAACTATTGTTGGGTTCGAGCCACGTCAAAATGGCTAGCCGAAAATGATCACCTCTACATTATTATCACAATAACAAATAATGTCGATCTTATAGAATAAGTATCACATATTATAAAGTATGCCACGTCATCATCCCCACTTCATGGTGACGAGGAAGCTTAGTTGATGTTGATCTCTCACTTCCTGCCCTTCTTGCTCGCCGTGGAGGCCGCCGGCAAATTCTTTCTTCGTTTACGCGTCAGAGCAAATTCTCCAAATTTATGGCCGACCATTCCTTCGGTGATCTTCCGGCGCGTAAAAACTCTTCCGTTGTAGATCCTGACATGGCAATTAACAAATTCTGGCAGAATCATGGACCTACGCGACCATATTTTCTTGTTCATCAACAGATCTTTCCTCGTCTTCAACCTCAGCAGGAACGCGTCCACGAATGGCATTCTTCCCTGCAATCAACCAGTCAGTCACACACCAAGACGGCGACGACGGCGACGTCGACGACGACGACGACGACGATCAGCGTCTCCTGGAGAACGAACAACATCAAGAAGAAGAGCAACTGGGTTTCAAGAAACTCTCCATGGGGCCGGGAGTGGCCGACGTAGCAGCGCTCTGGTTTGGAGCATCGTGTTCGTCCTCTTCCTTGTTTCCTCTTCCCGTCCCTTCAACTCCACAAAAGTCATCTATCTTCGTAAAATCATAACAGAGCGAGTAACCAGGAAGAACATACCAGCCGCAGCAGAGAAGGAAATTGGCCTCCAGGAAGAACGGGCAAACTCAGCTTGAAGAATCGCCGGAACTGCCCTGAAGAATCACTTGAAAAACATATGCAAACAGATAACAAAAAAGACTCAAAGATGAGATTTTTAAGCGTGCGTCTCCTTGCCTTGTGCACGTGACTGATTGCCTCAAGCTCGCCCACATGTTTGCACGTGACTTTCTGTAAATATGTATTTCTTGAGAATGCCCGCTAATGGACAATTTGAAAATCTATATTTATTATAATCCCATAAAATTAAATTATATCATAAATAAGAAATATTAATATTGTAATATTATTTATTTATTATAAATAATTTACTATATAAATAATTTTAAAAAATAAATACTATCTACTTATCAAGCATATAGTAAAATTTTATTTTCAAATATCTTTATGGTGTTCAAATTGAGTGGACATAAAATTATATTAAATTTATGTATATTCCATTATATGATAAATATTTATCGGAAATAATTATGTTTTAGTGCATCAAGATTAAAAAAACTAGAAATAATAAATTATTATTAATTTGTATTATTACGTTCAACTTAAGGAAATATTATTGTTATGCTATAATTTTAGTACATATTTTTTTTTTATTTTTATGTATTAAAATATAATTTTTCTTATTAATTTTAATCACGTTTCAATATATATGTATATATAATATTAAATTTTACATTATTTATTTATGGGAGATGTCATAAATTATTGATTCTAATATATTATTATATATTATTTAATTTATTCGAATCCATTGAATATAAAAAAATAAATTTACTATAACTAATATTAATTTAATATGATTCAAGATGATCCTCTTCAAAATCTAGAGCTCATGTCATCTAGATAGAGGTGTCAAACGAGACGTGCCGTGCCGGGCCGGCCCGACATGGTTTTAGGCCACCCAACCGTACTTCTATGCCGGGCCAGACACGGTTCTGTGAGGTCAGGCCAGAAAAAGACCCACATCCCGAAATTCACCAGGTTTAGCCCGGCTCGAGTCGGGCCAAAACCCTAATTTTTTTTAGAAAACTAGGGTTTTGGGATGCACCGATGTGCCTTCGCGCCGCCGTCGCCCTATTGGGGCTCGGTTAGCCTTCATCCATCGGGCATCGGATCGCCGTGACCATGCTAGGTGCGTGGTCACGGGTGCCGTGCCCCCGTGCTAGGCCCCAATGTCGTGCTTGGCACGACACGCGAGCCAAATTCCCTCGGCCCAGCACGACATGACCGGGGCCAATGGTGAGCCCGGTACGAGCCCGAGCACGGCACTATAACGTGCCGTGTCGAGCCAAGCACAGCCAAATATTGCCGTGCTTCATGCAGGGCCAGGCCGTTTAAAACATCTACATCTAGATTCGGACTCACATTATCAATGCCAATAAAAATAATGACCAAATCATACTTGAGAAGGCCCGCCCTCTACTCATCATCATCAAATATCAATTCAACCTATAGGTGTCAACCGGGCCGTGCCGGTTCGGCCCGGCACGAGGCACGGCACGGTTCAGCCGTGCCTGGAAGGCTCAACAATCCAGTTATTTATCATTAATGACTTCCATGCAATTCTGAAATGTCAAAAAGACATCATTAAACTTCTGCAGAAGGTACTGCCGAAATGAATTTTCCACTACAGCAATGAGCTCATCGATGCCCTTAGTTGTCTGCTGATGCTGACTGGACTGGATGGCAATGAAGAAGCCAGGATATAATTATTTATTATTAAAGTTTATTATTTATATTTAATTTAACTTATTTTGAGATCCAATTAGTAGATCATGTACGTAACATAACATGATCAAATTATACACCAATTGAAAGCTCTTCAAAATTTATTCGCAAAAAAAAAAAAAAAAAAACAATCATGGAATTTTATTGCTATTTAATTCTCTATTTTTAAATAATTATGTGAATCGGACTATCATTTCAGAATGGAGTTAGTACTATAAAATGAGTCCTAATTAGGGTTATAATTCCATCATCCTTTGATTAATTGTATGATTTTACATCTAGATTATTCAATAACACATAAATTAGATAGCTTCCCTCATTTTTCAGTCCAATCTGAAAAAATTAGGGTTATAAGAGAGTTTAGTTTCGTAAAACAATTAGGAAGACAAAATAAATTATCCGGATGATCAAATGATAGACAAATCGAATGATAGTTACGCAATTGAAATGCGGGCTTACAAATTTGATACCAGGAAGGAAGAATTTTGGTGGCAATTTCTCGAAAATCGGCACGAATTAATCTTCAAACATAACCCAAGTGGCATCCTGCAAATTACGATCGCCATTGCAAACACGTTCCGAGCCGAAGTCGCAAGACAAATGGCGGGCCTAACCAAATTAGGAGCATTTAGAGGCGATGTAGAAGTCAGGCTTCACAGAAGACGAGACATAATTCACTTCTCTCTTCGAAGTGTGCCGCGGCATGGAAGGATGAAGATGAAACTCAGCCTCACGGGTAGAGATTTCGCTCACCCAAGGTCCCGACACCACACTACCCCTGCCCCCCACACTGCTAATCCAAGCCCAACTTAACAAAAACATTTAAAACTAAAAGAGTATTTTCTTATATGATAATTACTATTTTCAAAAATAATATTTGCAATTACGTTTGTATGAATAAACACACACACACACACACACACACATGTATGTATATATATATATATATAAGTATATAATATGTATATATATATATATGTATACATAGACATATATATATGTACATAAATGTCGATATACACATATATATGTATATATAGATGTATACATATATGCCTATTTACATACATACATACATACACACACACACACACACACATACACACACACACATATATACATACATACACGCACACGCGCATACACACACACACACACACACATATATATATGCATGTATATATAGGCATATATACATGTGTATATATATATATATGTTTTATACATAGCATATATAGGAATATACACACATATATGTAGCATACATATATTTACACACACACACATTTATATATATGTTTAAACAACTATATATATATGTATGTATGTATACATAAACTTATATATATTCACTTTGCTAAGTTATTATATAAATTACTTAAGTAAGTTATAAACATATAAATATTTAAGTGTGTGTGTGTGTGTATGTATTTATTTATTTATTTATATTTATTTATTTATTTATTTGTAAGTTAATATATAAGTTTAATATGGCGTATATGCATATATATATATAAGTTTATAACTTAGTAAGGTTTTATATAGGTGTGTGTTTGTGTGTGTAGCCATAACTTAGTAAGTTTATATTACCCACACACACACACACACACACACACACACACACAAGTTTATAAACTTGCATATGTTTTTATAACTTAGTAAATTTATATATAAGTTTATTATATATCTACATATGTGTGGGTGTGTGTGCGCATAAAACTTACTTATATATACATGTTTATACACACACACACACACACACACACATATTTATATATGTATAAAACATATAGAGCATATATATGTATTCATATGAACATATATACTCTATTTCAAAAACATTATTCTCATTTTTAATTTTTTTAAGATGACATGGACTATTGTGTGATAATTTGGGGTTTTCCTTTTTGAGTATATATATATTTGCATATAAGCATGTATATTTACATATATACATACATATAGGCTTTTATATGCAGTGTATTGACGTACCATGCTGTTATTGGCCGCCTAGGGGTATTTTTGTCCTAAAATTTTAAATGATATGAGAGACTAAATGTGTCAAACATGCCATGCTTTTTAGGCCCATTTGGGTCACTGTGTCGTGCCGGCATGACTCTAAAAAGGGTAGTCAAGCATGACCTATTGACAAGACTTTACTCGGGTCATGTTGAGTCATACTATATCATGCCAAATCATGTCAGACTTGGCCATGCGAGCCTATTCATTCATGGCTGGCCTAGCCCAGATGGGCCTAATTTCATTCCAGGCTAGTATGGTTCATTCTAGGCTAGCTTTGGATTCAAATCATGTTGGCCAAATAGGTCATACTGGGTTCAGGCCATGCCTTTTGCTTGGTTTTTTCTTTATAATAATGTCATTGGATGCTTCATGATTCTCTGATTATTTCCGCCTAGAATTGCCATCCTCCCCATTTCTAAAGAAATTGACTCTTTCTAACAAACATGTAGTACATTGTGTACCATAATAATATATTAGAGGTGTCAAAAGGGTAAGAATGACTTTATGTATTCTATATTTTTTTATTTTTGTTTTAGTTTTCTTGTCCTAAGCTAGAATCTTTTTTCTCTATTTTCAATTTTGAGTTGAGGCTTCAGCTATTCTATTTTCTACACCTCAAAACCATGCTTAAATTAGCCTCTTCAGCTTTGGTGCAACTTTTAGATGAGCTTTCAACTCTCATAAACACCTCTAAGTGGGCTGGGGCTAAAATATTTAGCTCTCATTTTATAGTAGAAGAGTATTTGACATGTATTTACAACCTCATAAACACCACTAGGTACAAGACATTGCAAAAATGTATTTATCACTCATCTTATATGATCTACTTGTGGTCTCTAGATTTTTTCTAAGTATTTTGGCAAAAGAGTATTCGATTTGCTGAAGTTTTCAATATTACAGACAATCCAAGAATTTTAGCAAGAACTTAAGAATCGTCGAAATCTTCTGCCCAATAAAAATATTCCATAAAATTTTGCAACTACTTGTAAATTAGTGAAAATTTCTCCCTATAATTTGAATCGAGCTAGGAATTTCGCAAGCACTTCTATAATTTTATAGGGTGTTAAAAAATTCTTGTTGAGCTTTGATTTCCGTTCTTTCATGGTTCTCTCTGTCAAAATTATGCTTCAATAATCCTTTGAACTCATTATGAGTGTTAAAACACTCCAAAAATACTAAAAATTCACATAGAACTTGAAATATTTCAATCTAGAACCCTAAACATGTCAATTGACTTGTTGTAATGGTAATTGAAATTTTCTACATTTGCTTGAAATTTGGCCAACATCTGAACTCAATTTAACAAATTCCTAATGAAAAATTATTATTATTATTATTATTTTTTATGGTAATTAAACTATGTGATTATGGAAGTAACCTATTGTAGAGAATAATAAATTGAACATATAGTTCTCCTCCTATTGTGTCGTTGAAATCAAATCCATCAATATTTCTAATAGTATAAGTTGAATATTTATCTATTATTAAGTAATTTCAAATCTAATACTCATAAAACAATCAATAATGTTATATGGTTCATAAATCATGCTAGTGTATTGTATTTTACTATAGAGTATATATCTTTATGACACTTACAGATCTTAACTAACCCTAGGAATCAAATATGATTTTGAAGATAAAACCATAACATATTGTGTGTGTGTGTGTGTGTGTGTGTGTGTGTGTGTGTGTGTGTGTTCTCAGTTCTAATGAAATATCACATGGTTTAGAGAAGAAAATACAAATTCTATTATGACTTGCAATTTATTGAATATAAGAAAGTCACTAGGGATGTTTGGAAAGTTATAATGAACGCGAAACAAGTTGGTGATTACTTCACAAACACATTGGACAACATCATATACAAGCTAGTTTTTGAATTATGAAAGTCTAATATCATCCACTAGTATCAGAGTTGAGTTAGCGAACAATTCTTAGCAAAGCTGAGAGGTATTGATCAATGGTGATCAAACTCAATCTTGATTACTAAGCCTGATTTTTGAAAACATGTATAACGACAAAATGTAATACAAATTGCGCAAATGGAGGGATTCTGAGTTATTTTATTCATGACATCCTCAGTTTTTAGTTCAAATTCATTTTCTTCTTTTTATGCCACCAGGAGAATGTTAATTAATCATCTCAATTCTACTAATTAACATATGGGTATACAAAATTAAATGCTCATAATATAATTTGATTTTTATTTAAGTTAAGTGGTTATTGAAAGTTCATCAATTCATAATTATCAACCATGCATAACAAATGATATAATTCCAAAATAAATTAATTCATAAATAATAGAAGGCTCATGACATAGCAATGTCAAGTTATATCAAACCACTAGCCATACATATACTTACTAAAAATTAGACACTAAGACAACAAAAGAAACTACAATTGAATACAAAAATATCTTTTTTTGATGGAACTTAAGATGGATACCTCTTATTCCAATATTTTTGTCTAGAATTTGATGACTATATTTGGACAAACATAAGTTACAAATTCTCAAAGTTTGTGTACCACTCTTTGTTTAACAAAAACTAAGAGAGTTGAGTTTCATACCTCCAAATATTGTTAACTTATCAATGTCATACCCACCAAAAAGTGTTGCCTAGTTTTACTAACTTGGCTTGAAATAGAATATAACTAGTGTAGATTTTTCTAAGCCTTGGCACTGCCTCGTGCAATATCTTTGAAAAAACCATGTGTTATTGAGGACTTTTTTTTTTTTTTTTTTTGAAAAAACAAATATGAAAACCCCATCCCATATCACATGCAAAGTATTTCTGAAAGCTTCACGCCTTAGATCCTAGATCATCGGTGAAGCCCTTTTGAAAAACTTCATAATTTTATTTTATCTTTTCCTCATTTCAATTTGTCTCCCCCAACCATTCTATTTTTGTCCCCAACTTGCTGATAAACAAACATCATGTTCCCCTCTTTCTCAAAAAAAAAAAAAAAATGCAACATTAAAAAACATTACTCTATAAAATAAAATCAACATACCAATTATTAAATATAAACATGCAAAATTAAACTAAAAATTAAACTAAAAACATTACTCTATTTTTTTGATCCTGATTCAATTTTTCACCCAGTACTCCTAACCTAGTAAGGCCCACCATAAACATGGATCGATAAAGTAGAATTTGAATGTGTTAAAAAGATGAAATACATGTGACCAATAAATTTTTCGTTGAATCTCCAATCTACAAAATGTGAAAATAATTAAACTTCATTTTGGAAAAAAATTCTTTCCTCGCACAAAAATATTCAGCTTCAAAATTGATACCATAATCAAGATATGGTTCAAAAATCACACAAAAATTTATGAAAAGTTTGTAATGAGCTGAATTTGTTTTAATAAAAAATTTGTGATGAGTTGAATTTTTAGAAATGCATATATCCTTTATTTTAAAGAGTAGATAGTTTTGTATGTGGAGCTAGGCTTACACATGAAAAATCAAATCATCAGTTTTTGTAGAAAATAATTAAGTTTGTTATTTACAATCTAGATAGAACTACACAATATGTCGATAAGGTTGTAACACAAGATTTTAGTAGGCCTATCTCGACTATAAAAAATTATGAAATTCTAACTTTTAGAGCCAGTACACTTATGTGTATTGAGCGGGACAACTATTAGGTAAATATTTTGTACTAACATATAAAATAAAATATATCATTATTATAAAATAAAATATATCATTATTATAAAATAAAATAAAACATATAAATAATATTTTGTACTAACTGTGTAAAATAATAAGTTACCTAGTAGCGGGACCACTGCTGTGTAACTTTTAATACCACTACTATGTAACTTTTAGTACCACTACTATGTAAAATATATCATTATTATAACATATAAAATAATTTTGTACTAACATTTTTTGTACTATGTAATTAATATTCACGTGCACATATTAATAGTTATTTTAATTCATAAAGAGTGAGATCTAGGAATAGATTTATGAATTATAAGAATTAGATAACTTTATTAAGTATATGGTGAATATTGAATTTTAATGGAATCCATGTCCTATAAAAATAAGTGATGATTTCTCCTTGAAAAAACTTATAAATTTTGATATTATTAAACATTGTAAGTAGATTTTGATTCATCATTTCAAAAAAGTTAAGTGGATAGTCTTAGAAAAATAATTAGAGATTGATTGAATTAAATTATTAGTAATTTAATTTAATAAATTTGTATGTGTAATCTTAACATGAGAAATTTAATAAGTGTTAAATAATAAAAGATAAATTATTTTGTAAAAGTGTCCAATATCTTATTTAGGCCAGAGTCCCTTCCATAGCTTTTTTTAGAGTAATAAAAAATATTTTAAAGATTTTCTTTATTTATTTATAGTATATATGTGTATATAATTTGAATAATTAAATTTGATTAGAATCAAATTATTTGATTTTATTTTTAAATAAAATTTATTGATTTGTATTAAATTAATTTTGATTATATATATATATATATGTGTGTGTGTGTGTGTGTTTATATAAATAATTAAAATCTTTAAAATTTATAATATAAGAAAACAAAATGTGATCTTTAATGTGATGGTTTTTAATTTTTTTTATTATTAAAAATAAATGGTTAGGACGATGCTAACCACCATAGCATAGTCTTCTTCACAAAATTTGGAAAAGAGGCGTACAAGAGATGCATATGCCAAATAAAAACACATTCTTGAGATAAGTCATCCTTGTTAAAATCAACAAGAATTCTAAATGAAAAGAAAAAATCAATCCTATGCACATTATCATGATAGATTTTTAAAACCTTAGTTCACTAACAATGTATCAAAGGAACATTGATGATAACGTGAGTGGTCATATTAGGTTTTAATTATTTAGTTGATGACTGGGCAAATGTTTTGCTTTACAATGGTATTCTAGCCTCATTTGACTAAGTTAAACAACCCAACATTATTTTATGGATTATGGTTACGAGCAGTATATGTTTATGGGTGCATTTTGTTTATGGGCTGTATTTTATGCTTGTTATGGTATGATTTTTCCCATGGAGTTTAATTTTTTTATGTTTTGCACTTCTCTTGAACATTTTGTAATGATTGTGGTTGATGCATCCAACGATGGTGCCGTAGTGGTAGATAGAGTCAATAATAATGCTGGTGATGTTATTTGAAGATGGTGATGGAGCCTATGGAAGTCATCACGGCCAATGATGGTGCTGGTAGTGGTATTCATTGCAAGTGATGGTAACCATGGAGGATGTCCTAGTCAATGACAGTATCAATGGTGGTATTCATTATCATTGAGGATGACTATGAAGGCTATCATGGCCAATGACAATGCTGGTGGAAATATTATTTGCTGTTGATAGTGATTATGGAGATTTTTCTGGCCAATGATACTGTTAGTGGTGGTGTTCGTTAATGGAAATAGTGATTATAAAGGCTATCATGACTAATGATAGTGACAATTAGGTATTCATTGATGGTGATGATGATTATAGAAGTTGTCATGGCCAATGACAGTGTTAGTTGTGGTATTTGTAGCTGGCGGCAATGCCTGTGGTGGTTGACATGGCTGACAATTGTGCTTTTGTGGTGGTTGTAGCCAACTATGATGTATGTGGTGAAACTCATGGTGGCAGAGATTGAGAATGATGGAGATCAAGGCCATAATTCCAAAACTAGGGTAAATTCTATTTTATTTTAATTGGGGACACTGCCCCTAACCATTATAATATAAATTATGTAGATTCAACCCAGTTTAGGACACTATCCTAAGCCTTAAACTTCTTCATTGAAAGTTCAAGGTTATAGTGTGCCCTAAAACTAATAAAGTTGGAATGTTCTACATTCAGATACAAGTAATGCTTAGTCATCACATATTTGTGACATGTGAATATATATATGTTATGGAATGTTAATATATATATATATATATGTGTGTGTGTGTGTGTGTGTGTGTGTTTGTGTGTTGAGGTAAGTCTAGTGAATGTAGTTTTGGATGTGATGATCGATTTTTGAATATATGTATAACAACTTGTATGATAGTTGTATCATGGGGGTAGATAGTTGTATCCCACAAAGCCATATATAAATTCTTGTTTTGTTTTAAAATAAAAATTCTTAATTTAAAAATATTTAAGTGGGCAAGAGAATTCATTGAGAATAAATCATAGGGTCTCCATCATTGATTTGAAGATTATTCAAATCAGTTAGCATGTTGATCTTATTCTTAGCGCCTCTTCTATATTAGACTAATTGGCTTATAAGTATACTGAGCATAAACTATTATAAGATAATTTATGGATTATTTGAATGAATCACTTCTCTATCTAAAAGTTTCATATAAAGATCAATCAGTTTAGAATTAAGTGATGGTTTACTCTTAGTTATGAATAATAACATCTCTATCTAAGTCACTGCTATTATTTGTATGATAAAGAAAAGTCATTAGTTTAATCTTATTTGTTATGGACCACTACATAGATAACAAGATTAATTGGAATTGGTTTGTATGAACAAATGATAAATAATAAATATCATTCCATAAAGGCATACTATTTATTGAAGATCAAATTGATGATGAATTTACTCAAAAATTGGTGGAGAAAACTAATTCATATGATATAATTCAACATAATAAGCTTATTATAATTTTTAAAAGTATTTTAAAGAGAATATCATTTAATCCACTCATCATAATTCTCAAAGAAAATAAACTCGATGTAACTAATTATATAGATTGGAAAAGAAACTTGGATATTTTCTTAGTTGTTGAGAACTACAAATTTATACTCATAGATCTAAGCTTGAATAAACCTTAAGAAAGGGCATCTAATGAGGAAGGCAATCCTTATGAGACTTATCTTTACCCTAGTACATTAAATGACAACCTTTATATTATTATTATTATCTCTACTCTACTACAATGATTCAAGTTAAATAATATTAACATCTTATCATATAAAAGAAAATAAATTCATGATATGAATCAGACTTATTTTTGGTAATTGTGGCTAGGTCAAATAAATCTAAAATAAATTTCAAAATTGATCAAAGATGAACTTTTGGGTTCATTGAAGATGGAAATACTTTCTGCATGTGAATCCTGCTTAGAAGAAAAAAAAATGATCAAGTGACCTTTTGTGGCTAAGGGATATATAGCCAAAGAGCCATTGGAGTTGGTTCATTTTGATTTATGTGAGCCCATGATTATCTAAGCAAGAAGTGATTTTAAGTACTTCATTACTTTAACTGATGAATACTAAATATATGGATGCATTTTGTTGATATGTCATAAGTCTGATATATTTGTGAAATTCAAAGAGTACATGATAAAAATGAAGAAATATTAGAATGTTTATCTCGAGACATTATGACTTGATCATGGTAGCAAGTACCTCTTGGGAGAGTTTAAGAACTACTTATTGGATCAATAGTTTACATCTCAATTATCTATAACTAGTATTATACAGCATAATAGTATGACAGAAATAATGAATAAGACTATTATAGACATGGTAAGATCGATGATGAGTTATTTAGATATGTATGATTCCATTTTGAGGAGGATATGCATTTGAAACAATAGCATATGTTTTAAACTTTATCATCTAAGTCTATACCTACTACTCTAACTAAATTGTGGTTGTGATGTAAGCCTAGTCTCATATATATTTATTTGTGGGGCTGCCTAGCATATGTAATGAAAGGGAAAATAGATAAGTTGAAACTAAGAACATAAGTTTGCTTCTTCATGGAATATTTCAGAGGAACTAAAGATTGTTTATTTTATAGTCCAAAAGATCAGAAGGCTATTATTAGCACTAATTCCGGATTCCTAGAAAAAAAACTATATAATAAACTAAGCCCATAAGTAGGATTATTCTAGAAGTATTGAAATGACATAAACTAGTTAAAACTCGTTCAATACAACTACCAGTAATATAAGAAGAAACACTAAAGATAGCATTTCAGATACCTCACTATCTCATCATAATAAAAGATTTTTTGATGTTAGTATTGATACTCAACTTTATGAACATATTATTGACATGCTAATTACATAGTCATATGGAAATGATCATAAGGGTTCATAAGGGTCAGTATTTGTGCATCATGCCACTAAAAATATACAACTTAGAAAAATATCTTGTCATAGTGGGATGATTAATCATCAACCTACATGGTATATATTCTTGGGAAGTCTTATGATAGAATTCTTGATGAGATTGATACTAATCATAGAAGTTATGGAGAAGTACTTAAAGATAAAGTTGTAAAATATTTGTAAATAATTATGAAATCAGAGATGTAGTCAATACACTCTAATCATGTATGTGATCTAATGGAACCACTTGAAGGGATAAAACTCATCTAGCATAGGTGAATCTATAAGAAAAAGGGAGGAATAGAAAGTAATATAAAGAATTATAAGGTTAAGCTTGTTGCAAATTGTTCTACTCAGAAAGAGAGAATCAATTATAAGAAAACATTTTTGTTGATAGTCATGCTAAAGTCAAAATGAATTCACTTGTTCATTAAAACTTATTATGACTATGATATTGGGAAGATGAACGTAAAAACTATATTTTTGAATTATCATCTTGAAGAATACATCTATATGATACATCATGATGGTTTCATGGATATGCCAGTTCCATAGTTGACCTACTTAGCTCAACTAGTACTTCGGTGCTATGATTTGGAACTATATAAATTGGTTGTCTCGAGTTCAAATCTCAGGAGATGTAATATGTAGGATATATATAAAACATTATGCCTTAAAAAGAAAATATGACAATATCAATATGTTTGGTGGGGTTATGCAACCAGTTAACATCTACAAGGCTGCTCATTTATATTTAACAAACATGGGCCTAGAGGTGTCAAACGGGCCGGCCCGTTTTTCACGAGCATGATCGTGCTACCGTGCCTTGCCGGGCACGGCACGGTTTGTATATAGGAGGGCACGCCTTGGCCATACAGGCCAGGCGGCACGGCCGGGCAGGCGGGAGCCGCGACGCGGGCGGCGGGACCGGGTCACCGGGGTCCGGGAGGCCGCACGGGCTGACCGCTGACGGACAGGCAGATGGCTCATGGTCATGGCAGATTAGAATTTTTTTTATTGTAAATTTTTTGATAAAGTAACCGTATAGAGTATTAAATATTAAATATAATTTTTTGTAAAAATTATAAAAATTAAAATTAAATAAAACAAACAAATATTAGAATTTTTTTAATCAAATTAAATTTAGTTTAGCTTTTTTTATATTTATAATTTATTAATTATATATTAAAATTTAAAGTTATTAATTTTTAAAATAAAATTTAAATCGTAAAAAAATAAATAAATACATTATGTTAGTAAAAATTAAAATTAAAAAAAAAATTAAACTACACAAATGAAAAATTACCAATCATGCTTTTGAAACCAATGGTCCGAACAAAACAAGTATAAGTTTCAACACAACGTATGGTACAAAGTACAAACAAAGCGTATAAATAAAATAAATAAAAAAATATCGAAAAAAAAGAGTAGATGTGCATCAATCGTCAAGCGGCATATCATGAGAATCATCAGCCGCAACATCAAGATCAGTATCATATGGATCATCATCATCGGTAATCAGCTCCTCCGCCATCGTAGTGGATGTGGATGCGACTGCAGTGTCTGTCACAGTCCCAGCTTCAGCACGATCACTAATGCTAAATCTCGATTCCTCCCAATCCTTCAAACATACCAAGGCCTCAACCATATCTGGACGTAATCTCGATCTCCTATCCGAAATCACGTTCACTACAACAGAAAAAGTAGACTCCGATGCTACGCTCGACACCGGAGGAGTAAGTAGATCCCGTGCCATCCAAGATGGCACGGGATAGGTGGACTCATATGATTTCCACCACTGTAATAAATCAAGATTCTTATTATCAGAATATGATAGGATTGAGCAGTAATCGGTATCTATGTACCGAGACAGCTCGCTCCTATGTGATGGTCACCCCTACGTTTCCCCATCGCTAGGTTAATGGAATAATCGTCATCTCCGAACAAGGTATCAGTGTCCGTAATCACAGTCTCACCACCACCACCACCATACCTAGTATCGTAGTATGTGAACAGGTCTGTCAACTTCTCGTAAATGAACCCTTCGGGTGGCTCTTCCAGGTTCATGCACGAGGAAATAAAAGTCAGGGTGTTTTCAACCCCTTCCACCTTAGCCCTAGGGTCCATGCATGCTGCGAGGCAATAAAGAGATGGAATGGTGGACCAGTACTTCAGGTACTTGGTCTCCATCTCTGCAACCATATGGCTAAGCGTCGGGTCCGCTCGATACTTCCTAAACATGCTACTAATGTTGCATATGCAACGGAGTGCAATGCAAGTGGTGGGCGTATAAACCGACGAACACATGTTCGTCGTGTCATAAAATATCTTCAGGAATTTCATAAATAAAATTCCTGAAGCCCAGTCAGTGTCGTCAATAATAAGTTCGCCACTCTTACTATTGACGTAGTCGGATATCACATGTTCGTATCCAACACATGATTCCAACATCAGGTACGTGTAATTCCAATGATGTCTCACATCTGATTGGAATTTCTTCTTCTTAAGATTCGCAGACAAATAGAGATTACCAAACTCTTGTAGTCTGCGAGGAGTGCGAATATACTTGAGTGCATTGCGTATATTTTCTAACGCGGGGGAACACACCTTCATATCCGCTTGAACAATCAGGTTAATCACTTGACACATGCATTTGACATGAAAGATCTCTCCTAATGGTGCGTCTCTAATATTCCTAACAAACATATTGATCGCTACGCCATTATTAGAAGCGTTATCGAATGTGACACTAAAAATATTATTTTGAATTTTATATTCCCTAAAGATTTTCATCATACACTCAAAAATGGCCGGGCCATCATGAGGATGAAGAATCTCAGTGAATCCTAATATTTTTTTTATTGATTGTCCAGTTAGAATCTGCATAATGACTCGTGAGACATGCATAAGAAGAATCATCGTGACATGTCCATATATCGGACGTCACGGACACCACTCCACTATATGCCAAAAATTCCTTAATTATTTTTTGTTTTTCTAACTAATTATATATCTTTAGTATGTCACTCCTAGATGTGGACCTAGGAATCCTACGATAGGATGGCTGAAAATAAGTCTGCATGATGCGCACTACCCTCGGATCTTCCGAAAATCTGATCGGAAGACCCATCAATGTGATGAGCCTGGCCATGCCGTCCCTACCCAACTCGCTGGAGTATATGAAGGGAGTAACCTTTGAGACTGAACTCGATCCAGTCTCAAAAAATGTAGTGCCAAGTTGGGTTTGCCTAGGATCTAAGGGTCCATGTTTTTTGGTGCATATTTCGGCATGCCTCTTAAGGTGCCCAGTCCCACATGTACTCTTGCATGTTAAAAGTCTCATACAATATTTGCACTGTGCCATTTCAAGTTCCTCACCCCTAACATTTACTTGTGTTATGATTTTAAAATGTGTCCAAACTACAGAAGTCCTATTATTTTGTTTTTTAGAACTCTGGGTTGAGACGACAGGAGAAACCAAAGTTTCAGCAGCCGCAGACGTCTGTGTAACACTAACATTTTTATTTTCCAAATTTAAATACGTGTCATGTGTATTTGTCATTTTTTATGTTTTTTATTTTTTCGTAAGTTTTTCTAGAGAGAGAAGATTTAGAGAGAGAAATTAAATAAAAACGTAAAATAAATTACCCGGTAAAAGCAATGAGGTCAGTCACGTGCAAGGTGCACCACAGGAAGCTCTGATGTTCAAAACTCAAGTTGAGTTTCATAAAAATCCAAGCCGAAATCAAAATCACGAGGCCCGAGAGAGAGATGCACGGTTTATGTAAGAGAGAAAGTATTGAGAGATTTTATATTTTTGAAAAACATAAATGTTATAGGGAGGGTGGTAAATTTTATAAGCTAAAGAAAGTTTTTTTTTATAAAAAATGATATTTTTTTATTAATTTTTTGAATTTTTTTAATATTTTTAAGGGGCAGAATCACAAGGACCGTTGGATTCTGCCCCCTAGCCGTTGGAGGCGAATCCAACGGCTGAAAATCGGTGAAGTTTGAAATTTTTTTTTTTTTGGCCGTTGGGATTGGTCGGATCGGATCTATCATCTATGGCCGTCGGGTATCGGCAGTCGGGACCGCGGGTCGGGTCCAATCAGACCCGACCCGCGGTCTTTTTACCGGGGGGGGCGGGGGGGGGAGGGGCGAGGGGAACGGCAGGACGGGTCACGCCACGCCACACGTGATACGCCGCCAGCGCCATGCGTGCCTGCGTGAACCGGCACGGCACGGCACGGGCTGTTCTTAACCCGGGCACGGCACGTTTGACACCTCTACATGGGCCTCACTCGACCACGGTCCCTAGGCATCCTCGTGAATGTTAACCAGTTGTCCAACCCCCTATCAGGCATTTCCATATTGCTCGCTTTGTCCCTTAGAGGACATGATTTTACCCATGCTCCACATGCAGCATCAACTAGGATTTGAATTATAAATCTTTAGTCTATTTATTACCAATTGAGCTAAGGTCAACTAGTACTCATGTGTTAGGATTTAGAACTATATAGACAAGATGTCTCAAGTTCAAACCCTAGGAGATGTGACATGAGGGACATATGTAAAACTTTACACCTTAAAGGGCAAATAGGACAATATCTATATGCCTGATGGAGGATTGAGCAATTGGTTAACATATGTAGGACTTCCCAGTAATTAAAGTTGAGTGGTGTTCATGTTTCTCGCACTCTGAATATGGACATAAACACTATTTTTGTAGATGGTGACTTTTCTTTTTAGTTAGCTAGGAATAAATGATGAGGTGATCTATTATATAGAAGTGAGCTATCTTCATCATATCACATGATGATAATCAAAAATTAAATATTTCGAGTTAGTGGAAATAATATAAATTGACCTATTTCTTACTATTTAAGATGATATGTGATCCATTGACATCTCTAGTATCTAGTATAGTATTGAAGTATACTTTTTATTTGGCTTCCAATATTAATTCAGATAAGAGATCTAGACTACGATCAGATTTTTTTAGAGATACATGCATGCTTGAAGAATTGTAAAGATTCAGGGTTGAGTATTTAGGATAAAACAAAAGAGTTGCTACCAGATGATTACTCATTAGAACATTAAAGATATTGAGACCACTACTAACACTACCTTCAGAATCATATATGATGACAATAATTTGTATCCACACTATTATAATATAGATTTGGATTGATCACGACTATTAGATGACTCGTGTATGAAATATGATGTATATTTTTTTTTATTTCTGCTTCTATTTTGTATTATATTTATGATTTCAAGTTTTTTTGTTAATTCTTACTATTTATGTTTTATAGTTTTTTTAAAGGTAATCATTCAAAATTTTAGATTGTATTATTTTTTTTTCAAACTATATTTTGATTCGAATATAATGTAATTTTTTTAAAATTATTGAATTAATTCATTTAAATTTAATAATTAATAGTACATTGTAAATTTTATTATTTTATATTTAATGTTTCTAATATTTTTTTAAAAAATCTCAAAAAATTTTAATTGAGCCTTTTGACCGCCCATAAACGACATGATCCGGCACTACCTGACACAGAAGTTCCAAGTAGCAGGCCAATCAAATCATGTTGGGATGATCTTTAATGAATTCGTGCTAGCACAATATGACATGTGAGAACTCATCTTGCGCAGTGTCAGGCAATGCATGATGGCTTGAATGGTATACAAAAAACTTAGTTGTGTCAGTTTGACACATCCTCTTTGACACCTTTAATTTTGTAGCATATGTTCCTTTTTAATATTTTAAAATTTAATAAATATTGAAATATATATATATATATATATAAGAATGATTACACAAAAAAAATACTTAAATCTTAAAAGAAATTCATGTATTTCCACAAAATTTTCATGCAATGCATGTAAGGGCATCTCCAACGTGCTCGCTAAAAACTGTATTTTCGATATTTTGTTGAGTGTGGTTAGAAAATTAGGGCTCCAATGCGCTCGCTATTCTGCCCATGTTTTTGCCCCCTCGACTTCTCGCTCAACAAATGTAGCGAGCATTTATCGCTCAGCAAATTACTTGTTCCCTAAAAAAATTCTTGGTTGTCTTCGATGTCCACTGGTTCCAACGACACTGGCAGCAACAAAAACCCAACTTCACACTACACCTCTAGTATTTTGCTGAGCTTAGTTGGAGTAAATTTTGAAGTGTTACTAGCTAAAATACTGAATTGAATATTTAAATATATTTTAATTAATTATTTCGTTGAGTGTGGTTGAAGATGCTCTAAGTCTGATCTGATAATATCACAAAATGTTTTGATAATAATAATAAAATTAATGATTATGCAACATATGTTCCCGTTTCATTTTTAAAATTTTAATAAATATTGACAAAATATAAAAATAAAGAATAATTACACACAAAAGTACATGAATCTAAAAAATAATTTATATATTCCCCCAAATAATTCATGCATGTATGATCTTATAATATCACAATTATATAATAATAATAATAATAACAATAATAATGATTTTGCAAAATATGTTACCTTTTAATATATTAAAATTTAATAAATATTGAAAAAATATTAAAATGAAGAATAATAACATTAAAAAAAATACTTGAATCTTAAAAATAATTCATATATTTTCCCAAACAATTCATGTAATTATTATGACTTGTGTAATAAAATCAAGAATATGTTTTATGATGATGATAATAATAATAATAATCATCATCATTATCATCATCATCACCATCATCACCATCATCACAATGATCATAAAGATGATAATGCAATAATTTTTTTTTTAATATGGTAAAATTCAATTAATATAAAAAAAATATAAAAATATAGAATAAATAAATAAAAAATACTTGAATCTTATCAATATATAATTCATGTATTTTCCCAAATAATTCATGTAATTTATGCATGACTCACTCATGTAATAATATCAAGAATGTGTTTGATACTAATAATAACGATGATAATAAAAAATAATAAATATACTTGAATAATAATTATAATTCATGCATTTGCATGCAACATATGTTCTTTTTTAATATTTTAAAATTTAATAAATATTAAAAAATATAAAAAATTTAGAATAATTACATAAAAAATACTTGAATTTTATAAATATGTAATTCATATATTTTTTCAAATAATTCATGCAATTCAATCCTTGTACGACTCATGCAATAATATCAAGAATATATTTGATAATAATAATACTAATTATTATACAATATATGTTCTTTATTAATATTTTAAAATATAATAAACAAATGACAATGACAATATAAATAAATATAGAATAATTAAATAATATATGTTCTTTATTTTTTAAATATTAAATAAATAATTATTTCCAAAGCATGATAGACCTTCCTCATGGCATGGTCGCACCCTTCGATCAAGTCTCTGCCGTCTGCCCCACGTAAAATAACAGGTTTGAATGATAGCTTCTTTTTTATATTCATGGAAAATACGCCAAACGCTGGCATTCGTTGCGCTCATAAACAATAGAGACTTCAGAAACACCAAGCCATTGGATAAGTGCTGGCTGAGGATTGCATGGAAGTAAACGGCATGCAAATAGATAATTCAGAAAAGTTGCAGAAGGAGAAGACAGAAAAACACACAGAAGGATATTTTAAGAGGACTTATCTGACCAGAAGATGACGCTCCGTGGTTGCCGACCCTACCATGGATCGGGAAGACGTCAGATGAGCTGGTGGAACGTGTAGCTCGTCATAAAAACTCACCGAAACCAGCTCGCCCGACGCGTTGCTTCCTAAAAGTCTAAGATTGGTCTCTGATTGTCCCATTCCCTGCTGTCTTCTTCTCCCTCCCCCCCCCCCCCCCCCCCCCCTCCCTCTCTCTCTCTTTCTCTCTCCCACTCAGCTACCAAATTTCAACGTATAGATTACTTATGACTCAGACTTTGACAAAAAGAGACCAGTGTTCAATGGTCGATAACCTCGGGCCATCGTTACCCACTGTTTTACCCATACCTAATATCTGTTCCCCACTATCACAGACCAAACCCGGCGTTGGATTACGCTACAAAACGGTGACTTTCGGAGACGAGGGTTTTGGGCATGGGCTAGGTCAAAAAAATAATCTGCTCGATCGTTTTAAATCTTCGAGCATCTGCTCTCTTGAAATTTAGCCTCAGAGCGAGCATTTCTCGTTGTGTGTAATTGGCAAGAACCATGATCCTCGGCATTTAATGATTTTATAACTAATAGCAGAGATTTTCACGTAGCTCCGATGAAAAATAACAACGCCCATGGCCACCAAGTTCAATTGTACGGAACCCTAGATCATGGCCTCATAAATTTATCATCATTTTAGCTTATAAGTTATTGCCCTTGTGGCCAATTCCTTCCATCTAGTGGGCACGATGATATTTCTTGTGGGTTTTAAGTCTCCAAAAGAGTGACTCAATCGGGTAACTTGTACAATATCGTTTTATTACACCATCACACTATTTAGTCTAACTTTCACTTGTCATTATGTTTGATTCGTATCTATGGATTGAGAGCTATACTTGTGTGGAATCACACACACACACACACACACACACACACACACACACAAATAACACTTAATAATAAAAAAATAAATAATACAATAAAAGAAATACAATTAAAAAGGGAATTGAGATTGTGATATTTTTCAAAAGATGAGGAATCTAATTTTATAGAAAATAATAATAATAAACCTCAAATGAATTTATGATGTGAGCTAAGTGATGTTTCATCCTAACCCTTTCCATTGCAATATATATATATATATATGTGTGTGTGTGTGTGTAACTATAAATTACTACCACATGCATACACAATAACAAATAATTATTTTGTCCATAAAATTGATAGAATATTTCGTATAATTAAAAAACATAATTATTTTAAAATCTCAAAAGTAATGTAACATAATTCAATAATATGAGTAAATGAAATAAAAATGCAATAAATTGTATGTTTAATTTCTATGGTGTTATTGAATATTTCCTAGCACCACGAACATAGCATGAGCACTGCATGAACTCTACATGAGTAATCTTTTCATGAACACCACACATCGACGAACCACGCATGAACATCTCATGAACCCTAGACAAGCACCTCTCGAACATCGCACAAGCCCTAGTCCCTCCTCATCAAGTAAGAGATGAAAAGTAAACACTCTCTCTTATGCCTTACTCATGAGTGTATTCAAATCAAGCCCTACAACAATAAAAAAAAGTTACTATTTTGTTTAAAATATTAATTACACCCAATTATATAATAGTACACGCATGCTCTCATTTGAATCACCCACACACACACACACACACACACACACTCTCTCTCTCTTAAAGAAGATCTAGTATGAACTCATCGATAATACACACACACACACACACACACACACTCGTAAAGAAGATCTAGTATGAACTCATCGATAATACACACACACACACACACACATAGACACACACACACACTCTCTCTCTCTCTCTCTTAAAGAAGATCTAGTATGAACTCATCGATAATACACACACACACACACTCTCTCTCTCTTAAAGAAGATCTAGTATGAACTCATCGATAATACACACACACACACACACACACACTCTCTATCTCTCTCTTTCTCTCTTAAAGAAGATCTAGTATGAACTCATCGATAATACACACACACACACACACACACACACACATAGACACACACACACACACACACACTCTCTCTCTCTCTCTTAAAGAAGATCTAGTATGAACTCATCGATAATACACACACACACACTCTATCTCTCTCTCTCTCTCTTAAAAAGATCTAGTATGAACTCATCGATAATACACACACACACACTCTCTCTCTCTCTCTTAAAGAAGATCTAGTATGAACTCATCGATAATACACACACACACACAAACACTCAATATTATGTGTGTGTGTGTGTGTTGTGAGCATTAATTTAGATAAAATAAAGGTGCCATAAAGCTAGAGAGAGAAAAATGGTGATGGGCTAGCGACATATTGGTGGTGGAGTGAGTTTGCAAGAAAATAAAAGAGATGGTGGTCAGCACTGGCAAAAGTTCTCGTGTTGTGGTTATTTTCATGCAAATTATTAGGCAGAAAATATGGTGCATAGGTGTGCTCCATCGCCATTGATAGCCGCCATCCACCGAGCCAGCCAATAACATTAACTTCGTGTTGCTTTTTATTAGATTTGGCCTGCCTATTTTTATTTCCCCACCCATAAACAGCTCTCTCCCTGCCTCTGGGCCAGGGCTAGGGCTAGGGCTAGGGCTAGGGTAGCTAACTTGGCCAATATTCCAAGTTACCCCCTAAATTTTATCTATGAATTATTATTTTTTTGTTTTATTTTTTGATAATTTTGATGCAACTTCTTCTCCGTATTAATTCTTTTATTTTATTTTTTTTACAATTTGAATCTATAAAATAAAATGTCACGCTCCCCACGTAATATTACGATATTTTGGGCTCGTGCTCGCGCGAGGGAGCGGGAGGTCAACGAAGTTCGCGTAGGGCAGACGACGTGCCTGCCAGTGCCAGGTGATGGATGGATGGCGTCCTCTCACGTGGGGTCCCCTTCGAAGACTTTACTAACCGTAACCCACATGGGTCTCCGGTCACGCCTTGCCTGACCGCGAAGTTCGTTGACCTGCCCATCCGCTTTCTTATCCTATAAAATATAATTAAAAGGCTTTTTTGGTATTTCCTCACGTGCAACCCGCCGCTCTCTTCGGGTCTACCACCGCCCCTGATTCACGAACCATACCACACCTACTGCCCATGGCCCCCCGTTGACCAACCCAAGACAGACCACCCACCGCTTCTTCCCTCCTCCGGTCCCGTCCCGTCCTGTCCGGTCCGGTCCTCCCTTTTTTATTATTCATTATTCTCAATATATATATATAATTTAATGAACAATTATTGCTATTTTATTTTAGAAATAATACAAAAAATCATTTCTTCTTTAGAATAAAACCAAGGGAAAATTATATTATGGAGCCTCAAATTGAAAATATTTATGTCGTAGTTCTATTTAAAAAAATAATAATAAAAATTGCCTTAAAAGATAAAATATTTAAAAATAACCTTAATACATTAAATTTTATTTTTTTTCCCGAAACATTTTTCTCCACAAAGAAAATTAAGTTTCTAAAATAATATATGTATGTGTGTGTGTATAAAATAAATTTGATAATATATTAAGGGTATTTTCGTAATTTTGATTTTAGGATATTTTTTCTTAAAATTTTTAAAAATGGAATTAAAATATAAATATTCTTATTTTGGTGCACACGCACAAGCATATAGTTTTCCCTAAACATTTTTGATTTTATGGTATTTTTTTTAATTTCTTAAAATCGGGATAAAATATAAATATTTTTATTGTGGGACACGAAAACATATTTTTTCCTAAAAATAAAATAGTCAACTCATATTCTTCGATAAATAGGGTGATTATTAATCAATGAATTATTATTTAAAAGAAAATTAATTATTTCGAAAATGGGCTTATCATTTTCTGGGATGGTCATGGATGGTGAATGGTGGTGATGTTGATGATGATGATGTGTATAAAAAATCGCGACTAGAAACTCACGACTCGCAAGTCACGTCTGCCTGCGCTGCGCATCTTAGTCTTCATAAAATCCAATTTTGTAGCCGCTCCAATCGCGCCGGAAAAAAAACCTCACCGACTTCTGAATCTGTCCTCTCTCTCTCAGAACCTATAACAGCACCGTCCCCTCCCATCGCCCTCCATCTCAGAAGCGAAAACATGCACAACTCTCTGCACCATTTTCTCATCCACCACGCCGGCGAATTATGGGTCATCGCGGATCAGCTTCCACTCTAAACTCTCCTGGTTCTTCTTCTCTGCGTTTGCTCGTTCAATTCTGGGGAACCCATTGATTCTTTCATGGGTCTGCTTCAGTTCCAGATGGATTCTTCTGTCTCTGATAAGAATCGTCTTCTCCTGGGAGAAGTTGATTTCTTTTCGAGTAAAAAACGAGTCGAGGTCGAGGATGATTCCAACGCTCACGGTGTCAATTCTTCTGTTAATGAGAGTTCCTTCGCGAAACCTGGACATCGGGGTAGCGTCGATGTTGTTAATGTGCGGGAATGATTTTCTTTTTTCTTCTATGTTGGATTGGTTTTCATCTGAATTTGCGTCTTGTGTGCTGTGCAGACTGGTCTGCGTCTTCTCACGGCGAACACTGGAAGTGATCAATCCACAGTTGATGATGGAGTATCATCAGATATCGACGACAGACGATCCAGGAGTGAGGTGACTTGTTATTGTCCTTGCACTTGTTTGTCAATATGTTTCTGTTATTTTTCAACGTACTGTAGTCGTGGACTCTTTTCTTTTTCCCTTTTCGTGAAATTTCCTGGGATATACAGAGAGATACTTTATGATGATGATGATGATGATGACGACGACGCTGACGACGCTGTTTTCTTTCTAAAAAAAAATGTGGCAGTTGGCACAATTACAAGCTGAGCTCCAAAGGATTGCCTTGGAAAATCAAAGATTAAGAGACATGCTCAGTCATGTCAGCAACAACTACAACGTATTACAGATGCACATTTTGGCTTCGATGCAACACCAGCAACTGCAGACGAATCTTCATGCAGCAGAACGATCACAAGATCGTGAGGTACACCACCATCGCTTATATCTCGGTAAATAGAAGCTGCGATTATATGTTTTGAACATTTTCACATCCAATTCTTGTTGACTAATATTCATGGTTCAGATGGTTGATGCAAGATCCGGGGAGAAGAAACTTGAGGTGGTGCCGAGACGGTTCTTGGATCTCGGCCCTTCGGTGGAAGATGTAGATGATACATGCCATTCTTCTTCTTCTGGGGAGAAAACCCAATCAGGATCCACGCAAGAAAACGGAGAGATAAGGTCCGTGAAAAGTAATTGCAAGCTCGATCTTGTTCCCTGTGAACATGCAGAGAATTCTGGTTTCCGAGACGATAAAAAGAACATCACGGGTAGAGAGGAGAGTCCTGAATCTGATTTGCCCCGTTGGAATGATCTGAGCAAGGTTTCGAAAATGAACGACAGCAACAAGACTGTTGATCGACCCCACGAAGCAACCATGAGAAAAGCTCGTGTCTCGGTTCGAGCTCGCTCAGAAGCCCCTATGGTATGGTATCGTCCTCCTGCTCAGCTACTCGGCAAATCCCTCCCGATAAGTGTGTCGCATGATGCGGTCGTGTGTTGTTCTTTAACGTTTAGGTCTAATTTGAATGCAGATCACAGACGGGTGTCAATGGAGGAAGTATGGGCAGAAGATGGCGAAGGGCAACCCTTGCCCAAGAGCTTATTACAGATGCACCATGGCCGTTGGCTGTCCCGTTCGCAAACAAGTACGTTGAAGACAGGCACAATTCCCATTCTTTGATTCATCGATCTTTAGATCATCTCCGACAAGCTTAGGCAGGAACTCAAAAGAACTTAGCATTTGTTCTAACATGGTGTTTTGTATTCAAGGTTCAACGTTGTGCGGAGGACCGGACGATTTTGGTAACCACGTACGAGGGAAATCACAACCACCCACTCCCTCCAGCTGCGGTGGCAATGGCCTCCACGACAACTGCAGCAGCGAGCATGTTGCTTTCTGGGTCGATGTCTAGTGCTGACGGCCTCATGAACCCTAACATGTTAGCAAGAACAATCCTGCCTTGTTCATCCAGCATGGCTACTATTTCTGCTTCAGCTCCGTTTCCAACTGTCACGCTTGATCTCACCCACAACGCCAACCCTCTGCAAGTCCAGAGACCTCCCGCCCAATTCCAAGTTCCTTTTACAGGACACTCACAGAGCTTGGGTTCGCTTTCGTCACCCCAGCAACTGCCTCAGGTTTTTGGCCAATCCATTTACAGCCAGTCGAGATTTTCTGGCCTCCATGTGTCTCAGGAAACTGGAGCTCACCAACTTCCGTCTCCAGTTCCACCCCTGCACTCCCCACAGCCGGCTTCTCTGGTCGATGCCGCAGTGAGCGCTGCCACTGCTGCCATCACTGCTGATCCCAACTTCACTGCCGCGATTGCTGCTGCCATCACTTCCATGATTGGCACTGCTAACACCAGTAGCACTCCTACCAATAACAGTAGCGATACGTCCAACAGAAACTAGCTCAGGCACTTTTTTTTTATCCTGTTCTCCTATTTCTGTCGTGGAGAATGATTGTTGTTGCAACACGTCTTTAACTGTGTTGGTAGTGGAGAGGTAGAATCCGACTTCCATTAGTTGTATGCTTTTGCATCTGACCTCAATAATGCATATATGGATAATCTAAACAGTTTGAAATTGATTATCTATCTTCGTTGCTAATGTAATGTTCGTTCCTACTCTTAAACTCTTGTTAAATAAATATTAAATATTTATTTTTAATGCTAAATATTGAAATGTTAAAAGTCAGCAATTATTCTTATGGGTGATAATGATTTTTAATTTTTAATTTTTAATTTTAGAAAAACATTGTACTGTTTACAAAACATATAATCAAATAAAAAATCCTATCTTTAGAAATAATTATTCATAAGTCCATAGTTTGTAGTAATTAATTTATTTTTACAAATTGGTATTGGAGGGATTGAGAATATAATCAATAATATGCCGTTGCCTCGATTAACAAAGGTGAACTACGAGAATTGGAGTATTCAAATGAAAACTATTTTTTGTTTTGTAGATTGTTGGGAGATGGTTCAAGAAGGTTTCGAAGAATCAAAATCTACCACAACATATACGACGGCTCAAAATAAGGTATTAAAAGAAACATGATCAAAAGATAAGATGACATTGTACATGTAGAGATGTCAATCGGGCCGGCCTGGCCCGTCACGAGGCACGGCACGGGAAAATCCCGTGCCCGGGCCCGGCAAGGTTCGGTGCCCATGGCACGGCACATCGGCACGGGTTCGTCCCGTGTCCTCCTCACTTCGCCCCTCCCGAAAAAAAGAATGCGGGTGGGGTTTGATTGGATTTGGACCCGACACGTAGTCCCGGTTTGGCCTGTACGGCCAGGCCAGGCACGAAAGCAAGCCTGTGCTCAAAAAAAATGGGCCGACCCGGCCCGGCCCGGCCCGTTTGACACCTCTATGTACATGTTGTTTCGAGTTGTTGATGGGTCGGGATTTGAGAAGATTGCGAGTGCGGAAACTTTAAAAAAAGTGCGAGACATCTTGGAGATTGCGTATAAAAGAGCTGACCGAGTTAAACAAGTTCATTTTTAAACAAGTCCGATTACATCACACGTGTTCAAATTGTGGTGAATCAACTCAATCGAGACGGAGAAAAGTTGTCCGATGCGCAGGTCGTGGAGAAGATTCTGAGGTCATTAATGACAGTTTCAAGAATGTGGTATGTACCATAGAAGAGTAAAAGGATCTAGCAACGTTCATGGTCGACGAGCCTGCAGGTTTTCTAATGGTACTTGAATATCATAAGAAGAATGAGGAGGAGGAGACACTTGAGCATGCACTTCAAACCAAAACATCGATCAATGATGAAAATATATTTTATTCTCAAAACTTTTGAGGTAAATGACGTGGCCATGGTGGTAGAGGAAATAGTTGCGGTGGGAAAAGCCGCGGTCAAGAAGGGTATCATGAGAAGAATGGGCAACCAAACTAACATAATTGGCTTGGAAGAGGACACGGTCGTGCAAGAGGGTGTCGGTCTAATTATTCCAACATCAAATGCTACAAGTGTAGCAAATATGATCACTATGCAAATATAATGTCACAACTCACAATAAAATAAAATCAAAATCTTAAATATCAATCATAATAAATAATAATGCAAGCCCAATGCCTCAATCCTAACATCAATTGGTATGAGTATCCAACTAGGGCTGATGACGAGCCAAGCTACCCTGGCTCAGGCTAAGCTCGTTAGCTAAATGAGCTAAGCTTGAGCCTTAATATAGGTTTAATAAATTTAGAGCTCAAGCCTAGCAGAGCCTGAATATTAAAAAATGACATCATTTTTATTAATTGCATTAACCCAAAAATAAAACCCTCGGGTCTTAGTCGACAGCCTCTAATGTAGACGCCTCCCTCGACCCTCTCTCTCTCTCTCTCTCTCTCTCTCTCCCTCCCTCCTTGCCATTGTAGCCAATTTTATCAAAGTGTAAAGTACATGAAGATGTCTCCTTCAAAGTCCTCAGACACGAGATTTCATGGAAAAAATGACTATAAAGATGAATAAAAAGTTTGCAAAGCGGAGCAATGTTGGATCCTTGGTACAAAATATAGCTCATAAAATTCTATTTTCTACATATTTATTCTATTGAAGAGTGTGATAGTCATATTAATGAGGTTCATGAATCCTTGCATGCACCTTACTTAGTTTATGCAACTATAGAAGGGAAGACAAGTGCTAATACTAGCAATGTCAATAGTGATATTGATGTTTTTAACGGAAAACAAAAAAGGGATCCCTTCGATGTGTGGGCTGAAAAGCATTCTGATGTCATTCCTAAAAATAAAATTGAGTTAGACATTTATCTTGAAGACGGAATTTGCAAGCCTATTGATAAAATTTATGATGAATTTGATACTTTGAATTGGTGAAAAGTCAATGCTATGAAATTTCGAGATGTAATATCTATTCCAATAACTATCATTGCTTTAAAGGCCACATTTTCTACTGGAAGGAAGAGTACTTAATCAATATTTAAGTTTATTGAAGCCTGAGACTGTTCGAGCTTTGATTTGTAAGGAGGATTGGTTAAGTCATGATTCCAAAGTGAAGCTTTCACCAACTATAAGTATTTTTTATAATCAACAATATATATATATATATATATAGAGTAATAATAGATCTTAATGAAATTATTATTTAATTTCGAAATTGAAGATGAGTCACCTTGACTTGAAGTTATTAATTCTAAAATATGTTTAAAATTTCATTTGACTTGAGAATTTGAATGTTATAATCTTTAGTATTATTTTTTTTAGATCTTAATTTTCCTTTGGGATTGTGTAGAATTTAATCTTAATATTGGGAAATGATGATGTGCGTATACTTATTTTTGAAGATTAAGCTTTATTGATAAAACTACCCAGAATGATTATGATCTATATGCATAATTTGGATTCTCTGATTGTTGTTGTAGTAGTTGTATTTAACTTTGATGTAATAATTATTAGTATGTTTATTGATAAAATTATTATTGTAGTAGTTTATTATAGATGTTAATAATTATATTATGGCATCTTGTTGCAGTAATATATTACCAAATAGTTTCTGTTGTTACTAATGAGTTTGCTTGGTAAATCTTATTGATATATTATTTCTTTATTTAGATAATTGATCAAAACCAATCGTGTTTCTTATTCAATAATTTCATGTATCTTATTTCTTCACTCTATAATTTTTACTTGTTTTAATTCTATTTCATAAATTTTAGTTGCAAGATGTTTATGTAGTGGAATTCTGCATAATTTATAAAAGGAAACAAATGTTAAAGGAGGTGGCTTTAACAGCTTTAACAACTTTAGTATATGGACTAAGCTTGAGGATTGATTACAATACAAAATTATATAGACTCGGGATTGGGCTTGAGCACGAGGTTAAGCTCAGATCGTTCATATGGAAAACAATCCTAATGAGCTCAAGCTAAGTTTTTTTTAAATCAAGCCTTTTAAGCTCGTTCAAACGCTCGGCTCAGGCATTAGCTTGCTCAAATATAAACAAGCCTAGCTCGAAATGTTCAAAGCTCAGCTTAGCTCGGCTTGTTACCAGTCTTATATTCAACTGATCATTATCACATAAGCATTTGAAGATATCATTAGCAGTTGGCTCTACCTCCTCCAAGTCTTACGAGTCATCATCTACCAGTAACTCCTTTTCTCTTATTCTAGTATGGTCTCATGAGTCATCATTAGTGGTGGGCTCGGGCTTGAGCTAGTACCTCAATGATATATGGTCATAGTCTCGATCTCATATCTGAAATTATATTAAATATAATAGAAAAAGTAGACTCTAATGCTATGCTCAACACATATTCATCATGTCATAATAAATCTTCAAGGAATTTCATAAAAGATATTCTTGTATCCTAGTCAGTGTCGTCAATAATAAGTTCATCATTCTTACTATTGACGTAGTCAGATATCATGTATTCATATCCAACACATGACACCAACATTAGCTATATGTAATTTTAATGGTATCTCACATCCATTTGAAATTTATTCTTCTTTAGACCTGCAGACAATCAGAGACTACCAAACTTTTATTATCTACTAGGCATCCAAAAATATTTTAGTGAGTTGTGCATTTTTTCTAAAGTGAGAGAATAACCATCATCCTCGCTTGTACTTTCAGGTTAATGATGTATTACATGCATCTAACATAAAAAATTTTTTTTAATGGCCCATCTCTAATGGTCATAACAAACATGTTAATGGCTATTTGATTGTTAGATATATTATTAAATATGATACTATATATTTTATTTTGAATATTATATTCTCTAAAGATTCTTATCATGCATTCATATATGGCCGGGTTATTATGAGGATAGATAATCTCTGAAATCCTAATATATTTTTATTTAGTGTTCATTTAGAATCTACATAGTGGGCAGTGAGATATGCATAAAATGCATCATCGGGACTAGTCCAGATATCGAACACCATGGATACCAAGCTACTATATTCTTTAAATTCATTAGTTATTATTTATTTTTCTAACTTATAGTATTTTAGTATATCATTCCTAGAGGTGAACCTAGGAATCCTATGATATCCAAGCTGCAAATAGGTCTAAATGATACTAACTACCCTTGGATCCTCTAAAAATGTATTCGGAAGAGTGATCGTGGTGATCTATTTAGTCATGTCTTTCCTCTCTAATTCATTGTGGTATATAAAAGGGGTCAACATAGTAGCTGAACTAGATCTAAACTCAAACACTCCACCGCTTATTTGGGTTTCCCTAGGATTTAATGCACCATATATTTTGGTGCATTATTTGACATGCCTCTTTAGGTGTCCAGTTCCATATGCACTCCTAAAGGTTAATATTTTCTTATAATACTTGCATCATGCTGATTATTCATCAACACTCCTAATATTTTTATTTTGCATAATGTTAAAATGAGTCCAAATTATAGATTTTCTTAAAGTTTTTTGATTTTTAAATATTTGAGTTTGGGACGAGGTCTTGGGAGAAATTATGGTTTCGGCCTTGGACATTTCCATAGGATTATCAATATTAAAATTATCTACGTTTATATAAATGTTAATCTCGCTATCATTAAATTTACTATTTGTTATTTTATATTTTTATTAGTTTATTAATTATATTCTAAATTCTATTTTTTAACTAAATATTATTTGTGTTAAATTATTAATATAAATTAAAAATAACTAACTAAATAAAATTAAAAAAATAATACATGTTTGGCTATTTATGGAATGCTGATTGCCAAAGTCTGATGTCCACAGTCTACACACGAGTCCCAAGAATGAGATGCAATTGGAAATCTAAATTCTGATAGGAAAGAAAGGGAGATGAGATGAGAGAGAGAGTGTGTGTGGGGATATGATAGAGAGAGAGGAGAGTGAGGTGAGAATAAGAGATAAGAGAAGGAGATTTGAAATCTGCACACGGATGTAATGAGCCAAACACGTGGTGGTAATTTTATAAAATCTTGTGGGGTGTTTTTTTTAATAAAAATTAATTTTTTTTAAAATAAAAGCGGGCGGGTCGGGTGTAGTCTGACCTGGCCCGAGTTCCAGGCAAGGTACCTAAACATGTATTGGAATGTGTCTTCAAGTCAGACGGCCAGGTCTTGCTTAGCCTGGCATGAGGCCCAGCATGGCACGAGTCGTACCTCGAGCTGGCATGGCATGGGTCTAGGCATGGCTCAGTCGGGACTTGCCTCTGGTTGCCTGGCCCACTTGACACCTCTAGTTGTGACCATTTACTCCAAGGAAGATAATTATCAGTCATGGTATCCTTTATCATCATGACTTTATATTCTAGAGATGAATTACCTTGCTATAGTATTTCTGCCGCCACGGCCATTTGTTATAGATAAGAACTTTATTTGTGATCATTCTTAATGTCTTGACTTTACATCCCATAGAAAAATTATCCTAGTCATGATATTCAATTGCTATCATGACTTTGTGCTCTAAATGGAATTCAAAAGCATTTAGAGCCATGATCTTAACTTAAATTCGTAACTTTTAACTTGGAAATTTTATATAGAAACTTGATGGGACCCGAATGAAATAAAAGGGAGACTTAAAGATGAATGCAAAAAAGACATGATTATTAACCCTAATTAGGATTTAAAAATAAATAAAAGCCAAATGCAAGCAAGAATTAATTAGGAAATCCTTGAATTTATGAGATGATTGACCATCATCTCACACAAAATCTTCCCCAATGTCGGTCTAATTAGAGATCTAGGACTAGTTTATTATTATGTGAATGATTATGAATATGGATGTATAATGTATAATTATGAAATTATTATGTTTTGAATATTGATGGATATGAATATTAATTAGAACAAATATTTAGGATCCCACACTAAATAAATTAATGCATATTAACCATGATATATGATGATATGTAATTCATGAGACACACTCACGATATTTGAATCGAAGAAAGTGGGTTGTCATTTTATTATTATCTCATGAGATGAATATGTATGTGAAAATCATAAATTTATATAAGCATAATTGATATGAACGTAACACTAATAAAGCCAAAAATATTAATAAATTTATGACTATTGCATTATACTTATTCCAAAAGAATTATCCTTTAGATGAGATGAGAGCTATGTATAATATCTAACATAGGGGTTCACCATTATGTGAGAGTAGAATATTAGATGTGATGGACAATAACAAGTAAGTCATGAAACACATATAATGTGACATATTTCATAAGGTGGTGACACCCCAATGATCATTTCCTTATGAATGGCTTTCACCGGAGAAATCATTAGAAACATGAAGACTTATTAATTGATGCAAGTATTGTACTTACATATCCAAAAACTCAAGCATGATTATTAGAACATTATTTCATGTTTATTATGATTATTGAGGTCAAAGAATAGAGATGCATACTTGAAATAGTTATCAATGGTAATTGATGTATTACCTAAAAGGAATATAAAGATAGATGACTCACAAATAGAGTAAGTATGATTTTAATGATAAAATATTGAATGCATAACTACAATGGGAGTTAGGAGTATCATTGATAATGATAGTCAAGGTTGATAATCACCTTATATTATATGTCAAGGGTGAAAAAGTAATAATCTACATCATCATACCCTTCTTCCGATAATCAAGCATAATATTTTTTTTTTGATATTAAAGATAAACTCATTATATATAAGGAAGTAAAATAATCTTAGAGTATAAATATCTAATTAATACCCAAGCTTATCTTCTCAATTTGATCATTAGTTGGTTCATTGTTGGTTTGTAAAACTATTCATACAATTCCTATGAGACTGATATTTAGACTTATGTCTACTTTATTACTTATATGACTCATATTTTTTTAGATTTCCATTGGAAAAAATTAATTTCTCAATGAGCATTTGGTGTTGTGTCACATATAATTAGTTTTGGCACTATAATAAAGGCATATAAGAGAAAATGATTTCACATGTGGAAGCCATATAAGAGAAAATGATCACATGGTTGTCGCTACATTATGAAACATATGATCTGGAATCTTTCCCATAAATTACCTTTTACCATTCATCACAAATAATATTTGACTCATACATTATGGTAAAACTTTTAGGGTAGATATTCTTCATAATCCTATATTATTTAAAAGTCAGTTCTTCTAGAATATGTACCATATAATAGTTATAATTTTGTTTGTACTTTTAGCTTCATGAAATATATACTCGCATCAATTAAATTTATATAAATTTTGGATTTTCACATATATGTTCATCTCACGAGATAAGGATAGAATAAATGTCATTTCCTTAAAATCCAATATCATGAGTGTTTCCCATGATTTGTATATCATCGTCTATCATGACCAACATGCATAAATCTATTTTATATGAAATTCTAAATCTTTGTTCTAATTAACATTCATATCCATCAACATTCAAAATACAATAACTATACAATTAAACATTATAAATCAATAATCATATATATATATATATATATATAAACTAATCCTAGATCTCTAATTAGCTAGACATTAGAAAAGATTTTCTGTGAAAGGATTGGAGCATCGTCTCTTTGAATCAGGTGTTTTCAATGATAGTCAGCATGGATCTAGGTTTCAAATATAGTTTCCAATCTATCTTTGCTTGTGTTCGGCTTGAATTTTCCCATAATTGGGGGTTAATTTTTATACCCTTGTTGGTATGCATATTATTGGCCTCAATTACACAATCCCTAAGCTCTCTTTCGAAAATCTTCATGTCCTCTTTTATATCATCAAGATCTTATTGAGTTATTGTGCATATTCCAATCTATCTTCATGTCCCCTTTTAAATCATCAAGATGTGAGTCTTGACTTTAGGTTGAGATCACAACCTTGAGTGCTCTTTGAATTCCCTCTGGAACAAAAAGTTATGGCAACTGAGAAATATCATGATCAAGATAATTTATATCTAAAGCACAAGGTTGTGGCAGAAAGAATGTCATGATAGAAGCAATTTTTTATTGAATAAAAAGTCATATTAATAAAGAATATCACGATAAGGGTAATTACTTTCTAGAGCACATGGTTATTATAGCAAGAATGTCATGACCAAGGTAACTTCTCCTTGAAATACATGATAATGGTAGCAAAAATACTATGACAGATATAATTACTCTCTAGGATATAAATTCATGATGATAATGAATGCTATGATTGAGATAGTTATTCTCTAGAGCATAGTTGTGGAGACACTAATGGCATGATCGAGGTACTTCTTTTTTGGGACACATAGTCATGGTGGCAAAAATATTATGATCAAGGAAATGCTTCTTCACTGAAACAAATAGTCATGACAGAAAAATTTGTTATGACTAAAAATTACTCAGTATTGTATAATTTTGACTTTGTAATAAATATGTCACAACACTAGAAAATGTCACAACTTCTTGTACATATTTGGTACTTAGTTGCCACAACATGAAAAATAATATCATGGCTGAATTTATGTTTTATTTCTAATTTGATTATGACTCTAAGATAATATTATGGCCATGACAAATATATTGTACCACAAATTACTATAAAACTAGGTGGTAGAGTTATGATGTAGAAAAGATTTTTGTGATTATTTGTAGAGTGATGACAAAGAAAGGCTATGACTTCCCAATAGATATGTGCTAGTATAAATAAGTTATGATATTGAAATGTTAGTACTTTGAGTGCTCCATAAACTTCAACACTAAAATATTTTCTCATCCTTGAGAGTTTCATTCTATCTCTCTCTCACTCACACACACACACACACTCTCTCTCTATCTCTCCCTCTGAAGCTTTGTATAGAATAGTAAGTAGGAAGAATGAAATAATAACTAAAAGAGCAATCATATAATGCATTAATATGGTGAAGAATGTTAACAAAGTGGTATGTCCTTTGTATCAAAATTTTTAAGTAAGAATTATACTCTAGATGGCTCAAACCATGGCATGAAAATGGAAGGTCTCTTCGCATATCCCGTGTTGCCCATTTCCTATTCCATTATCTTTGAAATTATGTTGTATAATACATTTTGTCTCCTACCAATTGAGTTGAGTGCATCCTCAAAAGAACCATCTACATAATATATATATTTCTAATTCTAACTGTACTTTTCCAAGTCATCTATCCACACTTTCTCTCTATATATCATATTAGTTTATATCTTCTTATCTTTGTCCTTTTATATGTTATTTCCACTCATTTTTGATAGATTCATAGAGCTTTCCAAAGACTTTAGTGTTTCCATCAATCTAGTTTCCAAGATTGTCTCTTCATTGCCAAAGTCATCTATCCACACTTTCTCTCTATACATCATATTACTTTATATCTTTTTATCTTTTCATTGTCTCTTCCAAGATTTTTATAATTTGAACCTCATAGTTCTCTTAGGTAGATATGAATAAGATCTCTCTCTTGCTAAAATATATCTTCCACAATTTATTTCATTGTTCTATCTTTACTTTTCCTTTCTCTTCCTTTTTATTCACATATCTTTTATTTATTTATTTTTCCAATTTTTCCACTAAGGAAGTATGTATCAATATTAGCTCCTCATTTACTTGAATCTCTCTCTTGTTAGCCTCCAACTCTATTTTCTTTAGTTGGGTGAGGATTTATTTCAAGCATTCTTCTTATCTACCCATTGTAAACTTGTATTTGAGTGGTGATTCTTCTCTCCAAATCTTTCCATTTCTTCTACAATGACTTAGTAGAAGGTCGACACTCTTGCTCCACATTGGTTGATTCTTCACTTTCGAGAACTTTCATTTTTTATCTCCTTCTAATTCTCTTCCCATACCAACTAAAGTTAGGGGGACACTTGCATGCACCATTCAACCTTATCTAAAAAATACAAATCCATTAGAATGACTTAGTATAGTAATCAATGAGGGGTGAATCATATGGCCTAAAAATTCTCTTCCTTGCCAGTCAAGAATCAAAATCTCCAAAATCTTGCTAAAATCAATTTGGTATCTTCTCACCATGGAAAATAACAAGATCACCATTTTTGTGTGATAGTATAGAGATGAAGAGTCAGCTGCAAAATAGAACACAAAATATATAATCAAACTTTGTTCTCTTCTATCAATTCTTCCTCAATATGTGTCCAATGGAATTTTTTGATGATCCTCTCTATATTTCTTTATCATCCATCAGAGTCTTGGCTATGACTTTGTAATTTGGTTATATTTTTAGTATTTTGAAAGATGTACCACCCACAACTTCTTACAATCTAAAAATTTTAATTATATAATCTCTATCACAATGTAGCCAAACTTTTCATATGTAGTACTTCTTATCTTGTATGTCTTCAAGGTTGAAGTATAAATATCTCATGATTGTTGCATTACCTCTTTTCATGTGTTAGCAAACTCTATTTTGATTCACCCTCTTAATTATTGGCTAGAAATATATGATAAATTCTCCAATTTCCTGCTCACCCACAAATTTTTTTGTGCTAGGGTAGACATCATTTATCTTCTCCCCTCATATATCCAAAACATAGGTTTGGGCATTAAAACTTATGAGGAAGTCTCAATGTTAATTGGATTTTATCACTTCTATTTACTCTTATGATTTAGTTCGATTTCCTCTCTTCTCATCTTAATCTGAGATATTTAAGTTTTTCATCCATTGTGATATTCAATTTGTCTTAAAAGAACATTATGACTAGATTTAAATGTCATGACTTTATTTTGGTGTATGTACAAGTATTTGACTTTATGAAATATTTATAAATTAAAAAACAATAGCACACTAGCATAAAAATAAACTTTGTGTTGTCTCCCAAGAAGAACGTTATTTAACATCTTAGATAGACTAATATTTTTAATCTTCATTCTCAATCAGTAACTTTAATATTATATAATATAAAGATATTAGGGGTGCCAATGAAGAATCGACAAATTGCAAATATTATAAAAATTTATTAACTTGTAAGAGTTCATGTAATCTTGGCACCTTTAAGAGGTATGCTAAATAATATACCAAAAAATATGATGCATTAGATCCTAGGCAAACCCAACTCAGTAGAGGGATCTTTGAGACTAGATCCAATTAAGTCTCAATATTGACACCCTTCATATATTGCATCGAGTTAGGGAGAGAAAACATGACCAAACTGATCACCACTATAGGTCTTTCGATTAGATTTTTGGAGGATCCAAAGGTAGTTAGCAAGAAGAAGAAAATAACTACTTTTCCATATTTTTCAGTTGTGGGTAATCTCATGTATGATATGGTTTGTACAAGATTAGACATCGCTTATGTAGCAGGAGTTGTGAGCAAATTCCTATTAAATCTTAGAAAAAAAATATTATAAAGCAATGAAGTGGATCTTCAAATTTATCAAGGGACCTTCCGAACTTTGTTTAAGTTTTGGAAGAGAAAAACTAGCTTTTAAAGGCTACATAGATGCAAAAATGGTCAATCATCTTGATGGCATAAACTCTACATCAAGTTATTTGTATACTTTCATAAGGGGAGCCATCACATAGGGGGAGCCATATCTAAGTTATAAAAATGTGTTGTTTATCTACATTAAAATTTGAAAATATAGTTATCACCGAAGTTGGCAAAGGAATATTGGGGATCAATACTTTTATACCGACAAGAATGCATCTGACACGATGATGAAAGTCATTCTACGTCAAAAAATAGAGTTCCATTTCAAGCTCATTGGCATGCGATCTCACTAAGGATCCAAATTGACTTCTACTTTCAGTCACATGCATTGGTTTGAATTTGGATTGAAAAAAAAATATTCAAAATTATAAAACATTTTAAATTATCTTTTTAAAAATGAGACAAGATTCACTAAATAAAATTTTTTACATAGTTCATTTTTTTAACTAAACCCAAAAATACATCAACCCCTAAACCATGAAATCAAATAACCCTAAACCATAACCCATAAAACTCCTTTTTTATAATCATTATAATTTTAAATATTTATAAGTTTATTTCTACTGAAATATAATTAAAAAAAATTATTATATGTAAAATAAATATAATTTGGAAAACTTTGTTTATCATTAGTAGACTATATAATCTTATTAAAAAAAGCAAATATTTAAAAGTCAAAAAATATTATTTAGTATTATGTTTTATATAGATTTTGAATTATGTTAAGTATTATAAATTTATTTTATTAAATTTTTATCTCATTTATAATAGTTTATTAATTTATTTTTTGGTAATTATTATGTTATCAATCATGAAACTAGCTTATATTAAATTAATATTATACGTTATTCTTAAGATTATGATAACTAAAATATTCAGTATAAATATTAAATTTATATTGAAAAAAAAAATTAAAAATTTTTGTATTTCCAAAAGCTATAAACTTAAAAAATAAGATAAAATTCACAGAATGAGATTTTTTCTCAAATTATTTTTTAAACTAAACTCATAAATTCTTAAACCCATAAACCCCTAAACAAAAAACCCCTAACCCCTCAATTCCTAAACCACAAATTGTAAACCATAAATATCATTTATTTGTCATCCTTATTATTTGAATCATACACTTTATTTATTTATTAGTTTATTTTTATTAAAATATTAATTACAATATTAATTATGCGTGAGACAACTATAATTTAATTTTTTTTTATTACCAAGATACTATATAATCTTATAAAAAGATGCAAAAATTAAATGTTAGGAATAATTATTTAGTAATATGTTTATCTTATATTTTGAATCATTTTAGATATTATAAATATATTTTGATAACTATTTATCTCTTTTATAATAGTTTATCAATTTATTTTTTGGTCATTATTATGATACTAATCAAGAAATTAGCTTATATTAAAATAAAATGAAACATTCTTCTAAAGATTATTATAACTAAAATATTAAGTATAAATATTGATTTTAGTTTGGAAAAAAAAATTTTAAATTATTTTATTTACAAAGGCAAAATTCATAAAATAAAAATTTTTTCTTATTTCATTTTTTAAACTAAATATATAAACTTCTAAACACCTAAAACCCTAATACTCAAATACATAATCCCTTAAATCCATAAACCCGTAAACTACATAAACCCTTAAATACATAAACCCATAACACCCAAATCCCTAAATAAATAAACCCGTAAACTACTAAATCCTTAAACTTCTAAACTTCTACACACCTAACCCCCTAAATCATAAATCATAAATCACAAATATATTTAGCAATATATTTTACTTAGATTTTAAATCATTTAAAGTATTGTAAATATATTTTAATAAATATTTATTTCATTTATAATAGTTTATTAATTTATTTTTTGCTTATTATTATAATATCAATCAATAAAGTAGCTTATATTTATTTAACATGTGATACATTATTCTTAAGATTATTATAACTAAAATATTAATTATAAATATTGAATTTAGATTGATAAAAAAAATTAAAAAATATTTCATATCAAAAGGCCATATAACCTTAAAAATTTAGACAAAATTGATAAAATGAAAAATTTTTCTTTGTTTATTTTTTTAACCAAACTCAAAAATCTCTAAACACCTAAACTCATAACTTCCAAAATGTTTAACCCCTAAACTTCTAAACCCATAAATTTCCAAACCCCTTATTCACCATACACCTAACCTCTACATTCCTAAACCCCTAAACCTATGACTCTTAAATTATAACCATAAATCTCTTTTTTTTTTGTCATCATTATAATTTTAATTATATATTTTGTTTATTTCTACTGGATTATTAATTATAAAATATATTATAAGTAAGAAATATAATTTGAAAAAATGTATTTATCATCAAAAGATTATATAATTTGATATAATGATGCACAAATTTAAAAGTCAAAAATTATTATTTTGTAATATGTTTTACTTAGATTTTAAATTATTTTAAGTATATATTTTAATAAATATTTATATCATTTAAAATAGTTTATTAATTTATTTTTTATTCATTATTATAATATCAATTAAAAAACTAGTTAATATTGAATTAACATGACACAAGATTATTATAACTAAAATATTAAGTATAAATATTGAATTCAATTTAGAAACAAAAATTTAAAAATTATTATATTTCCAAAGGCTACAATCTTTAAAAATGAGAAAAATTCACAAGATGAATTTTTTTTTATTTCATTTTTTAAAGTGAACCCATAAATCTCTAAGTACGTAAACTCATAAACCACCAAATGCCTAATGTAATCTCTTAAACCCATAATCTTCTAAATCCATAAACCTCGAAACTCCTAAATCCTTAAACCACTAAACCACTAAACAACTAAACTGCTAAACACCTAAACTGCTAAACACCTTAGCATCTACCCTAAATTGCTAAACACCTAAGCATCTACCCTAAACTGCTAAACACCTAAACTGCTAAACACCTTAGCATCTACCCTAAATTGCTAAACACCTAAGCATCTACCCTAAACTTCTAAACCTATAAATTCTAAACAGTAAACCATATATCTTTATAATTTTAATTATATATTTTAATTAATTTTAAGTTTTATTTTATTGAAAAACTAATTATAAAATATATGATGAGTGAGACAAATTTAATTTGAAATAGTTTATGAACTTACAAAATGTCTATAGTCCATGACTTACAAAATGGATTGAGAACATGCCAAAATTTGCTAAGTAAACCTCCGACTAACCTTTGTGATTGCTTGTTCAATGGCAGACTTGGACTCCTATTCTTAGAATGAAGTCTCATTCAATGATGAGGTCCATCCCTACTATTGGTCTAGTGGGATGAGTGGAAAAGGGGCTACCTATGATTTTCGTTTAGAGGAAACCCATACGAATTGAGTTAAAGGTTGATTAGGCTTCCCGGTATTCGAGTAGTTTGGAAGGGATAAATCGCTCAGCCTTTTGATCTTATGAGAGAGAAGAAAGGCTACTCATTTCTATTGAATAGCCATAGTAGTAGTCAAGTCTTCCAGATATGATATTTCTTGATTGTTGCTTTCCTTGGTTTCACTGCTTTGAGGTTGAACATTGTCAATTGACTATTTCAAAGTTGAGTACTTGAGGGTAGGTAACTAAATAAGGAATTGTCTTCATTTTATCACTAGTTAGAAGAAAGTGTGAGTTTAGTATGGTTAAGCTGTGACACCAAGAATGGCTTAGTCTTTTGTTTCATACGCAGTGAGTCCCCATGTCAAAGAATATAAGCTTTAGTTCAACATCCTCCTTTTGGTGGATCTTTACCTTTGCCATTGATCCTATCAATGAAAAAAAAGGCTATTCCCCAGCAGGGCACTTTGTCAGCATAGGATGTGAAGTTGTTCACTATGCTTTCCATAGTTTAGGTTTACTTGTCAAATGTGTTATGACATTAGTGTCTATATCAAGAAAAGGATCATAGCTCTTTTTAGGAAGGAATCTCTAGAGAGCAATCAAATCTCCTAGCATTTTCAATGGATTACTTTTCATATCCTCTTTTTGTTTTTTAAAATTGAAATTTCCTATCAAAGCATCTTAAGATACTAGATCTCCGGGTTTAGTGTTTTAGGGTTATCTTTCTTCAAGGGTGTCTGTCTTCTCTTCCTAGGAGGAGAAGTAGAGAGAGAGAGGGTTTAGAATCCAACAGTATTGGAAAAGGAGGATGCAACAAATCCATCTCACAAATAAAGTGATAATCCTACTAGTAGTTCTCTTTTAAATGAAAATAGTCTTGACTTTACTGAAAGCTTAGTAAGGGAGTTAATAGATTGATTCACTCATTCTATAACATAGAAAAAAAAAGTAATGGTGACTTTTCCCTTCAATTCTATGTTAGACCACGTCGTTCGGAGAGGGGCCATAAGCCAAATCCCAAATACTTGGGATAAGTGAGGACGTGAAGATCCATTTCCAGGACTAGTGCGAATGGGTCAGCAGAAGATGCAAGATTTATTCCTGTTCTTGGTGGTCTAGTTCTCACCCGAAGAGAACTATTTTCTGCTTTATAATTCTTGCTATTGATTGGGACCTAACATTCTAGTAATCGACAAAGCATGCTGGAAATACTTAAATGATTTAACTCTTCCAAATAATCATCGTCAGGGGGACATAGAGGAGAAATCTCTGAACTCATTCTATATTGCTAGATAACATCAATAACAAAAAGTGGTTCATGATGCATTTTTATAGCTATGCTTTATAGCCAAGCCATGGATGAGATATAGTTAACTAATTGATTTGACTCTTTTTCTTCCCTTGTTATCTGGCTTACTTAAAAACTAAGTCTAATACCCCATATCAATCCTTCCTTTAGCTTATTTTAAAACCCTCAAGCTAAGTACTTGAACTCTATCTCGTGGGACTAAAATGATGATAAAACTAGTCCATTGCTACAAGGCTAGGATAGATGTTGCTCATAGACTAACTCCTACAGTCATGAGTAGATTTGTCAGCACCCTTATACTAGGATCAAGATGAATTATGCTAGTTTATGAAAAGTGCCATTCATAGAAAATAGAAATGAAAAGGTTAGTTGGAGCAGGGCTTGTTTCATTCTACTCTATCACTCTAGCACCATGGATTAAAGAGTAAAATAACTATTAAGAGCAACGTCATGAAGCTTTATCTTATAAAAAAGCTTATTTTTTCCCCATGTTGGATGAATCGACTTGATCAAAAGATTCAAATACTTGTGGATCTACTCCTTGACCAAAGTTTCATGCTCCATACCGACTAAAAAAAATTTCTTTTATTCCTTCATGGTAGAAGTAGTGATGGCTTTCAAGTAAGCAGCCATGTACAAAATTAGGATATACATTTTAGATTGAAGATTGAAGGAGCAAAGGTGATCATAGAGTTAAGAAAACTCTTGTATTGCTTAAGCATTTCTTCTTTCTCATCATGTACTCATCTCTAATCTGACTGTTGATCAATTCTACATTACCAAAATGGATTAGAGTCTTGAACCCATGTTAGCCATGGATTCGACCAGCCACTTTCTCTTATGGTTACCTCATTATTAAGGAATTAGTTGTTAGTGAGCAGTCACGTCTCGTGGATCAATCACAAATGGCATTACGAGCTACGCACCTTTTTGACCTGACAACCCATTCCCATGAGCTAGGTTAACTATGCACATAGGCCCTGAACTAGGTTAAGTATTAATATAGGACCTAAGCTAGGTTAACTATGCATATAGTTTTTGAGCGAGGTTAACTATGCATATTTGTGCATATAGTCCCTCTTTGACTTGACAACCCAGGCCCCTGAGTCAGGTTCATTTTCAACAGTTGAGCATAAAAATTTATTGTTCCAGAAGCATGTTCCAAATGTGTTGTTTCCCAAAGTGAGCCTATCAAAGAAAGGTGAGCAGCCTCGGCTCCTAATGGAACTATATTACTAGCTTCATTCAATCAATTATCTGTGTGATAATAAAAAAAGATAATTGAACCATTGGGTCTTATTCTTTTTTATTCTAATAGGGTTACATCTACGTTTCAATGACTTGGGATTGTGGCTATAACCTTCACCCTGTTTCAATCATCAATGCTATTCAGACATGAATGACTAAAAGTACCTAAGGCTAGCTTGTACTAAGAAAGGAATATAACTGTTGTCCCGAGTTGGTCAGAATAGGAATTGTTACTGTTGGTCAGGCAGATATAGATTATATGTATGTCATGAGGTGGAGGGATGCAAGATTGTTGCATGTACGGAAGTACATCCACTTCTTTGATAGTTATGCGCATACCATCACCAATGGCTTACTTAAATCTTTTCCGAGTGACTGGCTTTAGGGCTATTGATTTATTTACAAAAATAAGAGACATGACTTTGAACCTCCATGTCTAAGGGGCTCCCTTAAAAGAATTTTTTTGATACCAAAGGAGTCATATAGTTGGTTTCCCAAGAATCTAGACACCAATCAAGATCCTATTATAATTAGGTAAGAGGATGGACTAGGGAGCTTTAAAATAATTGGATGTGAGTGATAAGATCGATGCTAGTATTTGATTGTATAACTTACCCATCTTTATTCTCACCAACTTGTGTTATCAAATACAGTCTTTCTAAAGCTAAATGGTATCTCCCCCTCGACATGAGAAAGCTCAAATCAGTCAAACTAAGGTGAGTCAAGATGTACCAAATATGGATGATCTGGTTGCTGATTCTCATTCTTTGATAAGGAAATTTCTTCTTCAACTGATTCGATTCATAACCTCATCTCCCCTCAAAGTTTTCCCTTTGAGCTTTAAAGAACCATGTTCAAGCGGAAACTAAGTAAGGTGCAATAGCAAGTCCAATTCATCTCCTCTAATAGAAGGCTTTGATCGGACCACAGCAAACTAGCATACCATTCTGGTTCTAGATATCCTAACCCTGAAGAGAAGAAATCGCTTCATCGCTTTGGCTTTGAGCCTAGAATTCAAAAAACATTTACTCTCTCGTTCTTGTTCTTCTTTGAGTGACTTAAATCCAAAGTTAAGATGGATGAGGGAATCTCTATTCTTTATTCAAGAGATCAACCCGCATTAGATCAATTTGACAGCATCACTCAAGTATCCGTCCATAATGAGTAAGATTTGAGCCTTGAATCAAGATAGGGGATTTCTGATGGTCTTCCATTACCACTCATGGTGATATCTTCTATTGTTTATATTTTTGAAAGCAAAGCGAGAATCAATTCCACCCCACTATAAAAGATATTCGATCCATGATGAAAATTAGCTAGTTGGGATGAGCGAGCGATTGAATCCCCCAAGTTCACTCGAAAGCCCTTTTTTGCTCTATTAAATAAATACTTTCATCTTGGATAAAGATTACATAATCAAAATAAGTGAAAGACCTCCTTGAAAGAAGGGAAATCACTATTTTTTTTAAGGAATCTAGCTAGCTAGTCAATATAATGTCCTACTCATATAGGCCTTAAATGACTCAATTTTATAAAATTCATAAAAAAAATGCTCCAGGTGGAAATTATAACATTATAAAAATTGTAAAATTACATAAATTATAAAATTCATAAATTATAAAAATAAATAAATGGTGAAATTTATAATTCTTATAAAATTATAAATTCTTAGAATTTTTGTGTCATACTTTTTAAATTGTCACCAAAAAACTACTTTTCAATGTCTGGCATTTCTATCTTGTAAAAAATCATAATTTTACTAGACTAAAATCCTATTAAATAGCATCATAAAATTCCAATTAAAATCCATTTAAATGAAATGCCAAGATGTTGTATAAAAAAGTGATCACATAAAATGAAAGTAATATAATAAAAAAAATTATATTGAATGATTAAAAAATTATAAATATTGTTTTATCAGAAATTCATTTAACACACACAAATTCTCATACAGGCCGATAAACAAAAACAAGTAATGCACTAATACTCACTATAAAAAATTCATACAAAAAACATCCTTACATAATTGATAAATCCTTTTAGGATAGCACATAAGATAATAATAAATAAGCTATAAAGTTGAAAGCTACAAATACCTCACCAAGCTGGTATATACAAGTCCACGATACCAAGCTTAGAGCAAAGAATGATAAACTAAGACATCTTCAAGATCATTATTAAAATATACACTATTATTTGAATATATATATATCATAGCAATGATCTCATCCTATATCTTTTCTTTAAGGAGGAACTCAATTGAGATTATTTAACTCATTATTTGATCGACATTGAAAAGAGTTTGTGGAGAAGAAATTGGATATCAAGCCTCGATCCTCGAGTAAGTGTCAGATCTAAAGTATCTCACAAATAATAGTAACCACCATCCCAAATTCTATCTCTGTATTGAATCTCAAAACAATGGTTTATCTCTTACTTTTCTAAGAGCCAAGATTGCCTCCTAAAAAGTGATAATAGTCAGATATATGATCATTGAAAGAGGTCTCAATTCCTAGAGAGTTTTTTCACAAATCTCATTATTCAGCGAGTTGAATTTAAGAGAACTTATAAAGAAAATCTAGAAAATAACTAACTATACTTATTATATATATTATATATGATTGATTAATAGTCAGATACTTAATCACCCATATTAATTCTCATATAAGTAGAATAGTAAATTATATGGATAACATTAGAAATAAAATAAATATATGAATCAATATGAGTATCTACTAGAGGAAAACCTAATCCTGTTAAATTATCAAGCACGTATCTCCTTCATGATAAGATAATGCTTCTCTTAGAGTAATATAGATCTACGCTAATAAAATATTTTAAGTCTCCCAAGATTCTTCATTTAGAATTGTGACCAAAGATACTATCATAGTTATGTGAAACGTAACTCATCATCTCTTGTAATTAGGTATCATCCATGAATACAATGAGAAAAATTATCCTACTATCATAACTTCTCTAGAAAACCAAATAAAATCTATAATATACAAGTATAAACCAAATAAGGTGACTGACATTGAAAATATTACAAATCATACTTTTGGTGATCACTTATGCCTTTAATGCCTTCCATAATCTATAAATTATGTATGATTGTATTATTTTAAAACATATGTGTGACTTCTCTATATATACCTTCTCCTCTATATCACCATAAAGAAAGATATTCTTAATGTCTAGATATTGTATCTTCAATTTGTGGGATACTATGAGAGATAAGAATTCACGTGAAAGTCATCTTAACTGCCAGAGAGAAAGTGTATTGTTAGTTCACACCAAATATTTGAGTGAATCCTCTCGTTATGAGTATCACCTTAGGGTGATATACCTACTCAACTATACTTATCTTCATAGTGAACACTCTCACCTGTAACCAATAATAAATGTTCATACCAGTCATGGTACTAGTTCCCAAGTCTCATTAGAATGGTGGATATATCTCTTCCAACATAGCCTAGCTCCATCCAGAGTGAGATAATAGCTCATACGAGACTTGAGTATTCTAATATTATCAAGATAATTAATAAAATAATAAAAGAAGGGAGAAGATGTGTACAGGATAATACCTGCGAGATGGGGTGATGAGTATAACTCTTCTCTCCATTCTAGAAAGCGATCAGAATGTCGCGTCTAGAAGGGTCAACCCTATGATCATATGGCTCATAGGTAGACTCAATTATGGTCTGAGCAGGTTATGTCTATCACCTCCTCTTAATATATGTCCTATGTCCTAGGTGGTCAGATCTCCTAGTCTCTAACTCATCATTAGTTTGAACTAGAGTAGACTTATGAGCTACTATGTCATAGATACTCGCGGAAGAGATGCATTAATGAGGAATCTCATTATCATTACAGACAATAAGATTCGTACTTATTTGTACACATGATGACTCTATAAAAACATAATCACAATATGTGGAGCAACGAGCTCAAATGTAGTAGATATATGACTCTCGATCCTAGCTAGAAGTCCAAGTGAGACTACTGAGAGGGAAGAAAATGTAATTAGTCTAGATGTATATTTTAGACTTTTACTCTTCCTAAACTCACTAAAAAAGCTCATATTAAAAAAAAGTAATATCAGTACTCACTAAAATCCTACTAGTTTTTGGTGAAAAATATTTGCACCCTCTTTGAGTACAAGAATAGTCAAGTAAGACATATCTAAGGCCCTATGTGCCACCTAATTATATCATAAGGAGAGATTGTGGACATAGTAAATACTTCCAAAAACTCTCGAAGGCATACTAAATAATTTCTTTTTAAGATGTAGGATCGAAAATAGAGAACGTGTTGAAAAAAAAGGATGAAAGAGAGTATCTAGTTAATGGGAAAGTTTGTGATTAAAATTATATCTCTCAAAAAATACTTTGGAATATTTTTCTCAGATATGAGTATCCGAGTCATCACAATTAAATATATTTTCTTATTTTTTAGCCACCACATTATGTGAGATTATGCTAACATAGAAAATCTCATGCATAATCTCATGATTCATATATTAAGTGCTAAATTTGTTTGAAATGTATTCTAATGCATCAAAATTTCTTCTTCTTTTAATATATTTATCAAATAAAATTTTCATTATTTTATAAAATATGTAAAAAAATATAATAATAATTGCGATCTAGCATAAAAAATAGTCACATATACTATGAGAAATCATTAATAAATATAATCGAATACCTAAATTTTTTATGAACACATCTCTATTAGGTCCCATACATTTTGAGTGTACCAGATTAAATGTGTCCATACTGACACTCGACTAAAAACCTTGATTGAAAGTTTTGGTATGTTTTCATAACTGACACGTCTCACACTCTAAAATAAAAATAGTCTCTAAGACTGTGATACAATTTTCTCAAATAGGCTAATGATGAGTAACTAAATTAAGAGTTTACTAGCAAATAATCCAACAATCTCTAAGTTACACCACAAAATCCTGCCATGGTAGACTATAATTCTTCACAAAATGAAGAATTATAGTCTACCATGCTCAGTTACAAATGAAGTCTCCATCAGCATCTTCCTGTCCTACAAACAAACATAAAAAACATAAGAAGAAGACATAATTAAGTTGCATAGAAAGAAAGATCATAGAGAGTAAACTAGTAGGATAATTAGAAATAAGCAAAATATGTGAAAGAAACAAGGAGCCAAGTTTAATAACGTCATACCCATTAGCTAGCTGCTAGCACAATATTCAAGGAATGAGAACACTAAAAAATAAAAAAAAAAAAGAATGATTTTTTATAATATGAGTATAAGCTTCTGAGTCAATAATTCATATGTATGAAGTATGAAAATGAAACATAAGGGTTGTAATACCTAGGGGACTCTATAAGTTGGGGTTACGAATAGAGGACTCTATAAGAACTTCTAGATGGTTTTTATAATCAGTTTATTTCTCTCAACATTACTTAATACATACCAATTACCTATTGTGTGTCTCTTTTTCTTACAGTATGTGCACTCTAAAATAGACCTTGTGTGTGTGTGTGTGTGTGTGTGTGTGTGTGTGTAATGTATAATTGTATATTAGTGTTATATCACAATTTCCAAAAAATTAATCTGCTAGTTAAATTTAGAGTTTCCTCAGTTTGAAATCTGAAAAATATAAATCTCTTAATGGAGGTTGGCCCACAATGGATCAATATATATATATATATATACATCCCTTTCCCATACACGCGCTCATAGATTTTAGGTTTCCCCATGGTTGTGCTTTTATACTATGTGCAAATTCATACCAAGTGCCCCCTTCAACATAATAATAAAATAAAAAATATAATAATAATAATAATAAAATTATAAAGTTGAAACTATAGCCAAAATAATATAAAAAAATATGTATATTTAATTATTAAATATACATAAATATTGTTTTATTTATAATATACACAATAATCTCATTCAAATAACATTTTTATATAATGAGAAAATCTTATTGGGGCAGCTCACATTTTGCTACTCCTATCAACGTAGTACTAATATAAAATATATAATAATTATAATTATAATAAATTATAAAGTCAAAAACTGCCATAGAAATTAAAATTAAAAAATCCCTTATTTAATTATTAAATTTATTATAAATATTGTTTTATATCAAACTAATGTACACTTATTTTGATTAATTTTTTTGATTATTTTTTATCTACACTTATTTTGATTTTTTTTTTTTTCCATTTTTTCATGTATATTTGATAGTAATTAGCGTTGCTTAGAATTTGCTAAAAGAAATTAAAATTAAAGGAGCCCTACTTGGCGGTTTTTCCAAATCCCACCCTGGCTCCTCCCGCGTCGGCCATTCCGTCTCCGAAAACAACGGGAGTTATTTCAGAATCAGAGCTCACGGGAAGGGGAATGGCAAGTCCGCCTGCGCTCGAAGAAAAGGAGGCCGGAGAGAAAGAAGAAGCAGAGGCAATGGCGCAGGGCGGAGCGAGCACGAAAGCATCAGAAGCTCTAGGATTGGTGCTGCGCCGCATCGAGAGGGCGTTGGCGGAATCGCAGAGCGAATCCCGTCGAATCAGACTGGTCGCCGTCAGCAAGACGAAAGAAGCAGCGCTGATCAAACAGGTCTACGATGCCGGACATCGATGCTTCGGCGAGAACTACGTGAGAGATCTCGCCGAGAAGAGATCCAAGGTTTCTCCCCTGCGACTTTTGGCCTTCTTTCTTTTTCGTGATACGCGTCGCGCTGAATCCATTTCCGCGCGTCGCGTCTTGGTGATCGCAGCTGCCAGAGGACATAAACTGGCATTTTATTGGAAATTTGCAGAGCAACAAAGTGATTCCGCTGTTGAGTATGATCCGTGCTGTTTAGCTTTCTGTGAATCCGTGCTGTTTAGCTTTCTGTGAATCCGTGCTGTTTAGCTTTCTGTGAATCCGTGCTGTTTATGGAAACTAGATATGTAATTCATCGTCGCATTGTGCAGGTGGAGTTCCAAATCTGGCAATGGTGGAGACCGTCGACAGTCCAAAGGTGAGGGGCACGTGTCTGTGCGTTTGGTTTCGTCTCCACTGCTTCCATCATCCCTGATTTCATTTTCAGATCGCCGATCTCCTCGACGCGACGGTCAAAAAGTTGCAGAGAGAGCCGCTGCGCGTGATGATCCAAGTAAACACCAGCGGAGAAGAGTGTGCGTGAGTTGAAATCAAATCTCATCGCCATGCTCTCGACCTAGGTTTCGTGGTTTCTCTCGTGACGTCTCCAATGGTGTCTGCAGCAAAGTCTGGCGTTGAACCGTCGAATTGTGTGCCGCTGGCGCGCCATGTCCACCAAAAATGCCACAGTCTCAGATTCTCCGGCCTCATGACGATCGCCATGCCCGACCCTTCCGCGACGCCCGAAAACTTCAAGGTGCCTTCTCAGCCACGATTCGCGACTCCATTTTTGTGCACCCGTCGTCCTCGACGCTGAAATTTCTCTTTGTTTTTTAGGCCCTAGCCAGATGCAGAACAGAGGTCTGCCAGGCGCTGTGCATGGACGCGGATGATTGCGAGCTCTCCATGGGCATGTCCAACGATTTCGAGCTCGCAGTATGTCTTTCTGATCTACTAGATTTTTCTCTAATTATGAACTGCCTCTCTTGCTCGTAACGCACGGCTCTTGGTCATGATCTTGCAGATTAAAATGGGCAGCACCAACGTGAGGATCGGATCGACCATATTTGGGCCTCGCGATTCCACAAAATAGCCTCGAGAAGAGCCTCTCCTTCCTCGAAATTTCCTCCCCCCCTCCCAACCAGAACACAATGTTTTTAATGTTCGATTTTGCATCTCTCTGCTCTGGTACATTCAATAAGCTTTTTTTTTTTTAAAGCAAAAAAGGCTAATTAATATTAAAGGCAGCGCATTCAGTCTAGGAGATGCATGGCAGCTTCCTGAGAAAACTTTCGTGCAAATAAAAAGCAAGGAACGGGGTGCTTGTTGGCACGTGCTCGGCACCATTCTGTCCTAAACTCGGTGTCGTAGTACACGTGGTTGATCTCCTGTGGAATTCAAACCCGAAGAACTGATCGAACCAGGAACCACAAGAGCGGGCAAGTTCAAGCCAACAACAACATCAAAAAAGTGTAAAGGCCCGACCTTTATCTTCTTTATTGAATTAGGGTTAGCAGTGGCGTAAGTAAATGTGGTCGGGTGCCACCTGCTGTTGTCTTCTGCCTTGCCTGCTGAATCATTCCATGAAGTGTACGTCAACGTTCTTCTCTCCAATTGATTTTCCAAGCCCTTCATCTGCCAGACATAGAGAGAGAGAGAGAGAGAGAGAGAGGCCCTGTTATAAATAAAGGAGCCTGGGGGGGGGGGGCAGGGGGGCACGTGATGCTCACAGAGAGTAGAGTCTGCACGTAGTGTTCATCAGGAATACAGTTGTGCTGCTCCTGACTTTTGTGCGCCTGGCATTGGGCATGAATATGGGTAGGCATGAGAACTGAGGTTTAAACAAGCTTGGGCAATTGAAAATGGCTTACATCGTCGGGCTTTCCCAAGCTAATAGGCACGACTGGAACAGGTGCACGCCGCTAAAAAAAAGAGTCCAAATAAACAACGCTTGCAAGAACCTCTTCCTATCGCACCAGGGCTAGACCTGCTCTACCTCTCGGTTAAACTGTTTAAGTAAACGATGCTCGTGTGCACCAACAGCCGCAGTGGAACAGGTGGTCGCGAGTCGTACCTGGCAGTGTTTCTTAAAGACGGAGAGCACGGTCTTGTCCCCAACAACCACACGCACGTGATCTCTGATCAGGGCGATCCACTGAAAATTAGGAAATCAATCTTTTGAAAGATGACCTAATGATAAAACTAGAAGCACGTGCAGGAAATAGCACCAAGGCACAGATTTACATTTTCAACCGTACGAATTTTATTCATTTGTTATTGAATTTAATTTTTTTATAAATAAATAAAATTAAGAATGTTAATTCAGATTTGAAATAATAATGCACATGTCATATATAATAATGCACATGTCATAAATAAAAAAATATATATTTATCTTCGTTTTATATTTTATAATTATTTAATAACACATTATCAGCATGAATCTGTCCTGAAGGTATAATCTAATCATAAACTTAATTTTTTAATTTACAGATATATTAATATTTAATTTTGATTAGAAACAACAAAAAACTATAATATTATCAATATTATAAATAAAATGGTTAATTGTGAATAAACTTACAATTATTTATATTTTATTATGATATTGCAATTTATAAATAATATGCTTTATAAATAGAATTAAGTGTTTTATTAATATGTTTTTAATAAACAACAAACAACTATAACATTAATATGTTTTATAAAAAAATATGATTACTTATGAATATTTTTATGAAATAAATATTATATTTAATTCTGATATTTCTTTATATAGAATTAAGTGTAATATTTAATTTTCCTATGTCCTAGCTTTTATAAACTGAACATTTAAATCAATGAAAATATGAAATTCAGAATTTTTTAATAACTTTAAATTTTATATTTCTAATTTTGTTCTAAAAGTTAGTAATTTATAATAAAATTTATTATTATTATTATTATTATTATGTTATATAAAAACTCAAATTAATCAATAACAAAGATATTACTATGATATTATAAGAATTCATATACTTTTTTTTTGATATTATTAAAAATTTTAAAAAATTTTCTTCCCGTGAGTTTTTTTGACCTCGGAAATACATAGACAACTTTTTGTTATATGAATTCATGAGTCTTAATCTAATTATTATTTATAATGTCCATATAATAATAATTATTATTATTATCATTATTATTATTATTAAGTTGAGTGTTTCGCAATGCAAATATGCTATTAAAATTTTGGTACATGATTATACCACAATAATCCTAATCATCTAATTATTCCTTAACACACACACACACACTCAATATTTAGGAAAAATAAATTAAAAAAAAAATAATGAATAAAATTAAATTTAAGATGTATAATGAGTTATATGATAAACTACAAAGTAGGAAAAAAAATATTATTTTTTATTAACAAATGATGAATATTTATAATTAAAAATAATAATGACGAAGTCAAAATAATAATAATATTATAATTTTATGATAATTTAAACAAATTAACTAGTTCAAAATTGAATATTTAGGATGATAAAGAATTTGATAACTTTAATAATATATTATATGCATGATATATTTGACTAAATTATTTAATAACATTATGCGAACCAAAAAAAAAATAGTAAATGAATAAAGACAAAATATTATAATTCTTATTTATAAGAACAAATTTAATATTCAAGATTTTAATAACTACCAAGATACGAAGCATTCAAGTCACAGCATGAAACCTTATGAAAAAATAGTTAAACACAAATTAAGAATAAAAACAAAAATTTAAGAGAATTAATTTAAATTTATATCATATAAGTTTGTTATGAAAGCTACTTAATTAAATAATTAATCAAGAAATACATAAAAAAATAAAAAATATTTATGCATAATATTTTTTAATTTGATGAGTATTATATAAGAAATGTGTATCAAGTATGTATACTGAACTAATCAAGTATGACATTATTGATTGAGGAGTCCAAAAAATAATAACAAAATAAAATACTTAAAATATATAACAAGACTTCTTAGATTAAAATTGATAATAAAATGATAATAAAAATAAGACTTCTTAGAATAAAAATGATAAGAGATAGAGAATGATAAGATAAATATATAATAAGTCTAAGAATAATAAAAATAAGATAAATAAAAAATAACTCTTATAAATTTAAATTAATTAAAAAAAAATTAAAATAACTCTTATAAATAATAAGATATTTAAAAATCATATGAGATGGTTTTACCATCATATCTAACGGACACCTCCTAGTACGCTCACTAGGTAATAAGTGTGTGACTATTTGAGTAGAGATAAAAAAAATAAACTAAAAATTGGCTTAGAATAAATTAAGTAGAATTTATAACCAATAATTTAATAACTAAATAAATAAAAGTAGAAATAATTTTTAATAGAATTTATTAAAAAAATTTTAAAATTAATAAAATTTAAATAAAATTAATAGAAAAAAAAATTTAAAACAACTCTTATAAATAATAAGATAAATGAAAATCATCTGAGATGACTGTACCATCATATCCAAAGGAGACCTCCTAGTACACTGGGTAGGAAGTATGTGCCTATTTGAGTAGAAAGAGAGAGAAAAAACTAAAAATAAGCTTAGAAGAAATAAAGTAGAAATTATAACTAATAATTTAACAACTAAATAAATAAAAGTAGAAATAATTTTTAATAAAATTTATTTAAAAAAAATAGAATAAGCCTAAGAATTGAAAAATCTTAAATAAAATTAATAGAAAAAATAACTCATATAAATAATAAAATAAATGAAAATCATCTGAGATGGCTAGATTATATCCAACGGAAGCCTCCTAGTACACTGGTTAGGAAGCGTGTGACTATTTGAGCAGAAAGAGAAAAAAAAAAAAAACTAAAAATAGGCTTAAAAGAAATTAAGTAGAAACTATAACCAATAATTTAACAACAAAATAAATAAAAATAGAAATAATTTTTAATAAATTTAATTAAAAAAAAAAAAGAAAATCCATACAATCAACCCTAAGTAGTTAGAATACAAAATTTTAGCAAGGATAACTCAATGGCACGCATTTAAAAGTTGCATGGAGAGCAGAAAGAAAGCAAGCACGAACTAGTTACCTGAGACCCTTTTCGCCATTTTCTCTTTGGTATGACCCGGGACATCTTTCTATTATATCGACCTTCCTTCGTATCAAGAAAGCTGAAAATACACGAGATTTCTTATTGGCCCGAGGCTGAGTAACGCAGAGGCGTCAGAATTTGAAATACTGTACAACTAGTGCTTGGCACCTCAACAATCAACAGCCCCATCTACCTGTCCACAAAGCTCATGGGAGACGCCATCACATAGCTGTAAATGTAGCTGAAGTTGTAGAGGGGCACACAGCTGCAGCATGAAAATCAAAAAAAAAAAAAAAAAAAAGTCACAGATATAACGTCGCAGAGCTTATGCAAGGAATAAAATTTCAGAGTGATGACACAAGATAGTCCAGGGGTAAAACTGGAATTTCATTTCATAGCTACGGGGCGAACAACATGTGCTTTCTACATGCACGAAAATGGTTCTATTTTAAGCTCTATTAATTACATTTGCAAAGCCTAGCTTGTTACCAATCAAAAAAAAAAAAAAATCATAATGAGTGCTCACATCCGTAATACAAAAAATTTAAAAAAAAAATATAAATAAAGAATAACATGCTGTAAACTATGATAATACCTTTTAGATTGGTGCATAAAAATTTTTTACTTCGTGAATCAAGCTCATTCATGTTTTTTTGTATGGTTCATGCAAATGAATATGTATTTTAATATATTTTTTACTACTTCCATTTTAACCCTAAGATCCAAACAAGCATCCAAATAATACAAAGTTAGAATGAACGATCAGTATTTTAAATATTTAATTTCATCTCAACGGTCATAACACTAAGTGCATGGTATTTTATATACTTACTAAATATGTTACTAATGTAGAGGTGTCAAACGGGCCGGGCCAGCCCGTTTTTTAGAGCACGGCCGTGCTTTCGTGCCTTACCCGGGCACGACACGGGCCCGGGCACGGGATTTTCCCGTGCCGGGCTGGCCCTAACGTGAAAATTTTATTAATAGTTCTGACAAATATAATAATTAGGACTCCGTTATTAGATGCATTATTAAATATAATACTAAAAATTTTAATCTAAGTATTATATTTCCAAAAGATAACCATTATACACTCATATATGATTAAATTATTATAAGTATGAAGAATCTCAAAAAATCATAAATTTTTTTTTTATATTTCCAATTTGAATCTATATAATAAGCAGTGAGGCATGCGAATGATGTATAATCATGATGTATAATCTAAGTCTAATTTGTTATTATTAAATTTATTTTTTTTTTTCGAATTATAAAAAATTTAATAAATATTACAACTAATAAATAAACAAAATTGTGTATTATAATTACGTAAATTTATTTGAATAGTAGCTCATAGCTATAGTCCACTTTCCACCTCTTCTATTTTTCAAAACTTGCTAAGCTAGCCGTCAACACTAATAAAAAATAATAAAATTGAGCATTACACAAAATATCACACCATAAAACTCAAAAGAGAATAGGTGATAAAAAAAATAAAAGAGGAGAAAGAGATGAATAAGAATGAAATTCAAGAAATTTTTATTTATGTTTTATAGAAACTTTTAATATTTAAAAAATATATATTTTTTAATTAGAAACAGACATAAATCTAACATTCATTGACTTTCTGCCTGTAGCCTTTTAGAGAGAAGTACAATAACTAAAGATTAATAACAATAAAAAAAATTTTGTCAACATGAAAGCGATAGAATTAGAGGTGACAGCCAAGCCGGGCTGGCCCGACCCGGCACGAGGCACGGCACGATTCGGCCGTGCCTGGGCCGGGCCGGCACTGAAATTTCCCGTGCCCGAGCTCGTGTCGTTTCATGCCGAGGCCAATTGGGCCTTGTGCCGTGCTTGGCCTGACACGGTACCATGCCTAAATTAATTTTTTTAAAATTAGGGTTGTGGGGGGTGTGGAAACCCTAATTTTTTAAAAAAAATTAAGGTTTCGGGTGTGCCAAAATCCTAATTTTTTTTAAAAAAAGTAGGGTTCGCCCCACCGGGCAGAACCCGGCGGATCATGGCGCGGGCCAGTGCCGGGCTGAACCCCACAAAACTATGCCTATCCCGGCACAAAAGCACGGTCGGGCCTAAAAAACAAGCCGGGCCAACCCAGCACATCCCGTTTGACACCTCTAGATAGGATGGCCTATCGCTTTCTATGTCGGTACCCATTACGTGAAAATTTAATGAGCATCGACCATGGTCTATGGGGTGGAGGTGCTGACTCAACTGAATGATGGTGGAAAGTAGGGGCCAATAATTTAAAAAAAAAAATCTGCTCCCGTGACTTGTGCCCGATCATGAATCATCATGCCTGTGGACCGTGAAAACGAGCCAGGCACGTGGATCGCGCCTGGCACAGTACGACATACAGTTGGCTCTTGCCCAGCACAACACGAATAATGCCTCTGGCCGGCACGACCCCGATTTAGGCAAGATTCTATGCTGCGTCGTGCCAGGGAAGGCACGGCTAATTCAGGTCATACCTCACATTGTACCCGGGCCACCTGACCCACTTGACATCTCTAAAAAGCTATTGAATACAAATAAAAGAGTTGCACGATTCTAACCTGCATGATTCTAATAGCATAAGTTTGGGAAGAACCCAAATTTCAACTAAAACCATAATTTTAATCCAGGCATAAGAATTTGCATGATTCCAACAGACATAATTCCAATGGCACATATTTGGGCAGGACCCCACTTCAAAGTGAAACCCTAAAATGGTGTTCGGGCAATACAAAAATTTTGAGCGAAACCCTAAACCAATAGGGTTGGTTGAGTAGTTTGAATGTTTGATTTTGGGTAGAAAGCTATTTTAATGTTTGCCCACCTTCGACAACTTACTAATTGAGAGTGTAGATTGTATCTCGTGCGATGGAAACATGTGTAACATTGTTATACATATTATTTGTATGTATAACAAAGCATATATTACAAAATTATGACTTGTGCCAGGGATAATTATTGGTAATATTTTTTTTTATTTTTTTTTATTTTTTTTTTTTGAGATAATTATTGGTAGTTATTTTCATAGAGTATCATAAACATCATAAAGTATGAAGAGAGATAAATCAACTACCAAAATAGTCCAGAGATGCTCGCAAAGTCTTTCAACCAAGTAGAAATCATATTTATTCTATAGAGAATAAGATTTCCCAAAAAGGAAAATACCATTTAGGTTCATATAATAGTAGTCCACGTGTCTTTCTCATGACAGGCTCATATTGAGCTAAAAATTAAGATACTTGAGTACTAATGATGTAGAGTCTATACTAAGAAAATGAGTCATACACAATTTGCCGAGATCAAAGATAAACCTACCAAAGAGCACAATGATCATGTAGCAAGACCATCAGATTTTGACCTTATGATCACTCTCCAGAATGAACATATTAGAGGTGTCAAACAGAACGTGCTAGGCAGGGCCGGCTCATTTTTTTCAGGCCCGACCATGCTTTCGTGTTGAGCCAGGCACGGCACGGTTACTGTACCGTGCCGTGGCACGGGCCAGGGCACGATCCGTCGGGTTCGGCCTGGTTGGGACGAACCCTAAATTAAAAAAAAATTAGGATTTCGGAGTGCCCGAAATCCTAATTTTTTCATGTAGAATAATTTTCATGATTGTGGAAGTGGAAGACACATTTGGATTATGAGCGAGAACGAATTGGAAATAACCAAACTCAAAGAATATTTTCAATCACTAGCCACGGTTTCAAATAAATGATTTTAGTAAACTCAAATACTTTCCTTACATAAGAATAACTTATTCCATAAAGAATATTATCTTTTCATAAAGGAGATGAGCAATTGAAACTCTCATAAAAATTTAACTTTTGAATTATACTTCAGCATATGGTCTTATTGATTCATATTTTGATTTTACTTCTCATATAACACCTCCAGTTGACTGTCTATTATTTACAAAAAAAAAAAAATCATAAAAAAATTAATTATCAACTATTATTAAATCAGATATAATAATATACAATCAGTATAATTAATTATCTCTTAGATTCTCCTAGACAAGTTCACCTTGAAGTAGCTTTTTATTTATTGAAGTATGTGAAGAAATATCCAAGACTCAGTATCCCTTCCAATAATAACAAATACTTGTAGTTAATCAGATATTCAGATTTAAGTTGAACGCTAATATACGTGAGAGTAGAGGTGTCAAACGGGCCGGCCCGGCACGGCCCGGCCCGTTTTTTTTTTGGGCACGTTCGTGCTACCGTGCCCGGGCCGTGCCGTGCCTTGCCTGGCCCGCTCGGGCACGCCTGTCCGAGCGGTTCGGGATACGGGAAGACCTTGGGTCGGGTTGAATCAGACCCGACCCACGGTCTTTTTATGCGGGAGGGGCTTCCGGAGGTCGGGCTCACGGGACACCCGGCACGGGACTGACCCGTGCCGGGGTGCCATGCCGCGTGCCGAACCATGCCGGGTGAGGCACGGCACGGCATGGGCCCAGGCACGAAATTTTTCCGTGCCGTGCCTCGTGCCGGGCCGGGCCAGCCCGGTTGACACCTGTACGTGAGAGAAAGACTAGTTAAATTTTATATTTTTCTTAGAGACTATATTATCTCCTGAAAAAGTAAGAGACATAAGGTTATTTCAAGTTTTAATATAGAGCGATGAAAACAATCACTTAAGACATGCTTCGGATGCAGCACGTGCTCAAGAAGATTGAGTATCTACTCACTTCTCCTACTACTCCTAATACTTAACAATGATGATCCTCTCACCTGTCATATACCACTCTCAAACGAAAGGTTGAATTTGAATTCATATTAAAAAGGCATACAACAAAAAATATAAATGCAATATATTTAAAATAATAATATAATAATACATCAATAATCAGGATTCACATTTACCAATTTGCAAATGTTTTATAAAGGAGATATAAAACACAAGTGGTAAAAGAACCTATCCTATTAAAAAGAACAAATTCATTGGTCACAACTATGCCAACCTATCACCCATGCACTGGATCTCATAAGAATTTCAAAGTTAAATGTGTTTGGTCACGATCAAGACTGAGACGATTGACCAGTGTGAAAGTTTGTCGTATGCATCTACCCTGCGATTAGTAAGGGGTGATTGGGGGTGGGGAGAGAGAAAAAAGTAAGCCAACCTATCGGAGAGAAGAACAAATCTTTGGTTTCCAGGATCTGCTAACCCTGCCGCAAGCAATAACCGCTCTGCTTCGATCATGCTGGATTCTCCCCATGCCACCTTCAAAAGAAATTACGTGCCAAGCTAGTAGAGCAAACAAAGAAAAGAAGCAAAACAAAGGTTTTGGAGCTAAAATGAACATAAATCATCACAATATGCAAATCATTTCCCAAGTTTCATCAAGCATCAGTTAGTAATCACCAGACTAGAGGTGTCAACCGGGCCGGCCCGACACAGGAAAATCCCGTGCCAGGGTTAGGCACAAGCCGTGCCGTGCCGTGCCTGACCCGGCACGGGTTCGTCCCGTGTCGGGTGTCCCCCAAGCCCGACCCCGCAATCGCCCCTCCCTCAAAAAAGACCGTGGGTCGGATCTGGTTGGACCCGACCCGCAGTCCCACGAGGCCCGAACCGTACGGCCAGGCCAGGCCCGAGCGGGCCAGGCACGGCACGGCCTGCCGTGCCTGCAGGCCGTGCCGGTCCTGGCTTTTTTAAACCGTGCCTGGCCCGGCACGAAGGCACGCTCGTGCTCAAAAAAATCAGGCCGGTTTGACACTTCTACACCAAACTAGCCACATAAATAAAATGTGGTTCATTTATTGTATTCTGAACTTGCCATCCTTGAACTTAGCATTACTCATGTAGCTAAGTGAACAGATTGGCTATAAGACCTTTAAAAAGATCATTCCCACTCCATTTTCACTAGAATTATATTCCTGTAAATTAACCTTGCATATGCCCGGCAACATGTCTGATTCACAAGATAGAGACTAGATAATCACCTGTATGCTATTCTTCAGCTGTCGGCCATACAAAAAAAGTGACTTTGTCGTTGATTCGTTGAACTCAAAACCAGGAGCTGAATGAATAAATATTGAGTAATTTGACGGATTGGCATTCTGCGCGCGTCATTCAAATTAGCACATGTTCTATAGAAACCATCACTTCAACATTCACGCAGTTACCCTAATAATCAAAACTCCCAAAACATAAAACAAATCAAAAAAACACGGTGATTGGTGAATTTTTCATGAATCAAGCTCTTGATTCTAAGTTTAGCCACATTTTGCAAAAGCTCGAATAATTTGAATTCGCGCCCTCCTGCTGCACCTTGCTTATTTTACAGATATATCCATGGATATTTTTGGAATAAAATATCAAAAGATACTATTATAGTAAAATAAAAAATTAAAAATAATAAATATTTTAAAGTTATAATAAAAAAATTGATATATTACATAATTTGTGATATAATGCGGGCAAATAAATATTTTAATTTAATAATATTATTTATCTATTATAAATATATTATAATTTTTATTTCAATATAAATATATTGAATACAAAGCTAATATTATATTTAATTATATTTTAATATCTAAACAATATTAATAATTAATATTATTTATTTATTGTATGTATGCATATAATAAAAAACTATTTAAAATTATAATTCTATTATTATTCAAATTTACTGAAAATAAAAATTTAATTACATTTTAACATATAAATAATATTAAATTTTATTTTAATTATTTATTTGAGATATAGTAAATTATTAATTCAAATATACAATTATATGTTGGTTTAATTTATTCAAATACATTGAATATAAAAAAAATAAATTTAATCATATTATAAAAAATTATTAATTTTGAATTAATTTGACTTTGATATAGATTATCATAAAATCAAAAATATATAAATTAATATATTAATATGTCACAATTATATTTGGATATATCACGAATATATCAACCTATATCTAAATATATCACAAAAATATTATGATATTTTTTCTTATGACTATTTTTTACAGATACACAAATATATTTGCGATCATTAATATATATCTGATATATCATAGATTTTTATAATTATTATAAATTTATCAATCAACAAATATTTCAATACATGCATTATGTTGATAACCATGGACATAAGATATATCCTGGATATATAAAGAATATATTTAAATATTTTTATCATTGAATTAGAGGTGTCAAACGGGCCGGGCTGGGCCATTTTTTCCAGGCCCGCCGGGCTTTCGTGCCGAGCCAGGCACGGCCCGGTACAGTAACCGTGCCGTGCCTGTCTCGGCACTGTTTTTTGGGGGTTCAGCCCGGCAAGGGCCCGCGGCACGATTCGCCGGGTTTGGCCCGGTCGAGCCGAACCCTAAATTAAAAAAAATTAGGAATTGGTTGCGCCCGAAACCCTAATTCTAAAAAAAATAGGAATTTGGTGCGCCCCAGTAACCCTAATTTGTTTAAAAAAAAATTTGGCACGGTACCGTGCCGGGCCAAGCACGACACGAGGCCCGGTTGGCCTCGACACGGCACGGCACGAGCCCGGGCACGGAAAATTTCCGTGCCGGGCCGGCCAGGCCCGGTTGACATCTCTACATTGTATTTAGCATAGGAAAAGTCCTTGAAATCTACATTGGATCCAAAAGAACTGAGATGGGCAAAACCAACCATGTTAAGGGCGAAAAAAAACCAACTCAAATGAGTTGGTGCCATCAAGCTAGCTCGAGTACACTTTCATGAGTCACACCAGTGACCCACCTAATGTGACTCAAGACTCAGCCCCGAATGAACTCGAGTCATTTTAACAAAATAGTCATTATAGCCATTATATTAAAATGGCTATAACGACAAAAAATAATTTTTTAAAAGTTTTTTTTTTCAAGTTTTATCCATAATTATTTACGATGCAAGGCACACAGAATGGCAAAAATCTTTTAAGGTCTTGGGGTACAAAATGCGATTAAGGTATAAGTTTTTTTTATGATACAAACTCTATCTATTAATGTAATAAAATCAAGTAAATAATATCGAAAATAAAAATCAAATATTATTAGTATTTTTTTATTATTATAAATATTTAAAGTTCTAAAACAAAATAATAAAATTTCAACAAAACAACATGTAGGGCTTTAAGATATCAAATATATTAGCTAGGCCTAAGACTTTCCCCACGCCTGAGGCATGCCTTTAATAATTATGTACGTTTTATCCCCTCATCCCTAAAATCTCTAAAAACATCATCAATTCTAATTTCCTAATATAATTCTCTTTGGATTTCTATCTCTAAAATATTCTAACATTCTCTAAATGGTATAAATATCATCTAAGAAGCACGGACACGGACACGGACACGGGGATATGACACGGTAGGATACGGGGACACGGTAAATTCTAAAAAAATAAGATACGAATACGGCTAGGATACGGTATGATAAAAAAATAAAAATAAAATTTATTAAATTAAATTAAATTAAAATATTTTATTATATAAAATAAATATATATTATTTATTTTATAAAATAAAAATATTTTATTTTATTTTATAAGATAATATTTTTAATTATTTTATTTTATAAAATAATATTTTATAATTATATTATATAAAAATATATTTTTTTTATTTTATTTTATAAAAATATTTTATTTTATGCCCATGCCTCTCCCCTCAAGCACGCCCGCCCCTGCCTCTCCCCTCAATCACGCCCGCCCATGCCTCTCCCCTCAAGCACGCCCGCCCCTGCCTCTCGCCTCAAATCGTGCTGCCCCTTCCTCTCCCCTCAAATCACGGCCGCTCCCTACCTCTCCCTCAAATCACGGCCGCTCCCTACCTCTCCCTCAAATCGTGCCCGCCGCCTGCCAGTGGCCAACGTCGCCCATGCTGCAACATTGGCCACCCGACGTCGTCGGACGTCAGGCACTATAGATGTGGATAAAAACTGCCGACGCAACCATCCGATACGTCACGTGGCATATTGGATACGAATTGTGCAATGATACGCGACGTGGCGTATCGGACACGTATCCGTGCCGTGTCCGTGTCGTGTCCACGTGTCCAGGTATCGGACACGTGGACACGGCTGTAGGGAGCCGTGTCCGTGCTTCCTTGAGTATCATTCACAACAAGTATGTTCATCAATAAAAAATAGTATGTCTCTTGTTCTCAAATAAAGCGATGGGACATAATCTTGGATTATACACAGGAAATTAGAAAGATCAACATAATACATATATAGGTATCATGTAAGAGTCAATTTTTTAAAAAAAAAATAATGAAAAAAGATCTTAATAATACCAAGGAATTCAAATTAGATGATAATTAAAATTTTTCTTAGGACAACTCTCCAATCATGGCTAAGGAGCCAAATGGTAGCGTCATTATTGCTTGTCAATTTATTATGGAGACTCATTTGCCACATCAACATAAGGCATTTGTGGTTGATACTTATAGTCACTATCTTGAACACTAGTGAATCTTATTGGGTTTTCTTTCCACATTGCCCAACAATGATTCAAATTTATATTATCTCACTAGAGTTCATGATATTCCCACTAGGGTGGTTATAATTGGTGACAACATTTTTTGCAATTGCTCGATAATGGTCAATATTTTCTTAAGCATGCTTGACTTGTTAATATGTCATCTAAATACAAAAAAAAAAAAATTGAAAATGCCAAGAATTACCAATTAGGCGGCCTATGAAAGTCAAGTGATCACTCAAATATTATTTCAGTAGAATAACATAGGGCGCCCTCATTGTTGCTATGATTGCTACTGATTATATTATATTGCACAAGTCATTGTTTGATTCTAGTTCAAATAACTCGTGATTTATTTTTTATCTGATCTTAATATCTTGGATTTGCATGCACTAGTTTGAGAGAAGATATTATTTATTATGCCTGCACTTGTCATTTTTACTATATTTATTTGCATGAATGCAAGACTCTGAGAAAAATATCATTTAAGATTAAGTATAATAAATTATATGTTCTCTCTTTACTAATGAGATCATTAAAATGTAATAAAGATATGGCCAAAGAAAAATTTAGATATCAAATCACTATTATTAATAATCATTTGAGACATACATGAATATCTATGTAGTGATGCATTAAATTTTTTTTCTAAATTTTTATCTTTTAATAAAATAAAAATATTAATTTAATAAAAATATTAATAAATTAAGAAACTAAAATGAATTAGAATACATGTCAAACTAATTTAATATTTATTGTATTGATCATAATGATATACACCAAACATCATGTCTCGACACACCTCAACAAAATAGGGTTAAAAAAATTAAATATTTAATTGATAAAGCTCAAATACCCCTTAAAAAAATGTTCCAAAGCATTTTTAAGGAGATATAATTTTAACCACATTCTATATTATCAATCGGATTCTTTCTCATATCATTTCTCAACATATATTATTTTGGTTTCCTATATCCTATAGAGAGACTATTTAACTTATCTCCCAAAATTTTTTTGATTTATTTATTTTATTCTAGATTACTCTCTAAGATGGGATAAGTTAATATCTAGGCTCATTAGATTTTTCAAGAAGGAAAACCTCCTTCAGAACCAAATGATATAGTAATTCACGAGTATTCCTAATATAGACTCGTACTGAGCCAGTAACTAGAAAAATTAATCATTAATTACTTAAGAGTCTATACAAAGAGACCATGAGAGAGAGAGAGATAGACATACTCACCTTTCTCGTACCAAAGAAGTACTTACTGAAGAGCTAAATGATCATGCAATTAATTTCTCTAATTTTAACCTTATGATCACTCTCTTTAAGTGATAAAAAAGTTATACTCAACACTCGATTTCAAAGTTTTATCATATTCTCACTTTGTTGTTTTTTTATTATTTTTTATTATTTTTCTTGAAAATATTAAAATTCTCAAGTCTCATTCTAAGACATTATCTCATTTAATATAGTGTCAAGCCAATATTAAAAAGAATGGAGATGCAAGCCCTCCACTCTAATGAGACTTAGAAACTACAAACTAGTAGAATGACCTTCAAAAATATGCATTACTAATTGTACATAAATATTCATTGTGAAAATATATCAATAAAAAAATAGATCTTAAGATACGACTCGTAGCATAAGGATTCATTTAGATATTTAATGTTGAGCAATATAACACTAACTCATTAATGACTAAAAAAATATTTATATAAATTCTTATTTCTCTTGTAATATATCATCTTATCACATAGAAGATATGTATTGAATATACTTGTAAAAATTGATCTTTTAGATTGTGCTCTAACAGATACTCTTAAAATTCAAATACTAACTTCACTTTTAATGTGACTTCTCTAGTTAACACTACTACTTATAAAAAATCACAAGAAGATTAACTATCTGACAATGATTAAATCAAATATAGCATACATAGTTAGCATAGTTAATTATTTTATAGATTATCATCTACGAGTTCGCCTTAACACAATTCTTCGCATACAGAGAGATGTAAAAAAATCTTTAGGACCTGAGATATCTTTCATGAATCATGAGTACTTTCAATTGGCTAGATATTTACACCAACATGCATCGAGATGAGTCATATAATAAATTTTTGTAATTTTTTTGGAAGCAATTTTATCTTATAAAAAAGTAAGAGATAAAATTATTTCGAGAAATAGTATAAAGGCCGAGTTCAAAACAATAATAATAATTATTTGTGAGATATTTCGAATAATATATTTGTTCGAGGAAATTAGATATGCACTTTCTTCTCTCACTACCATTTATTATGACAATCATGCAACAAGGCATATAATCTCCAATCAAGTATTTCATGAGCAAATAATATACGTAGAGATTGCTACTTCAAGTGAAAGAAATTTCAAAATAAAACCACTAATATAATATACGTCCAGACAACAAAATAATCAGCATAAATCTTCATAAAAATATTAAAGAATCATCAAATTATTTTTTTTAGAGTATTATTATATTTATCTTCTTTCAGCATTATTTTATAATAATTGTCATGTGATTCTATATATTTATCTTTTATTCATATTATCAGTCATTTACTATTATAATCAATAATAATCAAGGAAAGAAGATTGATGTAGTTGCCCTAATTATATTTTTTTCCTCTAAACACTCAATTATGTTACATAAAATTTTGGGTATGATATTGTAAATAATTATCAATGACAATCTGAAACATGTTTAAGTGTATTTCACTTTGGATACATGACATATAATGTCCAACACCTTTAACATGAACTTTTGCTAATATAGATTTACTTCTGTAGGTAGCTCCTTGTTCAATTACAAAATAAATACTAAAAAATATATAATTATATTTTATTAATAAAAATATAATAACATAAAATAAAATAACTAGAATTTAAATGATTAATCAAATGATCTTGTCTTCCTTATAATAAAATTTAATATATTCCCCAATAATCTTTGGTTATTTATATAAAAGGTAAATAAGCCATAATTTTGTTTTGTTAAATAATTTATATTTAAACAATTCAGCTATTACATATGCATTGTGCATTTTTTTTATTTTTTTATTCTTTTCTTTTTCTTCTTTCTTTTTTATCCCGTTTTACTTTTTCATCATCTTCATCTTCTGCTTCATGTTTTCCTTAATTTTTTTTTCTTTTCTTCATTGTTCTCTTTCTTCACCTTCTAATGTTTACTCTTTTTCTTTTTTTATTGCTTTTGAATTGTGCTTAGTTATATGTCTTTCATTAAAAATGAGTTGAAAATATATTCAATTGAAAGTAATATACTATTAAATCAAAGCTCCCACATTAAATAACAGCATCAACAATTCATAGCATTTCATATCTAACACTACCCCTTGCAATTTTTTAAAGATATTTTTTCAATAATGCAGAGTGCATTATTAAGATAATTAGACATGTTAAAATGCTAAGCCAAAATTATGATATCCAAAACTCAATCAAATCTCATATATGTGAGAGTCTTATATAATAGTCAATAAATTATGGCTGCCCATATGTTGAATAATATAATTTACCAAGTAGATGGATTGCTCATGGAAACAAAAAATATAGTTTAAGATCCTCTTCCACATGTCGAATCATTTGCATGAACAAAAAAAATAACATGAAAAGTTTGCAAATTTTGATTGGTTGAAGAGTTGTTGAACAAAAGAATTAAAAGTAGAGAATGATATTTTATTTTGAATATATTATTCTAGAATACAATGGTTTTTTGTTTGTATATGTCTTATTGTAGTTTTATAGTTAATTATTTGTTTTTTTAGAATATTTATTATATTTTACATTTTTTTTTTAATGTTATAAATATTACTAATATAAAGTCAAGGCAAAGTACAAAACAAAAAATCCAAAAAAGAAATAGACATTTCAATTTAAACAAGAGAGAAATATGTTTCAGGTAGTTGATTTGAAAATAAATAAAAATATGATATTACCTTAATATACAGTAGGTACTACCTTAAGAACGAAATTAATATAGTACCTACATGATTAAGGTAGTACTCATCATTTTAGTTCCTTAATCACAATAATTTTTTTTCAAGTGTGCTAACTGATATAATATCAATTCTTAGTACCTTATTTGTATTTATTTTTAAATTAACTACTCAATTAATATTTTTCCCTTTAAATAATCTTATATGAAATTGTGCAAATTACATAAAAAATTAAAAATCAAATTCATGTATTTATCATCACATAACTTAAATGATTTTCTTTTCATCAACTTGTTTCACACGACAATCAAGCAACTTAAAGTATTTTTTAAATTAATTGTAATTAATAAAATATTATTAAAATAAATAAATATTATTCTTTTCTCACAAACTATTCATTTTTCTCTCAATTAAATAATTTTTCATCAGATAATTACTTATAGTTAATTCTTTTTGAATTTTATTACTCTAATCTCATGTTGACTATGACTCTTCAAGCTCACCTCATTGTTTAATAATTTTAATTATCATCAACATCAACCAAACATTATCCAAGCTACTTGGAATTAGGGGTGTAACCGAGCCGAGTCGAGCCGAGTATTAGGCAGGCTCGGCTCGGCTCAGCTCGGTTTTAAAGGAGTAGACTCGAGCTTGTTCACGAGCCTGTTTACGAGCTGACGAGCCGAGTTTGAGGGTGCTCGGGCTCGGCTCGTTTAACTTACGAGCCTGTTCACCAGCTTGGTTCACGAGCCTGGTTAACGAGCTTGCTCACAAGCCTATTCACGAGCCTGTTCACAAGCCAATTTATGAGCTGACGAGCTGAGTTTAAGGGTGCTCGGGCTCATCTCATTTAACTTACAAGCCTCAAAATGATGTTCGGGAATTAAAGAAAATATTTATCTAAAATAGTCAACATACAACTAAATTAAAAAGATAAGATAATAAAAATTTAATAATCTTGATTGAAGTTCAAGAGTTAAAATATTTATCATGTTCATTTGTAGGAAAAATTTGTTGTGCATCAAGCCTTCTCCATGTTCACTAGCCTATTCACGAGATTGGTTCACGAGCTCGTTCACAAACCTGGTTAACGAGCTTGCTCACGAGCCTATTCATGAGCTGACGAGCCGAGTTTGAGGGTGTTCGAGCTCGGCTCATTTAACTTACGAGCCTCAAAATGATGTTCGGGCTCAGCTCGTTTAACTTAATAAACGAGTTCGAGCGAGCTTCTAACGAGCCGATAGCCGAGCAGCTCGCGAGCAGCTCGGCTCGGTTACAGCCCTACTTGGAATGGGTTGCATAAATCATGTTTAATATTTCAATTATAAGTTAAATTAAAACATGTAACTATGTTAAAGAAAATCACATCACAAACTTATAGGTTCATTGATTAATTAATGTACATGTTCTATGTCTAGCTCCTTTTGTATATGCATGCACCATTTATGATTATTTATATTAATCTAACAAGCACGGTTACTTCACAAACTTGTTTAGTCTTCTTTTTAGATGGCATCATGTTATTATTTCCATGTAGCATACTAGTCCACTAGAATTTTTAGCTACTCTCATTTTATTATTAGTTTCATAATAAAATATTGAAACTATACCTAGCAACTTTGATAGCTCACCTCATCCAAGCCAGGCGAGTCTGGCATTCCAATAAAAATTGGCCAGGGCTTGCACTTGCTCGGCCAATCATCAATAGCACCCCATGTATTATACGAGTCAATTTCCAAGTCAGTAAATTCAGGTAGGTCTTAATCACCATTGATTTGCCAAACCTAGTTACATCACAGCAAAATATCACATTGTACAATTGTTGGGTTTAGCCCTCATAGTTATGAAGCACTGCTATGTGTAGCAGTGTGTCGATGCATTGCATGCTAGGGCTCAAATACAAACTGAATGCATCAAAATGTGGGTAAAGGCATAAAGCCGACTTGACCAGGCAAGGAAACTTGGTCCTCCAAAATACCTACTTGAATACAATTTTAAGTTTTATGACATTTCCTTATTTTTCCTAAATCTTCCAATTAAATATTACATTTACCTATAAATGCCTCTTTTGATTATTTTTTGCAAAATATATACAAAATAAAATTGATATTATTTAATTTGCAAAGTCGAACATATTTTCAATCTGAATCTCTTTTTTTTATTCGACTCATAGCTCACTTAACTTACTCCATCATAATTCTCAACTCATGATCTCTCACAATAAAAATATCATTCATGTACATAATCAGCAAGATACACTTGCCATATAAATTCTCTGAAAAAAATAAAAAATAATTTATTATATATTTGTATAAATCAAATGAGATAATTACCAAAAAAATATAATAAACCAAGCGCTCAGCTCAATGATTTATCCAAGCCATACAATATCTTCTATAATCTACAAGGTATCTCACAATCATGATGAACTTTATTTCTATACCGAATCTCAAAATTAGCAAACATTTCTTACTTTTTGAGGAACCAAAATTATCTCTAATTAAAATATACAAAAAATTATAATATACCGCCCCTTAGTACAAGTTGATGCCTAGCTAGAATTTGAAAAACTAGGTAGTTGAATATAGACGATTACTGAACGAAAAAAAGACTCAAAAATTTTATCACATATCTCAATATGTAAATAGTTATATCTAGGTAATTTAACATAATAATTTTAAGAATAACTAATTATACTAATTACATAATTTATATTTGATCATATAATAATTATATAGTTAATCTTTTATATAATTATCATATATATAGTGGAGTCAATTGGATGGCTCACGTTAAACAAAAAATTAATATCAAATCAATCTCTATGAGAGTAGTAACTGCATACAACATTTATGAAAATACAAAATCTCTCAATAATTAAGTCATATTTATATCAAAAATATATATAATATTTCACAATTTTTCATCTAGAATTTTGACAAAAAATACTCCTTATGTTGGATGATTATCAATTTTTCATTTCTCACAATATAAATATCAATCACGTACATAATCAACATCACACGCCTTAAATCTTAGCTCCACTAAGAAAAATAAAAAATAATTTATCACGCATTTGTGTAAGCTAAAAGAAATAATTATCTATAAAAATATATCAAACCAAGTCTTTGATGACTACTTTAGGTCAGATAATATTTTTTATTATTTATAAAATAAGTATGATTCTACTACTCGATACCTTAGTGATTACTTCATATATACCTCCCCAAGTTTATTATGAAAAAAAAAATATCATTTATATTTTAATTGATTTATTATTTATTTGTGAGAAGCTATTAGTAAGATAAATATTCATAACAACAAAGAAGCACGGACATAGACACAGACACGAGAATACGACACAGCAGGATATGAGGATACGGCAAATTATAAAAAACTAGGATACGAATACGGTTAGGATACGGCATGATAAAAAAAATAAAAATAAAAATAAAAATAAAAAATATTAATTATAAATATTAGGTATTTTATAAAATTTATTAAATTAAATTAAAATATTTTATTAGATAAAATAAATATATATTTTTTATTTTATAAAATTAAACTATTTTATTTTATTTTATTAAAATATTTTATTTTATAAAAATATTTTATTTTATTTTATAAAATATTTTATTTTATGCACATCCCCACACAAATACGCCCGCCCCTGCATCCCCCTCAAACACGCCTTCCCATGCCTCTCCCCTCAATTCACACCACCCCTTCATCTCCCCTCAAATCACGCCCGCTCATGCCTCTCCCTCAAATCGCGCCCGTCCCCTGCCAGTGGCCAACGTCGCCCATGCGGCAACGTTGGCCACCCGACGCCGTCGGACGTCGGGCACTATAGGGATGAATACGACTGCCGTCTGCCGACGCAACCATCCGATACGGCACGTGGCTTATCGGACACGTATCCGTGCCGTGTCCGTGTCGTGTCCACGTGTCTGACACACGGACAGGGCTATAGGGAGCCATGTTCGTGCTTCCTTGCATATCAAGACTAATTTGACAACCCAAAAAAAATATTTTGATAATTTACTTTAAATGTCCAAGTCATCACAATAAATATCATCCTTGAGCAATTTATCTTCTTATCTGAACTAGTCTTTACTATGAACAATCATTCGCAACCAATAATATAACTCTATAAAAGTTGAGATACTAGTTCTCAAGCCACATGTATTATCGTAATTATGTCTTATATTTTTTTTTACTCAATTATTTTTTTTGATTTTATTACTACACTCAAATCTCTCTTTGAGATATTATCTCATCCAAGATAATGATGCCAAGTTATGTTGAAAGAAATAACTGTTATTCAGCTTTGTTGTGAAATAGAATGATGAGTACAGCTTTATTAATTATTTGCAGAGTGAACAAAAGATTAGAATTAAAAAAGTCATCAACAAGATCATTTGACTTCTCGAGAGATTCTCCTTCACTTAGAATATGCTATATATATTCCATTCTATTAGTATAAACTTTAAATCATTGATGGTCAACTCTCTGCCTTACTTGCTCATCCAGTGCCAAGCCTAGGGTAGACTCGAAAGCAACTATATCATCATGAGTGTATCAGATCAAATAAGTCCTTTAATAAATTTAACAAACAAGTTAATAAGTCCTAGCATATTTTTCTAAGTGATATTTCTCATACTCTAGGATACATATAAAAATCTCTAAAACTAAGAATCAACATTCTCAACTCGGCCATTAATGAGCGACTAAATCGAGAATGAACAAGTAATTGATCAATAATGCTCAGATACTTAATAGGATATTCTACGTAAAAATAATAATATTCAATCTACTCTGCTCAATCATAAAGAAATGGCTATTTAAAATCTTTCGATCTTACGAAATAATAACGACACACATACCTAAATCAAGAAATAAAAATATAAAAACAAGAAATAAAAATACTCCTAAATCATAACACCACACATACCTTATAAAAGACCACACTTGGAGGAAAGCAATGCACCATGCAACTAATACACCTAGGCACTTCTTGTAAAACTGCAAGGTTACTATTGTTGGACCTATTTTTTGCTCCATTGATTGTATCAACTATGCAAGCTCTCATCAGAGATATTGATTGATAAATTGTTATTTGCTAGATCCCTCGAGCTTCAAGATTGTAAACTCAAACAAGTAGAGATTCAAGTTATTCATCTATATGAATAAACAATTGGTCGCATTATCCTTTTTTTTAAAAAACCAATTCAAAATTTTTATAATATAAGATAGTGATGTTTTAACATTTCTCTAATGGCAAAAATTAACGTGGAACAACAAAGCAGCAATGATGAAATAATATGAAATTAAATGAAAAGAAATAAACAAAAATAAGAAATAAATAAAATTCTAAAATAAATTATTATACCACATAAGCAAGGACTAGGATTTAGGAATCACTTCTAGAGATGCAAATCATTCACTTTAAGATAATGTTGCATCACAAAATCAATTATTATTATTATTAAAGTAAATTCATGATATGAACATGAATAATCATGTGAATTTTAAATCTATAAATAATATAATCAGCATATAAATTTTTACATAAATTAAACTCGCACATATATTTCCTCATCATCTTGAACTAAGTTTTTAACAAATAATAATTTATCGATGACATCATTATTGAAGCATAGTTGTGATGATGTTGCACCACCGCCCTAGTTGGATCAAAATGGGTTGGACCAAACTGCCCAGCCTTACACAAAGCTTGCTAGCCCAAGTCAGATGCAAGTTGGGTATTCAAGTAAAATTTTAGATCAAGCCCAATAAGCTATATGAATTGCCAAGTATGTATAATAAATATTATTCTATTTCATAAGAATCTTGATATTATTTTTTATTCTATAAAATAGTTTTATTTTTGAGATCTAAATCATTTTTTAAATTATAAATTTTAAATATCAAAAAATATATATATTAAGAAATTATGACACTATTAATATCAATTGAATTATCTTCTTATCCTTAATAAAAATTAACACTATTAAGAAAAATTAAATTGCATTCCTATAATAGATATTTTATATTTAATCGACTAATTGTTTCATATTAAAAAATAATTTTAGTTTAATGATCTATATCATTTTCAAATTCATCATTTTAGCAATTATAAATTTTAAATATCAAAAAATAATCATATCAAGAAGTCATGACACTATTAATATCAAATGAATTGTCTTCCTATACTTATTATAAATTTAAATTATGAGTTATAAATTAATATTTAATCAACTAAATTTAAAAAATAAATAAATTGTTTATTCCATTCCTCTTGTAGTTAGATATTTTGTCATTTCATGTGAAACTACTTCTCACCAAGTGAAGTCCCATGTCACACCATAAATGATTCTGGCAGATTCTCACAGCTGAATAATTATGTCCTAATGGAGGTCACCTGGCCAAGAAATTGCTCGTTGGAATCAATTTCACAGTCTTAATGTTTGGGTAAGAGCTGAAGATGAAACATTCCAGAACATTCTAACAACTTAGGGTTAGAAATCACAGAGAAATCAATTTATTGAAGAAGAAATGATTTCTTAACGAGAATTTCAGGTTTCAGTAAGACACAAGAAGTCGAGAAGAACACTCCACGAGAAGGATTTTATCATAACTGTGGGGAAACAACTGTCCAATGCCTATCACCAACAAACAAATAGACAAGCTAAGATGATGAATATATGATTGGAAACGTACCCCAAGCAACTTCCAAGAAGCAATGAAAATGGTGCCTAGAGATGGTTTAGCAGAGCAGTGGCACAACACCAGCTGTCACTCAGCCTCCACTAACCCACAGTCGAAGCATTGCATGGGTGTCTTCCACCAATGCGCGTGCATTATCTTCAAAGCAATTCAAATTTATCAACCATGGACTGAGCTCGTGGAAGCATTATTTAGGCTTCTTACAAACTTTCTTAAAAGGCATCAACAAAGAGAGACCCGTGTGACCAAAAAAGAGTGATCTAACCAAGGGTTTCAACTACAGTTACTTCTAGGAGATGGAAAGGGATGAAAACTCCTGCAGTCTCCACTGTATTTGGTTTTTGAAATACTAGGCAGAGTGGGAAGAGTAAATACATCCTCCAATTATCAAAGTCATTCACTTGTCTAGGGGATGAGGATCATTGAAGAAATGATGTGTGACCTCAAACAAGTGTTAGAAGAAGTTTCAGAATTGTAGAAAGTGGTGCTTATTGCCAAATGAAGCAGAAGCCGATTAAACCTTTCATATTACAGAGAAGATTTGTTTGATCGTGTACCTTTCTTCTTTCTTATGGACACTGCAATCGCAGCTAATCTGTTGAGCTCATTTGAATTGCAATATTTAACCAAATTACACTGAGCCTGCGGTGATCTCGATATCAAGCATAAAATTACCTCAAAAAATCTGTTCCACAGAAAATCTAGAGGTAAGCTTTGGCGCACGAGAAAGAGGAAGGCGATCTTCGGAGGTCCGTCGAATATTTCAGGAGAACGAGATCTAACGCGAAAGAACGAAGCAGGAGACGAGAAGTCGTACTCGGCGTGAAATCGTAAGATAGCAATCATACACACGGCAAAGCAAATCATGATAACGATCTTCCAGAAAAACCAGATCATGATTCGTTGCAAAATCGGTGGACCTTTCTTCTTCATAGTTCTTCCTGCGACGCTCAGCAAACAGCAAGGAGAATCTAACCGCCAAAACCTGCTAACCATGACTTGTGAGCCTGTGCAACATAGGAGAAAACGAAACTCCTGTGTAATGCTGGCGTGCAATAGGAGAAAGAAGCGTGGAATCAAATGCCATCAAGGAACGAGCGTTCTTTGAAATACGCCAGTTACAAACAGGCAATGAAGGCATGATCATGATTTGTCCATTGGAATTCCATATCGGCAAAAACCGCGACGCGAAGCGTTTGGCAGTTTTGATTGCCAGGTTGACTAATTGTATTAAATAACCAGAGAAAATCACGACCTGGGCAAGGACTTAAGAGTGGCTGCATTTCTAAAATACCTTTTTCAATTTTTTTTTTTCAGAAAATCTATATACTTGTGTGTGTGTGTGTGTGTGTGTGTGTGTGTGTGTAAACATATATATAATATATGCCCTACTTATATATAAACATATGTTAAATGATTATACATGTCCATCAATCCCTTATATATTTACTAATAGTATAAGTGAGAGTTTTACAAATATATCATAGGACGGGTATTGAGGTGTCAACCAAGCCGGACTGCTCAAGAAGGCCTCTCTGCATTACTAGAGGTGTCAAATGGGACGTGTCGGGCTGACCCTACCCGTTTTTTTCAGGCCCAACATGATTTTGTGAGGGTTCAGCCTAGAGGTGTCAAACGGGCCGGGCCAGCCCAAATTTTTTCGGCACGAGCGTGCCGTCTGGCCCGGCACGGTTTAAAATAACTGGGCTCGGCACGGCCCGCATGCACAGCGGGCAGCGCCGTGCCTTGCCTGGCCCGCTCGGGCTTGCCTGTCCGAGCGGTTCGGGATACGGGGGACTGCGGGTCGAGTCGAATTAGACCTGACCCGCTGTCTTATTTTGTGGGAGGGGCATTGTGGGGTCGGGCTCACGGGACACCCAGCACGGGCCAAACCTGTGCCGGTGTGCCGTGCCGTGGGCCGAACCGTGCCGGGCCAAGCACGGCATGGCTCGTGCCTTCCCGGGCACGGAATTTTTCCGTGCCGGGCCGGTTGACACCTCTAGTTCAGCCCGGCATGGGCCCACGGTACGATCCACTGGAGTTAGCCAGGTCGGGCCGAATCCTAAATTAAAAAAAATTAGGGTTTCGGTGCCCCGTAACCCTATTTAAAAAAAAAAATGATTTCGGCGTAGTACCGTGCCAACGGGCCACTGTACCGTGTTGGGCCAGGCACGTCACGAGGCTCGGTTGGCCTCGGCACGGCACGGCACGATTGTGTCGTGGTCGAGCACGACCCGAGCCCGAGCACGGAAAATTTCCGTGCCGTGCCTCTTGCCGGGGCGAGCCGGCCATGTTGACACCTCTATGCATGACACAGTTGAGGCGTACCTAGCACGATGCGGACATGGTACAGTTCGGAGTCATGCCTGGAAGTGTCGTGGGCTAGCATGCGACATGGGAGGCTCAACACCTTAATAACACGAAATGATGGCCCGTGTGAACCAGTTTCGCCTTGCTAGCTAGCCAAACTAGCTGACCTAGATTGACTTGGGTTAACCTGGCCAAGCATGACCCCGACCTGCATTGGCATGACCCAGCACGACCCACATAAAAGTCATGCTATCATACTATTAATAATAAACATAAATAAGTTTATGTAAATGTATGTTTATATGTCATTTATAAGTTTGTGTGTGTGTGTTTATGCTAAACATGTATATGTTTACTATAAATATATGGTTATATGTTTATTTATGTAAATTGTGTATTCGTAAAGATTATTAATTTCGAAAGCATTGTTTTTTATTTTTTATTTTTTGTTTTTTAAAATGAACTAAGGGTATTTTTGGGGTTAATTTTTTGAGTAAATCAAAATGTAAATATTTTTCATTTTTATGTATTTCTTTTATAATTATGAAAATTATGAGTTTTTTTTTTTGTTCTATCTTCTTTATAGTGTACCATAATATAATTTACTATTTTAATGACTCAAATATTATAATAAAGAATCAAAAAATGTTATCCAGTCCACCCGGCCTAGCATGGCACGACCAGAATGATCCCGAGCATACTCATGCCTACTATGTTGGGTCGTATTAGGTAATACCGAATCATGCTAGTACTGTAAGCAACACAACCATAAGTACCATCCACCGGCCACTACCATCGCCACCACATACTGATGATCAATCATCATAAAAACATATAAAATATATAAAATATATAAAATAAAATTAAATAAAAAAAATTAATTATATGTATGACGCACATCGGCACATGAGACATAATGTTACCGAAGTATACACATAAACTATAACTATAAGTGCAGTAAAAAAAGAAATATAAATTTTATTTTAAACTAAAGTCCAATAGATAGACACGAAATATAAAAATGATTCACAACAATTAACAATTATAAGAAAAAAAACTAATAATTTTCATAATTATAAAAGAAATACATCAAAATGAAAAATATTTACATTTTGATATACTCAAAAATGTAAACCCAAAAATACCCTTACATCATTTTTAAAAACAAAAAAAAAAATCAAAAACAATGCTCTAGAAATTAACAATGTTTTTGGATACATTATTTACATAAATAAACATATAACCATATAGTTTTAGTAAACATATATATGTTTAGCATAAACACACACATACACGCACGCACACACATACGCGTGCGCACACACACACACACACACACATATATACTTATAAACATATAAACATATAAACATACATTTACATAAACTTATTTATATTTATATATATTTATGATTATATGTACCACACACATCCACTGGCCACTGCCTGCGCATGCACCATCAAACATAACGTTGCCGAGGTATAAGTAAATGATAAAAAATCTATAAACATGAACTATAATTGTAAGTGTAATAAAAAATGAAATATAATTTTTATTTCAAACAAATGTCCAAGAGACATACATGAAATAAAAAATTTTTATTTCAAACACATATCCCACAAGTCATTATTTGCTAACAACTACTGCGCTCTCACTCTATCCCAAATGTCCAATCTCAAATTTTATAGTCCTTCATGTTAGTAATTGTGCTTTAAGCCTATCGTATGAATATGACATTTTGACTATTTGTGAGAATTAATTATAATGATGATTTTCATGTTTATTATATATAATATTATTGAATAATATTATTAATTATTCTAAATGTACCTAATCGATTATTATTATAGGAATAACAATGAATTAAGATTAGTATCAAATTTGATTGATATTTATTGGATGTATATGTGTATGAGATACAAATAAAATTTATATCTACTTGTTTAAATTAAATATTAGACAAACCTTTCTTGAGATTAATACATGGATCAAATCATAAGTTAATCTCTAATTGTTATATTGTTAAATCCTTTGACCAAAGATCGTTATAGTTCTCAACATGAAGAATATTATGTTTTGATATAATCAAATATTATCTTTAATTAAATGACTATAAATGTTATACTTGAACATAATAAGAATTATATCGTGAGATATGAGTGATTAAGATGGAATTTGTCCCTCTTATTATAAGAGAGATTATCTTTAAGTCTCCTCGATAATTGAGACTGAGAAATACATAGTTGTGCTCAAATGGATTGATAGAAATCAATATCATTTGTTTAGTCAGTCTAATTGAGTTTCAGGTAATCAAAGATAGAATGATATAAAGTTTGACTTTGTCTATGCCTTATATTCCTATCATGATATTTTGAGACAAAAGAATTTTGTCATTAGTTATATTAAAGTTATCTTGGATCATGAGTTTTTCATTTAACTTGGGTAGTCATGATGTCTTGCTAGTGGTCACTTATGACTTGTAGGATCAAAATTTAATTTAGGTCTACTGCCAATATTAATTGAACCTATAGGGTCGTATATTAAGAATGAATAATAATAATTATAATTGTTCACTCTCTATGGTAATTTAAAATGATAAAATTATTTTAAATTACAAATAACAATTAGTTATTACTTAAATTCAAATTTAAGTTTGAGAAAGTTTAAATTCGTGATTTAAATAAATAAATAATTTATTATATTGAACTTGAGTTTTAATGAATAAATTCATTTAAATGGAGTTTTTTAATATTTATATTTAAGTTGTTATTATTTAAAAGATTTTTAATTATATAATAATATTAAATTCATTTATGACTAAACCCCTAGCATACTTGTATATATATGTGTGTGTGAGACATCTTCAATGCCAGCCATCATCTTTTATAAAATAGAGAGAAACTCTTTCATTTTTAAAAGACGAATCTGAACTAGCATCCAACAAGATCGTTTATTATTTGTTAATATGTGGATACTTGTAGAGGGTGGTCATTTTTCAAAAAGGCAGCATATTTGAATATTCGAATAAACCAAGACGTACACGCTGAAGGCTTGATGAATTGACATACAAGAGGTAAGTTTCGTTTATGCTTCCTTCATGTTTTTATGAAATGCATGTGATCCTTAATGGGTTAAGGGATACAAATTAAAATTTTGTTGCGTTTATGTTCTAATTAGATTTGATATTCTACCCGAAACCCCAACACTTCATACATGCAAATGCCTAGATGATTTATGGTCATAGTCTCGATCTCCATCTAAAATGATTTTTGTAATAACAACAAAACTAGGCTTTAATACTATGCTATAAATTAGAGGAGTCAGTAGATCTCATATTATATTAGACAGCATGAGATAGACAGAATCATCTGATTTTCACTATAATAAAATATCAATATTCTTTTTACCATTATATAATATGATTGAGTAGTAATCATTATCTAAATACCAATAAAATTCGCTCTTATTCGACAAACCACCCCACCATTTTATCCTCACTGATCGAATAGAAAAATCATCTCTAAATATGATATTTATATTTATACTCAGAGCATAGCTATAACTATTACAATACCTAGTGTCATAATATATAAATAAGTTGATGAATTTTTCATGAATGAATCTTTGGGGTTGGTAGCATTAATTCATGCACATAGATATGTATGTAAAAATATTTTTATCTTTTCCACCTTAACCCTAGGATCCAAGTAAGCAACCATATAATAAAGAGATAGAATACTAGACTAATACTTTAAATATTTGATTTCCATCTTAATGGTCATGACACTAAATGTAAAGTTGCCTTTAAGCTTACTAAAGTTCAATGCAAGTGGTTGGAGTATACACATATGACACATATTCTTTGTGTCATTAATAATATTCAAGAATTTCACAAAAGAAATTCATGTATCATACTCAAAGTTATACATTATAAGTTCGTTACTCTTACTATTGCCGTTATCGAATATCATGTATTTGTATCCAACACAATGCTCCAATATCTATTAAATGTAATTCTAATAGTATCTCACATTTATTTAGAATTTCATATTATTTAGACTCGTAGACAAGTATTAACTATAAAACTTCAATTGTCTATTTGGCATCCTAAAAGATTTTAATGAGTTACTTATTTTTTCTAATACGGGAGAAACAGCATTCATTCCAACTTGTACTATTAGATTAATAAAATAACATATACATCGAAAGTGAAAATTCTTACATGATGGCTCATCTCTAATGGTCCTAACAAATATATTAATAAATATTCCATTATTAGATATACTATCAAATGTGATACTAGATTTTTTTTTTTAAATATGATATCTTTTAAAGATTATCATGCACTAATATATGGTAGGATCATCACGATGATGAAGAATCTCAAAAAATCCTATAATTTTTTTATTAAGTTTCCAAGTAGAATCTACTTAGTGTGCGGTGAGTCGTGCAATTAAGACTTCATTGTAACTAGTTTAGATATGAAACATCATGGTCATCATTCTATTATATTATCTAAATTTATTAATTATTAATTATTTTGCTATTTTATAATATTTAATTATATTATTTTTATACGTGGACCTATGAATCCTATGATAAGCAGGTTGAAAGTAAGCCTACATAATATTAACTATCTTATATCTAAAAATCTAATTAGAAGACTCATGATCATAATTAGTTTAACTATACATTATCTTCATATATCATTATGATATATGAATAAGATCAAATAAATTGAACTATATCCAGCTTCAAACCTAATTACTTATGCTCAGTTAGGTTTATCTAAGATCTAATGCACCATATTTTTTGGTATTTTGATCAGTATATTTCTTTAGGTAGCTCGTGCCACTTGTATTTCTGCATGTATAGATTTTTTGATAATATAATATTATTTTGATTCTTTATCCACACTCATATAATTTTTTTTTTATTTTAAAGTGAGTCCAAATAACCGAAGTTCTTAATATTTTTTTTAGGTATTTGAGTTTAGGTTGATACTATGAGAAAAAACATAATTTTGATTTTGGACCTTTCTATAAGGTTATTATTATTATTATTTATATCTAAATAAATATTAATTAAATTATTATTATATTAACTATTAGTCTTTGGTTAATTTTTTTAGTTTATTTTTTAAAATAATTAACTAATATTTATAAACAAATAAAATTTTAGGTGTGGTACTGTTAGACATTAGTGTGTCCACAACTAAAGACACCATTTCAATCAAGTTTATAACTTTCAAATGGCAGAGCTGTAGTCCCATAGAGAGATAACGAAAAAATTAGAGAACAAAAAAAATTATAAATTATAATTTGAGAATGAAATAAAGGGACAATAGAGGAAAACATAAGCAAATAATAGAAAAAAGATAGAACTAAAAACAAAAACTCTAAATGCTTAGTTTATATTTATAGTTTTTTTTATTAAAATATTATATATATTTTTCTTTTTTAAATTTATTTAATTTATTTAATTTTTTTAACTTTTTAAATTTTTTAAATTTTTTTTATATATAAATGGGTAGAAACTGAATAGCCACTAGGATGAATTCTAAGGAGCAAGATCTTCTGATTATGATTATAATTTTTTTAAACATGAATGTTGATGCATACTCTCGATAATGATAAAGACTAATGTTGCTATCAAGCACATGTGTTCATTCGCCCGACACACCATGATCTTGTAGCCAATGGGACATATGTCCGAATGGGACAATTTGCCACACCAACGTGGTGGATCAGGTTTAGTAAAAAAAAATCACATGGACGTGGTGAGTACAATTTAATTTTATTAAAAAAACCTAGTTTTCTTTTTAAAATGAGTTTAGGAATGAGCAAGTCACATTTATCTGATTATCTGGTTCTTTGTGATCCGTGACCCATTCCTAGGACCTAATCTTAGGGCATGGTCATCGTGCCAATGGATCATACTAATGAACTAGGCATGTGGATCATGCAAGGCCCGTCATGAGGCACGATAAACTCTAGCTCAGCACGTCATGAACCATGCCCCAAGTTGGCATGACCAAGTCAAATTGTGCATCATGATGTGCTTAGCATACCCAGCCCACTTAACTTCTCTAACCATATATAAGTGTATAATATAAATCCTCATGAGATATGAGATTTAAAATAAAATATTTAGTATTATTTTTAATCATAGTTCTAATAATAAAGTAGTTATTAATATGTTTATAAAAATTATCAAAGACGAATCAATACTTTTGATTATAGGAGTATAAAAATTGACCTGATAGAATAGACGGGAATAAAAATTATATCTAACCTACTAGAAAAATAAGAAATTATCTAGATGCCTAGTAGATAACAAAAGTTTGACAACATATGTTTGTCTATAGGGCTTAAAAATAAGAAATTCCAGATGGATGTGAGACATCAATACTAATGGAATTACACCTATCTCATATTTGAGCCACATGTTGGCTACTAATACGTGATATCTGACTATATCAATAGTAAGAGTGATAAGCTTATTATTGATGATTATGACTAGGATATATAAATTTTATTTTTGAAATCCCTAAGAATTTTTTATGATATGACTAATATGTACTATTCCATGTACACTCCAACCACTTATATTACACTTAGATATATATTCAACATTATTACCTTGTTCAGTGGGTATAAATTTCACCTAGTATTTAATGTCATGGCTATTAACATTGAGACCGAATATTTTAAATACTAGTTGTTCATTCTAACTTTATGTTGCTTGGCTATCTAGATGGATCTAAGGGTTAATGTCGAAGGAATATAAAATATTTCAACATATATATCCACATGCATGAACTAGGTTCACCAACGTGAATGATTCATTCATGAAAAATTAACTGACTTGTTTTCATTTTATGACACTAGGTACTATAGTTGTAGCTAGGCTCTGAGTATGGACATAGACATCATATTCAGAGATAATGATTTCTCAATTCAGTTATCCATTTGCAAATGATGAGGTAATCAGTCAAATATGAGTGATGTATCTTTGTACTTAGATACTGATTACTATTCCATCATATTACATGATGATAACAAGAACTTAGATATCTTACTATGATAGATATCATATAAATATACTTATCTCATATTATCTAAGATTATACATAATCTTCTAACCTGTCCAATATCTGGCATAATATCATAATCTATTTTTTTTTTATGGCAGTCAATAGTATTTTAGTTAAGAGATCGAGAGTATGATTAGATATCATAAAAGCACATGCATGCATGAATAATTGGGAGGATTTGAGGTTGGACATTCAAGAGAAATCTCAAGAGATGATGGATGATGATTCATGCAATATGGAGATCAAAGATATTGAGGGTGTTAGTGACATCTTCAGATGCATTCATGATGATGATGATGATCTACATCTCCATCCGGAGTACCATCAAATGGATATTGATTGATCATTATTCATTTATGATTCTTGATTTATCATTTATGTTATACATTTAGTATATTCTAGTACAATGTAATTGCTTATTTATATTTGATATTTTAATTTTCATTTTGATTTATGCACGTGTTTTGTTGTGATTTCTCTATTCATGACTTATGTAAGATGTATGCTGTATGTAGTATATATTGTATTACATATTAGATTGGATTGGATAGTTTTTGGACTTTGTATTTTTTCTTAATTTAAAATTTGATATTTTTTTTAAATTTAATCTATGCATTCGTCTTTTTTATTAATTAAAATCAAATTTACATAATTCATTAATGATCTTACTTTTAATCTTAGCCTCTTAGGTTTAAGGATCTACATTTTAGGATAAGGGCAAATAAAATTTATCTCATGGCTCATGCGTCATGCCTTGCCCCATTGGTCCTTGCCCCCTAGGCCCTTTGCCCTTATGTTGCTCGAACAATGTGTATGTGTTACCTTGAAAAAGTTCAAATCATTTGACCCCTCTAGATGAGTGCATAGAACTAATTCTCGTGTGAGAAAAAGTTTACGGAGAACGAGTTCACATAACTCATTCTTGTAAGAGACCATGTACACATAACTCGTTCTCATCGAAACATAATTTTTGTGGGCCTCATATTGGGTTAAAAATGAAATTTGTGGATATTTTTTTTTTGATATAAAGGTTATATTTTTTATTTTTAATGTAATTGATATTATAGAAGAAGTATTTTTTAAAGTCACAATTTCAATAATTATCAATTATTTTATTAAAATAAGTTTGGTATCCAGACAGTTAAATTTGAGATATTTGTGTTTTAGTATACCAAATACAAAATATTAAAAAAAAATTTAATATAATACAAAAAAATACTCCAAAATACAAAATAATTATGTTTTGTTGCACTTAAAATTAGAAAATATTTTTTACCCCCAACTAAAATGGTGAACAAAAATTTAATTTTTTTTTGACTCGTAACATGCTAATCAACAACTAAAATGGTTTGGAAACAAATTAATAAATCCAATGAAATAAATAAATATAAATATAAATATAAATAAATAAATAAAAATATAATATAATGTATTTATATATTTTTAAACATAAATATATATAAATATAAACAAACATAAATAAACAAATATATATATATATATATATATATATATATGGTTATATATTTATATTTATACTTATATTTATGTGTACACACACACATATACTAAAGATAAATTTGTATGTATATAAATATTTTCATAATCACATATAATTTGTTTCGTCTAATTGAGTGGCAACGAGTCTTTTATAAAGTAAAATATATGAGTTTTATTCCCACTCATGGTATTGACTGGTAAAGAGTATATCTAAGATGCTCAATAAATCATTTCTCTTAGTCATTTTAGATAGTTTTTTCTTAAAAATTTATTTTAAAAAACTAGCTATTTTGCTAGCTATTTTTCATAGTTCTCATTTGGCTATGAAAAATAGAAGGCCAAATAAGGGATATAAGAAATAGCTAGCCAAATAGTTAGGATTTCAGAGTGAATATTAAAGGAATACTATCTAAAATAGCAAAGGGGAAGGCTTTATTGAGCCACTTAGAGATGCTTTTAGTTAAATTTAGCAGAAATGAATAGATAAAATAGATAGTATTGTTGGAGTAATTTTTAAAAAATAATTAATTAAAGTAGATAATACAATATTGTAATATATTTGGATATGCTCTAAACTAGTTAAAAACACAAATTTTGTATCTTGATGTATTAAAATATAATTTTTATTTTTTATTTTTTTAATATTATTTTGTTAACCTGATGACATGTCAATTAGGGATAAAATTAATTTTTCAATTTTTCAATTTTTCAATTTTTTACTATTAGTATCTTGATGTATTAAAAAATAAAATTAATTTTTTATTTACGATTATTTTGTATTTCCATGTATTTTTTTTTTATTTTTTTAAGGATTTTTATTCTTTAAATATTTTTTTGTTTGTTTCCGTTAATTGTTTGCCTCATTCCAATATTCAATATGGTGGGGACCACCCACATCAAGGGTATTTATGTAAATTCACAAAACGAAACTAAACCCTAGTTCATAACACAGTATAAAAGGCGCCTCAGGTGGGATGGTCCCCATAGAGTTCTCGCTCCCTTCGAATGTTGAATCTAAGGATTTTGTGAATCGTGCCTGAAGCGTAACGGAGGTATGCTTCTTGTTCATCTTGTTCGATGGATGTAGATCGTCTTCGATGTAGGCAACTCACATGTCAATCACGTAGATTATATTTCATAATCTAACCCTCTCGTTTGCGCCTTGAAAAATTTTATTACCAAGGATAATCCCTAGGCCTATTGGTTCAAAATCAAAATCAAAATCTCGATTATTTAGGGTAGAGATTTTGATTTTATTTTTTTTTTTAGTTTTTTACCACATAAACACAATTGTTTCTCTTTTATTTTTTGTTTGATTGGAACTTTAGATTAATTATTTTGTTATTTTATTGGTTTGACATATAAATTACAAAATATAATTTCATTGAAGTTTTATTAATAGTTTTTGTTAGTTTTTTTTGTGTTATTTAAAAAAACACTTAAAAATTAAATGTGTGGGTGTTTTATGTGAGGTACAATGCCCCACCTCTTTCAACATCAATTGTGATAATTTAATGGATATAAAAATTAGGTATAATAATATTTTGATGCTCGTTTAAAAATTAAGAATAATTATATTTTGGTACCTTGCAAAAATATAAAGGGTAATTTTAAAAAATATAATATAATGGTTTTTTAATAAATTAAGGGTAATTTATTAAAAATTATTTCAAATATTAAAATATTTATGTTTTTGATTTTTTAAAAATTTTAATTTGTTGTTTTTTGATCCTAGTTCCCTCAAAAAACATTATATAATGGTTTTTCAAAAATTATAATTTTTTAGAAAATAAAAATTGATTTTAAAAATTATATTTTTGATTTTTAAAGTATTTTGTCAAGTTTTTTTTGTGTATGTTTTATTATATAAATTTATATATTACACACACACATTTATATAGAATTATTTACATATGGTTACATATGAATAATTCTTATATAAGTATACACACACACACACATTTATTTAGTATGTATATACTTATAAATTTATGTATTCACACACATGGTTATATGTATAAGTTTATATTAAAGTGAAAATATTGTATATGTGCTATTGTTTAGTATAAATAATAATCGATAATGGATAATTTAAAAACTTTATTTAATTTCTTGCTTAGTAGAAAATATAAATTAGTGATTATGATACATTTATATTGATATCATAAATGAATTTGATATAAATTATATAAATTTGATTGAAAGTTATTAGATTGATTTATCTTTTAGTTATAAGTTAAAAACTAATAACATTGTAAAAAATAAAAACTAGGAAAATTAAAAATTTTAATTTAATACATGTTTACTAATAATAGGATGTGACATTTAGAAATATGTTTACTAATATATCAAGAAATATTGTGTTAATATGTGATAGATATATTACAAATTATTTTTTAGTAATTTTTTTTACCTTATATGAATGTCTAATCTCAATTTTTAATATTTTAAGCAAGAATGAATTTTTTTTACATTAAACTGTGATTTCAATTGCATATTTGAAATAATATTTAAAATTATAGAAAAAAAATATATTAGAGATATCAAGAGATTATATGTCATATTAGATAATATGTAAAATATAAATTTGTATAATTATAATTAATTCAAAATATTTAAATTTTTATTATTATAATATGATATTATAAAATAATAATTAATATCTAAATATTGAGATAATACATTTATTTGATGAATCAATTTTTTATGTCCATTGTTAAATGAAATGAAGTATTATTTTTGAATATAATGTTTATATTTATACTGAAGTATTCCTATGACTAGTATATCTAATTTATAATTTATAAATATATAAATATTATTTAATTTTTTAAGAATTCAACCTTTAAGTTTAGATGCATGGTTCATGTGGATAGCTAATAAAGAATTAGAATAATTAATTAGTATATTAAAATAATGTTTATATTTTTTTATATTAAATATTAATATTCATATAGATAATAAAAAATCAGAATAAAAGATTATTATTTTAAATACTTGATTTTTATCTTAATAATTATGATATTGAGCATAATATGTTTGCTGGGCAATTGATCTTTCACAGTTGTTATTTAGAAGAAGAATGAATAACAAAAACAATAGAATAACAAATCACGACAGAATCAAATGAAAAATAGAATAAAAATCAAAAATAACGTGGTTTACTAGCCGCTTAATATGATTTATTATATTTATCAAAAAATATTTGTGTTACAAATTAAACCAAAATATTTTATAGTATGAGTAGCACAGATACAGTCATGATAAATTATGCAGAGAGAGAAGATAATATTTTTGGATTTGAAAAATAGTAATCTGAAAATAAAATACAAAAATATTTATATTAAAATTCTCGGTTCTATTAATCTTAACAGATTGGATCATTAGATGGGTCAGACTCTGCTTTAAAAATTTTGGCCCGCTAATTAGACAGTGAGATCTTCGTTACTGTGCTACTATTGTATTTTTTGTCTCTTAATATTTTTTTTCTTGTATTTACATGAAAATATTAAAATAAAAATATTTAGTTATAAATAGATTATTAAAATAAGTTATATATAATAGTGTTTTTTATAATTGTCAAATATAATATTAATATTATATAAGTGATAGTAGTGCATACAAATCAATATATATTCATTATATTATAAAAATAATTTATGAATTTAATTTTTTTTATTTACTAGTATGAATTAATAATAAATTTAACTTTTACTATTAATATAGTTATTTATTACATATTATTTATTAACACATGATGAAAACATTAAATATATATAATTTTAATGATTTTTCCTAAGTGTTTAAAACTTATTTAGATTTTTTGATAAAAAAAAGTATTAAATTATTGTTGTCTATTAGATATCTTAAGTTGTTTAGTAAATTTTTAATATTTTTAGAATGTGAAATATTTTTTATTATTAAATTAATTATGTAACACATACCAAATAAAAAATTATCTAATTGATCATTTGTAATAGTTTTAATAAATATATTTTATTATAAATTATTAAATATGATACTAAATTTTATTTTGGAAATCTTATTCCTTAAAAATTGTTATGTACTCATTGAATATTTATCATTAGAATAAAGGATCTTATAAAATGTTTAATTTTTTTTAAAAAATTTCTATTTAAAAAAATTAATTTGCATAGTGAGTGATGAGTTATGTCAATGATACATTATCGTGATTGATTTAGATGTTAGACATCATTGATCTCTTTATTATATATTTTTAAATTTATTAATTATTAATTATTTTTTTAATTTATAATATTTTTATGCTATTTTAATTCTTGGATCTCGTAATTTTATAACAAACAAACTAGGAATATGTTTGCATATAAAATACTAAGGGCCTGTTTGATGAAACTGTAAAAATAAAATACTAAAAAATAAGTACTGAAAAATTTAGGTTGAATTTTATAATTGTTGAATTTGTATTAAAAAATTATTTGATAAATTACTGTTAATTAATTGCTAAAGATAAATATATTGTTTGATAATTATAAATATTAAAAATGATATATTTTATATATTTATTTTTATTATTATTTTATTATATATTATATAACATAAATAGAATTTTTAATGAAAATTTTTTTTACTAGAATTATTAATTATTATATAAAATAAAATTGATAATAACATATACATAAATAAATTAAAAATCTAAAAAAAGATATAAAAATATTTAATAAATAATCAATAAGTGCTGAAAAATAAGTGTTGAAAATAAGTACTGAAAAATTAAGATTGAATTTTATAAGTGTTAAATTTATATTGAAAAATTATTTGATAAATTACTATTAATTAAATAGTAAAAAAAAATTAATTATTTGATAAATGTAAAAGTTGAAAATGATGTATTTTATATATTTATTGATATTTTATTATATATTATATAATATAAATAAAATTTCTAATAATTTTTTTTATTATAATTATTAATTATTAAAAAAAATAAAATCATTAAAATATATATATAAATAAATAATAAATCTAAAAAATAAAAATAATTAAAAAATAATTAATAAAATCTAAAATTTTCAAATTATTCAAATTTTTAATATAAAAATAAAAATTAATAAATAACTAGTTGATTTATTATTATTTTTTCTTAAATTAATCATGAAATATGGTTTGGATTTGTGATGCTGGAGAAATAAGGAGGAGAAGACAGATCTACAAATTAAAATAGTGTTAATGATAAAATGAAAAAGAAATAAAAAAATAAAGGACAAGATTAAAAAAAATATTAAAAATTTTCATCATTCAACATTAAGTAGGTCTCTATCTATATAATATTTTTAACATTATTTCACTCACAATTTTTAATTAATATCTCCCAAATATTTTTTATCAAACATATTAATTTTTTTAAACTATTAAAAATTTTAATTTTCAATGATTTGGAAAAAATTAAGTGGTTTATCAAATTGCTCCTAAGTATCTTTGGATCCTTAAATTTAATTAGAAGATTTATTTGGTTCTCTTAAAATTAATATGATAAATGAATAAAATAATTTATACTTAAATTAATCTATTTTAAAAGTTTTATTATTTAATTGGGATTATTTGTGATTTAATATATTATATTTTTAATATATTAATTGATATGCCTCATGGTTATTAGTAACATTAGTATTTTTATATGTATATATTTTTGTATTTTATATATATAAAATGTTAAATCTTCTTTTATATTTGTAGTATTTAAAATATATTCTTATTTTTAAAATTTATTTTTTAAGAAAATAAAATAAAGATGAGATAGTTTAGTTTCGGTATTAAATCTTTCAATCAGGTTATTGTTAATATGTATGTTTAAGTTAAATTTATCATTAAAATTATTACTTTTTAATTTTATAAATTATAATACAAATAGAATTATAACATATCTTAATTTTATGTGGGCAGCAATAATCTATCTTTATTTTTTTGAATTAACATCTTATTGCCTTGCATTCATATAATTATGGTTAGGACTTGGAACTTAAGAGTAACTAATAAGTAAATCTAAGCAAGAGGAAAGCAAAATGAGCGGTGAAAATATAAATGAATGTAAAATAAAATATTTTAATATCATTTTTAATTTTTTAATGAAAAAATTCAATTTTTTTTAATAAGAATTATTAGAAAATATTCTTCATTTGAGATTTTTTTATGTTCTATTCATTTGTTACAAATAAATTTATTGTTAAAAAAATCATAAAAAATAGTTTTATCACAATTAGAATAAATTAGAATTGAATTAAAATATATTATTATATTTATCAAACTACCAAAAACTTTTGTTAAACATTATATGGTATAGTCGTGCGTTACTAATAAATATGTTATATTTGATTTTTTTCAATAATAAAATTGATAAAATAATATTTAATAAATTTGATTGTGATACAATTTTTTTAAAAATTAATTAATTTCTTGATCATACCGCAAACTTGTATTTAATTGTTATAACTTAATGTGAATAAAAAAAAATACTCAATAAAACTTTAGTATTTAGTGATTATCAGAATTAATCAAATTGACATAACAATTGCTTGTTATTTTATAATTTAACTTTTATTATTATTTGTTATCTTAAAAGATGATAATCATTTATATTGTCTCAGAATATATATGTTTATTGTTTATATAATAATTTTTAAAGATATTTTAATTCACATTGAAATTTTAAATTAAATAATAATTAAATATCATTTATTTATTTTTTAAATTCATGATTAAATATTTAATATTTTATAATTAATATTCTAATCATATATATATATATATGTGTGTGTGTGTGTCTGTGTGTGTGTCATAATGAGTATATTTGTGAGAACCATTAGAAAGAAAAAAATTCATGCATTTGATATTTTTTTATGTTAAATGTATGTATTATATAATAAACATAGTATAAATATATTTTATAATTGTTTCATCACACTTAAATTAAATTAGAAAATAGTAAAATATAATAGTATTTATGTGTATTAAAATGTATTAAAAATCTAATTAAGTGTCTCCAAATATGCTCTTTAAATATTAGCTGTTACAAGAATATAATACATTTGATGTTTGGTTTAACTGTTATTTTTAAATATGTAATATTTAACTTTGTTAATAATAAAATTAATAAATTAGTTTGTGATTTAATTTTTAAAAATTAATTAAATTTTTATGGCATGATAACCTTATATTTATTTATATACTCTCATTATATATTGTATTAATGTGTATAAATAACATAAATAATATTTGTAATTAACATAAAGAATATCTATATTTTGATTACATAATTATTGCTTTGCTATTTATGATTTTTAAAATTAAGATCTAATGAGTAAAATATTGTGTGTGTGTGTGTGTGTGTTTATATATATATATATATATATATATATATGCGTGCGTGTGTGTATTTATATATGGATCATTGTGGTCTCGTGGGAGCCTAGGGCCTGTGCATGCGGACCATTTAGTGGCTTGCCTTGGGCTCTGGGCTACACCTAGCCTAACCTGGGTCCTGAGATAGGCACGAGCTGGTTATGTGCCCACAATATGGGTTGTTCTTGGCCTGCCCTTCTCCTTGGCTCCTACTTAGGTTTTTTTTTTTTTTTAATGAAAATTTTAATAATATGTTAAAAGTTTGTTTATTTGTAAAATTTAGATTGGGCCTGAACATATTACAAATTAAGAAGTGATGAAAATTGGTGAATATATAAATTAATAAAAATTAAAAATGAGTCGTTGTGGGAAGCGGATAAGAAGAAAATAGTATATCTGATCCATGATAACAAAAAATTGATTAAATTTTATTTATTTATTTCATTCGTGTAATATGCAGCAGGAGGCGGTCATTGCAGCTCCTCAAGCTCTTTTACGACTTGATGCACAGCATAAATTATCATTTTCTTTATCTGCGCCATAACAGACATCATCATAAATTATCATTTTCTTCTGTATTTCAGATATCAAAAAGCCATGAGACATGTGAAGAAGCACCATTGATTGAGATAGAAGATAAAAAGAAAGAGAGATGGGGGGGAGAGTCAGAGCAGGTAGAGGTAGATATAGAGAGTGAGAGAGGGAGAGATGCAGACCAGATAGAGGCTGAGAGAGAGGGGGAGAGAGAGGGAGAGATGCAGAGCAGATAGAGGGGGAGAGAGGGAGATGCAGAGCAGAGAGAGGGGGAGAGAGAGGGAGATGCAGAGCAGATAGAGGCTGAGAGAGAGGGAGAGATGCAGAGCAGATAGAGGCTGAGAGAGAGGGGGAGAGAGAGAGAGATGCAGAGCAGATAGAGGCTGAGAGAAAGAGATGCAGAACAGATAGTCAGAGAGAGAGAGTGTGTGTGAGAGAGAGAGAGAGAGAGAGAGAGTGTGTGTGTGAGAGAGAGAGAGAGAGAGAGAGTGTGTGTGTGTGTGTGTGTGTGAGATGGATATAGAGCAGGGTAGATAGAGGCAGAGATATAAGGGGTACATTGTGGCTGAGATAGAGAGAGAGAGGGGCAGATAGAGGCCAAGAGGCAGGGAGAGAGAGGGGGGCAGATAGAGGCCAAGAGGCAGGGAGAGAGAGGGGGGCAGATAGAGGCCAAGAGGCAGGGAGAGAGAGGGGGGCAGATAGAGGCCAAGAGGCAGGGAGAGAGAGGGGGGCAGATAGAGGCCAAGAGGCAGGGAGAGAGAGGGGGGCAGATAGAGGCCAAGAGGCAGGGAGAGTGAGGGGCAGATAGAGGGGCAGATAAAGGGCGAGAGGCAGAGAGAGGGGCAGATAGAGGCCGAGAGAGAGAGGGGCAGATAGAGGCCGAGAGAGAGAGGGGCAGATAGAGACTAATAGGCAGAGAGGGGCAGATAGAGACTAATAGGCAGAGAGGGGCAGGGTAGATAGGGGGAGAGGGGCAGGGTAGATAGGGGGAGAGGGGCATAATGTGGCTAGGTGGCAGAGAATTTAAGAGAGATAAATAAGAGAGGCTAGAGAGGAGAGAGAGAGGGAGAGAGAGAGGAGAGAGAGAGGTGAGAGAAAGAGGAGAGAGAGGGATGGCTTACTTCGAGTTTATCTTCTCTAACTTTGTGATTCTTTGGAAGTTGCCTCAACTCTTGTGTGATTCTAAGGCATTCGTGTATGTTTTCAGGAGAAATGAAATCCATGGCAACTTTTGTGCAAGACTGCAGCAGACGTTTAAAAAAAAAAAAGCACAATTATTGTAAAATAAGTTTTACATAATTTATCTTTTTTTTAAATGTAATTCTTATGTTGGTGCACGTGCAAAGCTTGCCTAATAAAATGCAATAAAAAATTATCATAAATTCAAGCAAAAGAGATGCCTCAAATCTAAATTTTTTCAAAAATAAAAGTAAAATAATCTACATTGTCTTTATCCAGATTAAAAATTAATAACATAGGTCACCTTTTTGTCATAAAATAAATTTACTTTTTTTTCTTTTTTGATTTTTTAAATTGTTTAAAAAATAATTAATACATTTTTTTAATTATTATGTACAATAAAAGTGACTAGTCGAACAATGAGAAGATAATTATTTGGTGATAAAGGCTAATTTTAAACCAACAATAAGGGCCTCGTTGCATGTTGGCTGTTGCTAACCCATTGAAAAGGAGAGAGAAAAATAAGGTGACTATAGATCACATGAAAGGCTTAGTTTTCATGTAGGATGTGTGGTATAGATCACATGCATTAGTACATGTGGGCCCCACAACTACGACCATCCCGTGGGGCCACAATGGTGATGGATTTAGGTGGAGGGAAAGAAAGAAAATTTTTGATGAATAAAACTATCTACTTCAACAAAAAAAAACAAACTATAGTGTTGAGGAATGAAAATGATTGCGGTATTGATTTAGGTGGAGGGATAACAGAGTGATCTCTTAAATCCAGTGCGATCGGAGAGTGTGGTCCTTATAAATTGACAGTGAGATAGGATTTCAATTTTAGTTATCTCAGAGGATGGATGTTTAAATGGATGAATGGATATAACCATGTGCACACACACACACACACACACACACATGTATATATATATATATGTATTTGTACATATATATGTATGTATATATATATATATATGTATATATGTATATGTATATATGTATGTGTGTGTGTGTGTGTATCTGAGAAGCATGTAGTGATAGTTAACCTATAAGTTTATTCCTAAAAGTTCAACCAAATAGATGATTTATAGGCAGATACTGATGGTCGGCACTTCCCATCCAAAAGATTGCAATAGTGTGGAATTGCATGGCAAGGCTCATCCTCGTGCAATTCGAGTCATTAAGGACATGGTTGTTAGACCTAAGCCATTTTATTTTGTTTTTTTTTTTTTTTTTTGTGAAACTATATTTAATGAAGAGAAAACAAGGGATTTTCAAAGGCTAATTTGATTTAATGATCTTAGGTGTGGTTGATTGTGGTGGGTATAGTAACAAATTGGTTCTTCTCTGGAATGCCACAAATTCTATTTCCATTCTTAATTCCTCAAGGAACTTTAATGATATCGAGGTGAGGAGAAGAAAAGGGATTCATGAAAATTAATGAAATATCTTTGGCTTGCAAATGGTACATATCCACGGTGGCTTATAAATGGCTTGCAATATAACATTTATGAGTGTGGCTTTTCATGATCTGGGGATCTCAATTCACATGGGAACGACATAGAGGAACAGTCGAACAGAGAAGTAGATCTCTGTTCATTTTGAGATCATGAGTGAAATCAAGACTCTTTCATTTTGAGAATGTAAGGATCAAAGAAACTGATTGTAGAACTATTATAGAGCAATAGTTGGGTAGGGATAGTTAGATGTGAGATGCAACATAAGATTGCACCATGTGATCTCGGATTACAACACATGACTTTCAGAATAGGTTGGATGATTGTATAAGAAAGAGAAGAAATAGAAAAATTTTTAAAAAGTGAAGAAAGAGAAGAATATGAAGTAAGAGAAGAAAGAAAAGAAAATTTTAACAATGAGAAGAAAAAGAAATAACAGAACAAGGAGAAGAAAGACAAGAAAGAAAAGAAAATAAGTAAACTAGAGAAAAGAGAAAAAGAAGAAAAAAAAAAAGCAAACAAAGAGAAGAAAGAAAAAAAATAAAAATAAATAAAAAAAAGAAGAAAATAAAATAATAATAATAATAAATAGAAAAATATCAATCTCTAAAAGAGAAATTTGGAGTAAAAATGAGTTTACTAGTGTAAGAAATGAATGCTATGTTAGATACGTTTAAACCATCACTAATATACTAGATCTCATTAGACCTCCAAAGTTAAATATGCCTGATCAAGATCACTACTGAGACAATTGATCAGTGTGATAATTTATCGTATACATCTACTAAATGATTGGTAAATGATGATTGAGGGGTAGGTAGACAAAAAAAATGAGAGCTATGAAATTTTGGAATAGCAAGATCACTTCTTTAAACAATTAGCAAAATAACAGCAACTTCAAGATAGTGTTAGACCATCACTAATGCATTAGATTTTATAAAAACTCCAAAGTTAACTATTTTTGATCGCGATCACTATTAAGATGATTAACCAGTGTGAAAGTTTATCATATATATCTACCTTGAGGCTGTTAGTAAGGTGGATTGAAGGGAGGGTGGAAAAAAAAATTAAAATAATAGCTTCGAGACGGTGATTTTAATACCACGTTCATTCAATCCTCTGCACCATGATGAGTCAAGAGAATGGCAATCTGGAGTTAAGTAGATTGATAGTTTTATTAATCAATATTTTAGCTCATTAAATCTTGATTTATGTTAAAATGAGAGTGATGGGTACCCCAACAATGTAAATCTTCTGAGTCCTCTCGATGAAGAAGAAATTAAAGGTGCACTTGATAGCATGCACATGGATAAACTACCTAGACCATATGGTACGAATCCAACTTTCCATCATAATTTTTATTGTATCGTTGGGCTTGATGCTGTGCGCCCTTGTCTGACTTTCTTTAATACTGGTATAATGACTGCCCAATTGAATCAAACATATCCATAGTTCTGATCTAGAATAAAAAATAAATCCTCCTGTATTAATTTATTTTGATAAACTATTTGTATAACCAAAATATATTTTTGTTTTAATATTTGCATGTAAGTGCATGAAAGAAAATATTAAGAGATTGGGAATGCAGTAATAATACAATAACAGAGATCCGGATGTCCAGTCAGAGGGCAGAAAAATTTTTGGAGAAGAATCAAGCCCGTCCGAGTGATCCGACCCGTTCTAATTAATTAAATTAAGAAAGTGTATTGATATAAATTATTTTTATTTTTTTTGGATATTGTAATTTTATGTTCTGAAACTGTTCATCTCTCTTCGTTTTCTCCACTCTGCACGATTTTTCATGACTACTTCCGCACATATACTGTAAGAACATTCTGTTTGGTTATAATCTATAAACACATAAGTATTTTTCTGATGGATGTAGCTAATCATGTTGAACAACTAGTAAACCACGTTATTTGCATGTTCTGTTGTGGTTTGTGTTTGTACTGTGATTTCATTCCGTCATAATTCTGTTAGATTGGATTGAGGATATATATCGTTAGCTATTTTTGTTATTCTCTTCTTCTAAATCTCTAAAATCACAATCGTGAAAGCAAAATTACCTAACAAATCCAATATAATAATAGATATTCATCCTATTTCTTTGTGTTATGTGACTTATAGATTGTCAAGAGATTTTAGAGATTTCATGAAGTTGGATTTTAAGCATCTTAGAAATTTCAATATTGCAATATTTGCAAAGCAAGGCCGAGGTGTGTTGACGGAACCACAAACTCTCTTGATAAAATTGTCAAGAGCACAATATTTTCCCACGCACATGCCTTTTGTGGGAAAGCATAATTGTGAACAACCCCAATTATGCATGCCATAGCATCCTAGCAGCATGTGATGTGATGACATCAAGAAGTAGAATGAGATTCGGGAGTGGCGAATCTATAAGCAGACGATATAGTCCATGGCTCCCTTGCACTGAAAATGGGATGATGTCCACTGTCATACCCAAAAGATTTGTAGATGCTACACTTTCTAATTTAATGAGAACTGGGTCCAAGGAATAGGATTTAGCCTTAGAGTGAGATTTGTTTAAAGATCATGAAGTAAACCTCATGTGCTCTGTTCATATATCGCACAGGATCATCATTAAGGATACTTAGGATTAGCTTTTGGACAACAAAGAGGTATACTCGATTAAGGGTTGCCATTGATTTCTACAAGGAGAGATATCGCAAGATGGGGCAGGCTTACGACAAAAAGTGTGAAATTTTATATGGAGGATATGAACGAGATGCCGCTTGCAAGCAATGGTAAACACAAAGATGAGTTACATGTGTCGTTTTGATGCCCTTTACTAATACCAATTTGACATTGTCATGCCTTACAGTCTACCCATCATACTACATCTAATCTATTAAGGAATGAGTTTATCCATTTCTACCCTCTGATCCCATGAAGAAGGGGGGTTTTATTTGTGATGGCAACGACAATCAAGAAGAGCAAGATGAATTGTTATCTGGGCAGGACAAATGCTACTCCAATGGAAAAAAGACACAAGCAAGCAAGTGGTACCCCATTGCATGGTGGCCAAGTGAGGCAAGATGGTGAGGATATGGTATATACCCATCTCATAAGGATCTTAGCTGGTTAAGGCTCTTGGCAATGTCCAGGAGGTCACGAGTTCAAGTCTTACCTGTGGAGTGTACTGGGTAATATTCTTACCTGCTCAATGCTCTGGGGGCCCCTCCATAAGTGTTCCTTGAGACCCCTTGGTTCTCAAAGAAAAAAAAAAAAAAAAGAGGATATGGCATGAACGAGATCAAAAAATGACTAGTATGTGGTGAATGTAGATCCTGTCTTATTCTCCTCTGGAGGATGCTTTTATGGCTCTTGCAACTCCTACTGCAAATTCTTTCTCCCCTCCAGAAGAAGCAGAGGCCATCAAGGTTTGAAAAGCTCTTTCACGACTCAAAAAATTATAAATCATAATTTTCATTTTAAAATTGATGATGGTAAAGCTATGGGGCAAAGCTCTTTAGACATGAGAAATTTAGGTCAGACTCCAAGTTTCTTTCTTCATGTAATTACTGATGAAAGATAGTTTTTTTTATGGCAAATAAAAGTTATAGATTCAAAAATGATCTTTGATCATTTTTAAAAATATTTTTAATTAAGTGAAAAAAAATGCAAACCATTTATTAAAAATAGAAAGTAAAATAGAGAAAATAAAGCATAGAGCAAGGAAAAATATATATTTTTTTAAAAATAAATATCACATCAATAAAATAATTCCTATATATTTTATTGATTTAATCATTTATGATAATTTTATAAAGATTCACATTTTCAACTATTTTCGCATATTTTATTTTTATTCAATCACACTAATTGCTTATGTCATCAATGCCTAAAATATAATTCTATCAAATAAATATCATAAAGTTGTGCTAAATAGAACAATAAGCTAAAGAAAAATTTGAGTGTTGGTGCATCAAACACAAAATATATTTAAAAAAAAAACATTTTTTAAATTAAATTTAAAAAAATAATCCAAAATATAAAATAATTATGTTTTTGTCACCAATTTTTAAAAAATAATAAAAAGTCACATAATGGAACACGTGAGCTAGCCTAGACACACACACACACACACACACATGATAACCATATAAATACATACATAGGCATAAATATTTATATAAGTATATGTTTATATATTTATATTTAAATAAATAAATATATATATATATATATATACATATATATTTTTGGTTTATTATTGATTTGATGTATGTGTTTTATCTTAAAGGATGTGGGTTCGAATCCTAGCTTCACCTCTACTAATTGACTTATTATTTAATTATGTTAATTTTTATTATTTTTTTAAATCACTAACATGTTAATAGGGCAAAATTGTGTTTCTAATTTTTAATACATCAAAACACAACTGTTTTATATATTTTGAACACTTATTATTATTATTATTATTATTATTAAAAGCAATTTTTTAAAAATATTTTATTTTTTATGCAACAAAATACAAAATACTCCTAAATTAAAAATGAAATTAAATTTTGGCACAGCAAAACTATAAATAATTATTTTTTAATAACCTAAAAAACATATTTTAATAGATTATACACAACTAAAAACATTTTGGTTTTTATGAACTTGTAATAAATTTATACCTATCATAGTATTTAAACATCACTACATCAACATTTAAAAAATAATAAAAATCAATTTTCTAACATATATACATGTCATTGATATACAATACACACACATACAAACACACGCAAACACACACTACACACACACACATGCATATATGTAAAAAAAATGACAAAATACGATAAAAAAAATATGCAAATATAAAAAAATAAAAACATAAATATATAGACACACACATACATATATATCATTTATAATATACAAATGTTAATAAATACACACACACACACACACACATATATATATATACACACAAACATACATATCTATGTATCTATACACATAGACACACACATTATTTATGTATCTATATATTTTTCTATCTGCATTGCAATCTCATCATGATATATATATGTGTGTGTGTGTGTGTGTCTATTATAATATATATATTTCTCTATTTTTAAATATTAACACGATGAGTTATACAAAATATTAAGGGCATAACATCACTGTAATAGATAGAGCACCAAAATTTATCAATATTTGTTTTGTGCACAATTTATTACTTTAAACATATAATTCTTGAATACTTAAAAAGTAATTATGTTGATTTTCGTATATCAAAACATAATTTTATCTTAAATTAAATAATTAGTAGGAAGATAAAATTTATAAACATTTATGACCAATCTACCATTGCCCTGAAAACACAAAGTGAGGAAAACAACACCAAATTGATGCTAAATCTTCCCATGTAGCATCAACCACTAGGAATTGAGATTTGGGAAAATTACAATGTTTCACTATATGATGATCCAAAATTGTAATTAGTTTAAACAATACACACCAACCCCATGATAGTCCAGTAGGCGAGGGAGGTGGGTGTTCTTATCTAGGAGGCACGAGTTCAATCCCCACAGATACTGAATATGTTCATCAATGTGCGTGTCAATTGATTCTATCATGCTAGTAGGATGTGGGCCTGCCATGCTCTAACCCTGAGGCCCCGAGGCCCATATATAAGCCAATAGATAGTATGAGTTTGATTTGAAAGAGAGAAGAAAAGAAGATGAGAGATGAAAAAAGTTTAGAATCCACACTCCAAGGCCAAAGGATCTTTCATAGGATGTTGAACTTTCTCTAAAATCTCCTTCAACACCCTCAACATTGCAGTGAAGTCCTTCAATTCTTGGTCTATAGCTATCACATCTGAGCCACCTAGAGTATACAATGGTATGTAATGAGGAGATTGAGGATTAATAACTCAATATGATTGCCGTATATGTAATTTGTTTTTTAATAATCTATTTGTATAACCAAATATCTTTTCTGTTTTAATATTTTCATGTGAGTGCAGAAAATGAAATATTATGATGCCGTGGATGTAGCATTAGCACAATAACAGAGGTCCCACTGTCCGGTCAGCGGGCCGAAATTTTTGGAGCAGAGCCTGACCCATACCATGATCCGACCCGCTCCGGTTAAATGAACCGAGAGATTTTTTTTTAATATAAAATATTTTGTAATTTTATTTTCGGGTGGCTGTTTTTGGACCCGTGGAAGTGTTCATCGTCTCTCTCTCTCCTCTCTGCGCGATTTATCGCAACTGTTCTGTGTGCTACATACTATAAGACATTTCTATTGATTTAATCTATAACTCATAAGTATTTTCTGGTGAATGTAGCTAATCATAATGAGAGACTAGCGAACCACGTTATCTTTGGTGTTCGTTTCTAGTTTATGATTTTGTCGTGATTGGTTGCTGGATTAAGATAGATATATTGATTGTTTTTTGTATTTCTGTTGTTTCTGTATTTTAATCTCACTACCATGTACGCGCAATTACCCAACAATGGCATAAGCTCAGTGATAGTGTGAACGAAAACCTTGAGCGACAAAGTTGTACCAAGCACAAGAAAAACCTTATGCTTGAGTTATACGTTCAACTATCAACATATAACCATGTTTGTATCGAGGATCAAGTCCAAGTGTACCAACTAGCATCTTTAATTGTGAATCTCAAAGTTTAACCCATCCTTAATGTCTTCAATCATATAGAATCGAGGCTTGATAAGGCCATCAGTTGCAATCCTACAAAGTGTGAGTTGCTGCTAGAACTTTCTAGAAGACGAGAGAGTACATTGGCTTTCCTATTCTCCTTTATACTATTATAAAAAATTATAATTACATCGTGATAGCGCTGCCAATATGATAGTTTGGTTTGCAACAACAAAAAAAGAACTCTCACACGCGACCATGAGTTCGATCCCCAGGGATGTCAGATGTGCACCCGATGTGTCATTGGCTCTATCATGTTGCTGAGACGAGGGCCCTTAGCTACTCAAACCCGAATGCATCATTCACTTAGAGACTGGCAAAAGCATCATCATGATTTCTTTTTCTTATGTCGACATGCCAAGGCTCTTGAGAGATAGACAATGTATGACTAGCAGAGGGCACTGGGAGCCTTTCTTATATGAGGAAATCTCTAAGCCCAAATGTCAGAGCTTGCTTCAATAAAGTAAATGTAGCTTTCACTTCTGATGCCCATTTGTGTTGACAATTTTGTAATAGGATAGTAAGAGGATGATTACTTCTCTCCTATGCTCGAACAAACCTTTTGTTGCAGTTTGACTCCCAAAAAGTTCAAATCAAGTTCCACAGGGTCAAGATGTCATCAAATACCCATTAGCCCACAAATAGGTCTCGAGAGCCCAAGTTCAAATCAAGTAAGATCATAGTTTTAAAGGACACAAGACATACCAAGGCACAAATGTCTCTTAGAACCTTGAGGCGCATGACACACCTAAGGCGTTGGCTTTTGTGAAGTGAAATACAATTTTGGATGCAAATAAATTTTATTTAAATATGATTCTATTGATAAAAAAATAAATATTCCTAAAATTTAAATAAATTTTGATGAAAAAAACGAAAGAAATTATATAAATTTTAATATATAATAATAAATAGAAAGAATAAATGTATTTTTGAAAAAATTTATCGTATATAAGGCCTTGGAAGGCGATGCCATATATATAGGGAGTGATTTTTCCTTGAGCCTGGGTGTGTATTAAGCGCACCTTTCACAACTATGGGTAAGATCATCATCCCAACAGCATGACAGGTTAATCTGACAAACACCTTAGAAAATGGATTTGGCATCTCTGAGGATCAAACCCATGCCCCTAGGGTTACATCAAGTGTTCTCTTTTGTCGATTGAACTACCACATAGCCAATTAGAGTTAGTGGCTCTTCCAATCATTCATTGTTATCAATAGGTCAATTCTCATTCTTTTCTGTTCCTTCCTCTTCAACTGCCACCTCTCCTTCCGACCAATAAATTCGACACTTTTTCATTGATGGCTCCTCGCATACTTTCTTCTGTTCCTTCCTTCCTCTTCCTATTCACCACAATATCAACATGCCTTTTATTTTAGCATGCTTTTTTTCATATTTCTTCCTGTAAAACCTTCTTATTTGTGTTTCTAATATGAGCAGATCAAACACTGGAGAGATCGATTTGACCTATCGTATCCGATTGAAAATCATCCACAGTACTGAGTTCATCATTTTCTCACATATCATGGCTAGGGTTGTAGGTTCGAACATGGAGACAGGAGCCTCGATCACAAACTTCAACTTGTAGCCCACTCATGAATCAACTAATAAAGAGTCTTTGAGCATCTCAAATCCTAACTAGTATAGCTTCACAGTACTAGTTTGTTTATCATCCTTCCCGCATAGTTACCTCATAAATTTGGATCCAATCGAGAGTCATATCTCCTAAATTAATAGAAATCACACACACATTTTCCTCATATCCCACTCTACTGTATCAGATCAAGAAAGAAAATTCTTAGATTTGAGCACCTTCCATGAGGATCTGTATCAACTATTTTGGAGAAATCAATTTTGTCACGGACGGCAAGCCTGTGCTATAAATAGCTATTAAGATTGGGATTTACTCGATTATAGCTATGGAGAGAAGTCTCATTACGATTAGGGTGAAATGCTACATGATTTTTGCTCTGATAATTATTGTGATCATCTACTGACGTAGTCCCTTCCGGACTTGAGTTTGTGGTCTAATGACTTCAGGGTGAGAATGTGTTTGGTATATAATTATCTCGAGGCTTCTTTAATCTGCTTTATTTCTCGCCCTCACCTTCCTAGTGTCATTTGGAAGCGCATTGAATAACTTGCTCTGATACCAAATGTCAGGATCAGAGAAAAAGAAAGGTAATATAGAAAAACTTATTTGAAAAGATTTGGAAAATGATTAGCAATAGCATATCTTTCCAAATGAAATAATGTTCCTTAAATACAAAAATATATATATATATATCTTAGGGCAACTAGAAATTGTATCAAAGTAGCTCAAAAAGTAATTAAAAGTCATAGCAATAAAATAAAAGAAAGAAAACATAACGGTACAATAATGAAAGGTTCGTAACACATGACATGCTAAAGCACTAATCATTTGGGAGAGAGAGGGAGAAAGAGGGGGATGGAAGAGAAGGAGCATAAATAAGGAAATAAAGAGAGAGATAGAGAGGGAGGGAGGAAGAGAGATAGATAGATAGAGTGTTAGGAGAGAAAGAGAGAGAAGTGAGAGATGAAAAGGAGAACAACGTAAATTTTAATTCTTTTTTGTTTAATATGTTTTTAAAAAATAAGGAAAAAGTAGACTTTTTAAATGAGGAGGAGAGAGAGAGAGAGAGAGTTAGAGAGATAAAGAGATACAAGAAAAAATAGGAAAAATTACATAAATGTGGCCAAAAGAGAAAATATATATAAAAAAAACCCATCAAATTTAGAAAAAAATATAACAATAAAAAATATTTAAATAAATAAATAAATAAATAAATAAATAAATATATATATATATTATAGATGCACATTTATATATGAACATACATACATATATATAACATTATATATAAATATTTATACATTTATAACAATATATATAAACATTTACAATGATAAAAAATTTAGAAAACAAAAAATATTGATTTTCTTTCTTCTGCTAAAATTATGGACGAAATAAGAAGAAAAAGTATCAAAGCCATAGTTTGCTAAGAGTATGCTACAACTTTATAAGCATAGTCAACAATTGTATTTTAATAAACAGTTTTATTTTTTATTTTGACGACAAGGGTATTTTGGGCTTTTTTTGAATAAATGAAAATGTACACATTTTTGATTTTAATACTTTTTTTTTAGAATTTAATAAGTAAAGAGATTTTTTCTTCAAAATATTTTTATTTTGAATCACATTTACATAATTTTTCCATATTTTTTAAATAAAATAAATATCACATCCATTAACGTTATTTTGCATAATTTTATGATGCATATATTAATCACCATAATTTAATAAAATTTCTTCCAATTCCCATTAATTTCATATATTTTATTCTGCTCACATCACACTAATTATTTATCCCACCAAAACATAATTCTTCCTAAAATTATTTTTTAATCGAAGCTAAAGCAAATACATACATACTTACAAATATATATATATATATATATATATATATATATATATATATATATATATACATACACACACACACACACACATATATATATATATATATGTATATATATAAGCTTAAAAAAAACAAATATTCCTACAAAAATAAACAATATGACAATTAAAGGGTCACCATAAAGCACATTGCTAGGCACGACACAACTAAGCCGTGCCTCGCACGATACGATGCAATCCAAAACCATGACTGGACCAGGGTCGTGCCTGCCCGAGGCAAGGGCCACATCATGCTCGACCAGAGGCTACCATTTCTCGTGCTGGGGGCCAGCCATGACCCTAGTCCAGTCACATGGCAAGTATTTATAAATGAAATTCATGCCCAGCATGATCCAGCATGATCCGGCATGATCCGAGATGACATGGCACATGTTTGCTAAAAATTGTGCCGATCGTGGAGTGCCGGGCACGACACAACTTCATGAGACAGTGTTGTCGTATAACTCATCGATTTTATTTGTTTATATTTCAAGCAATATTAAATATTACTTTTATTTATATAAAATTACACCATGAAACTGTGTTTTCATGAATATATATATTTCTTGAATCCTGCATCTAAAATTTAATTAAATAAAAGAGTTTTATATAAAAATAATGTATTTTAAATAAAAAATCTAAAATGTAGTGCTAATTTAAAAAATATTACCAAACTAATGCATCTTGAAACAGCGTGGAAATGGCCGTCGTTCATACCGACGGTCATTGCCACGCTGTTGAATTTTAAAAATCATAGGCCGACACTGTGAATGCTGACTATTAAAATTTGGATCAAAAAATATAGTAATTTGAGCTTTCCCACTTTCTATCATTTTAGCCCATAAGCTCGAACACCATTTTTCTCAAGAAAACTTTACCACAAGAGTTTCTTCAACTTATTAAGTATAGAGGTGTCAAGCGGGATGTGTCAGGCAGCTCCGGGTCATTTTTAGCCGGCCCAACCATGCTTTAGTGCCTTGACCGGCATGGTTCTGTTGAGGTCAGCCCTGCACGGGCCCGCGGCACAATCCGCCAGGTTCTGCTGCGTGCCGTCGGGCCGCCGCACCGTCAGAAACCCTAAGTTTTAAAATAATTTAGATCCCTCGGCTTGTGCCGAGGTACCGTGCCGGGCCAGGCACTGTACGGCACAATTGGTGGCGTGATTGCTGAATGTTGAGTCTATTCACTAACTATGAAGCATGATTTCATATCATGATGAGTTTCAGCTAAGTGATACTTGAGTCTATTCATCCTTCATGCGCATCTTTAATTGCAAAATTTACATTTCAAATGCTACTCCTCGAGAACTTAAATAACATATTTTCGCATAATTTTTTTTTTTAAATATTTCAAATTGAAGGAACTCATTGTGTTAACATAACCAATAATAATATTTAGTGAATATTTGAGGTATTTAAATAACTTTAAATTTTTGAAATATATTTTTGGAATATTACTGTCATGCCCCTAATGAGCTTAGACAACTCGTTCAATGGGATAGAGATGGAGATAATGATACCTAGTGCTAAAGTTGTAAATTGTGACTCCAAAATATTTATTATTTTATGTCTTTTTATTCTCCCAAAATTGTGACGCCTTTTTCAATCCACAGATATCATAAAGAAGACTACTCGTCCAACTCGAGGATCCCCAGGGAGCTCACTCACGCGAATTGTTCAAATCCCCGTGGAGGAGGACACCAAGTTACGCTCTATAGACACCACAAAGTTTACACAGGTCAGGAATCATTATTTTCTCTAAGTAAAAGACATTAAAAATAATAATTTTTGACTTTAAAATATTATGTCTTTTTATAAGATTATAAATCTCTTGATGATAAATTTTTTTTTTAGAGAATATTTATCTCACTCATAACATATTTTATAATTAAAATTTTAATAAAAATAAATTTATAAATAATTAAAATAATAATTAATATTATAATGATGACAAAAAAAAAATAAGATTTATGATTTATAATTTATGATCTATCAGTTTAGACATTTAGGAATTTAGAGGTTTAGGTATTTAGGAGTTTACGAATTTAATAGTTTAATAATTTATGGATTTAGGGGCTTAAACATTTTGAGATTTATGGAGTAGAGATTTAAGGCTTTTTATAGAAGTTTATTGTTTAACTTTAAAAATAAACCAAGAAATAAATTTCATTTTTTGAATTTTGTTTAATTTTCGAAGGGGCTCTAGAGGATTACAAAAAAAAAAAATAAACATTTAGAGATTTATAGGATTAGACCTTTAGAAATACAATATATTATTTTTTTTGAATTCAGTATTTATACTTAATATTTTAGTTAAAATAATTTTAAAAATAACATATCATGTTAATTCAATAAAAATTAGTTTCTTGTTTAAATACGATAACAATAAACTATTATAAAAAGAAAAATATTTATTAAAATATATTAATAATACTAAAAATAATACAAAATTTAAGTGAAACATATTACTAAATAATATTTTAACATATAATTTTTTTGTTTCTTTTTATAAGATTATAATGAAAAACAAATTATAAATAATTTGTAATTATATTTAAAATTATGATAAACAAATTATGAATTATATTTGTAATTACACTTCATATTATAAATATATTATAAACAAATTATAATACGATAAACACATTTTTTTTCAAATTATATTTATCTCACTTAGTATACATTTAATAATTAATATTTCATTAAGAATAAATTTACAAATAATTAAAATATATAATTAAAATTATAATGATAACAAAAAAATTAAATTTATGATTCATGGTTTATCTCACTTATTTTAATTTTCCTCATGATTAAATAAAATTCCTTTCATTATATATATAATGAGAGCAATAATAAGCATAAAATAATTAGAGAAATAAAATATAAATAATAAAAAAATATATATATATAAGTATAGAACCATATAGTAGACCTTTGATCTCCCAATAACACTATTCTAATCATCCTAATAATATAAGTAATACATAATCTAGCGATTATGTATTACTTATGCACTGGATATGACAAATATAAGCATTCTATTATTTTGTACAATATGTCTGATACAATTACATATTAATTTTTTTTATTTAATTTTTTATTTAAATTTATAATGGGATAAAAGAAACAATAAAAAAAATATTAAATATACTTATATTGAAAAAATATAGAATAAAACACAAGCTTAGCTTAGATACATATACTCTAAAATTGTATTAACTCCTTGATTATGATGAATCTTTTATGATCTTAATGTACTACTGGGCTTGACTGTAAGGATTGTCGCCACCTTACGAAATATATCAGCTTACGAAATCTTTCATGATCTTAATGTACTAATGTTGGAAAAGAATTCCTACATGAGATTTGACACTGATGAGTTGTTTGATAACGTACTTAAAATCTTCAAATCATTGAAAATATAAAATTTTAATTATTTTAAATTTTAAGTATGTTTGATAAAAAATATTGAGAACTAAAAATTTAAAATTTTAAGTAAAAATTCATTGAATATTTTAAGTAGGTAGAGACCTATTTAATATTGATGGCTGAAAATTTCCAACAAAATTTTTAAAAAAAATTATCAATTTGTATTTTTTTTTATTTCTTTTTTGTTTTCTCATTCACGCTACAGTTTAGTTTGTGAATATGTCTTATTCTCATCATTTCTCTGCCACCACAAACTCTAATCCTAACCCTCATTCATGATTAATCTGAGAGAAAAAAAAATAAGAAATCAACTAGTTATTCATTAATTTTTATTTTTATATTAAAAATTTGGATAATTTTAAAGAGTTTAAATTTTATTAATTATTTTTTAAACATTTTTTTTTCCTTTTTTAGATTTATAATTAATTTAAGGATATATTTTTAGGAAGCTAATTTTTTTTAATAATTAATAATTGTGGTGAAAAAAAATTCATTAGAAATTCTATTTATATCAGATAATATGTAACGCAGTGATAATAAGAATAACTATATAAAATACATCATTTTCACCACTCAGCATTTATAGTTATCAAACAATATATTTATATTCAGCATTCAATTAACAGTAATTTATCAAATAATTTTTCAATACAAATTCAACACTTACAAAATTCAATCTTAATTTTTCCGTACTTAATTTTTTTAGTTTTATCAAACGTATCCTTAATTTGTGTTCGGCTTGAATTCATCCCTAATTTAGAGTCAGAAATCATACCTGCTAGTGAGATATGACACTTAATAGTGACATTAAAAACATCATGAAATCTCCTTATTGTCCTGCCCTCTAATTTAGCATTCCACCAATTTCACACATTATACCCAATTTAGATTGGATTTCATCATCATCAATCCAATTCTAAAAAAATCATCACCAGGTAAAATTCTCATGTCTAATACCCAAATTCAATACGACTGCATCTTGAAAACAGTATAGAACTATCTCAAAAAATCAATACTTTTAAGTGCCGAACGATACTCCACAAAGTGTCTACCATTTGAGTTGGGATGAGACCCATATATGAACTGAAGGATGGTAATGAAGCGCCAAAAGGTTGGTGATGAAAATCAAGCGAAAAAACTCATTTGAGTTGGGATTTAGATGATCAGAGCGAAGAAACTCTCTCCTTCATGATTAGGTCACTATTTTCATCAAGGGCACATGCTCAAATCTCATGCATCCCATTGTTTTCTATTTTATGCACGCTAGTAACTAAAGGTGTCATCTTAGAAGTTCTTCAGCACATGGTTCGGACGACACAACCATATCTCAGATGGTTAACACTATGGCAAAACCTTTTAGTTTGTCCCGAATCGACCATTTTGCTACTCGTTTTGATCAATTCCACCATTAAAATGGCATGCCGAAGTTCTAAGATGGTTAGCTAAAGGTGTCGCAGCCAAACTTTTTGGCTTGATCTACCTCTCTGCCTAATATCCTGTGAAAGTTGAAAAAAAAAGAAAACAGTACCATCTCATGCAGACTGCGAAAAATTACCTTGAGATTCCTGACTTGGTGAGGGCATCCTGCAGGTATAAACACTGCTTCCCCAACTCTCTGCCCAAATGTCCAAGGCTCGATTCCTAGCAGATGAAAATGAAACAGAAAATTTTCAGCTCAAAATGCCCCCCACAGCACTCGGAGCGAATAAAAATAAACAAATTGAACAGACACAAACATGCACTGGAGATCACGACTTGGTGTGATAACAAGTACCTTCATCTAAGAACAGTAAGTCTCGAGTTCGATACTTATCAGATAGTGGGGACTATTTGCACTGGTTTGCTAAATTTGCAAAAAAAAAAAAAAAAACATAAAATGAGCAAAGTGTACAGTTACGGACACGTATTGGAGATCATGATTTGGTACGATGTCAAGTATCTTCGTCTAATGACAGTAAATCTTGTGTTCGAGATTTATCATTTGGCTGAGCCTATTTGCACAAATACCAAAACCCTAAATCTCAATAAAATTTCAAAGTTAGAAACTATGTGGATAAGAATAATACTGAAATAGTTGATCACCTGGAAAATCTTCATGCTACATGCTTGTATTGAAGGTCATGATTTAGTACGATAACAAGTATCTTCGTGCAATGAGAGTATATTCTAGTTCAAGATTTATCAAATAGTTGAGACCAATAATAAAAATTTCTGATATATCCACCGATATATCTCCAATATATCCGTAAATTCTAAATATCGATTACAGGTGTCAACCGGGCCGGGCCGGCCCGGCATGAGGCACGACACAGTACAGCCGTGCCTAGGCCGGCCCGGCACGGAAAAATTCCGTGCCCGGGCCCGTGCCATGCTTGACCCGGCACGGCTCGGCACCCCGGCACGGGTCAGTCCCGTGCCGGGTGTCCCGTGAGCCCGACCCCAGGAACCCCCTCCCGCAAAAAAAGACCCCGGGTCGGGTCTGATTCGACCCGACCCACAATCTTCCCGTATCCCGAACCGCTCGGTCAAGCAAGCCCGAGCGGGCCAGGCAAGGCACGGCACGGCCCACAGTGCCTACGGGCCATGCCGGGCTCGGCTATTTTTAAACCGGGCCGGGCCGGGCACGGCACGGTACAGGAACCGTGCCCGGCCCGGCACGGTAGCACGAACGTGCCCTAAAAAACTGATATATCAATCCTTGATTGGTGCTCATATACAAATACATACTGATATATCTTCGATATATCCGTAAAATCCAAGAACCGATATATCCATTGAAACCAATATTTTAATTATTGATCGAGACTAGAGGTGTCAAACGGTACGTGTCGGGCCGGCCTAGCCCATTTTTAGCCTGCCCGAACGTGCTTTCGTTTCGGGCCAGGCCAGGCACGGTTATTGTACCATGCCGTGCCTGGTCCGACACGATTCTGTAGAGGTCAGCCCGGCACGGGCCCGCGAGACTAATCCGGCAGGTTCGGCCAGTCAGGCCGAACCCCTTATTTAAAAAAAATTAGGGGTTCGGCACGTGCAATCATGCCCCCGCACCGCCGAAACCCTAATTTTAAAAAAAATTAGTGTTTTGGCGTGCGCCGTTGTGCCACCGCACCGCCGGAAACCCTAATTTTTTTAAAAAAATTAGGGTTTCCCTACTCGTGCCGAGGTACCATGTTAACGAGCCACGATACCGTGCCGGGCCAAGCACGGCATGAGACCTGGTTGGCCTCGGCATGGCACGGCACGAGCCCAGGCACGGGAAATTCCCGTGCCGGGCAGGCCCAAACACGACCGAATCGTGCCGTGCCTCGTGCCGGGCAGGGGCGACCCGGCACTCTTGACAACTCTAGTTGAGACTATTTGGGTTGGATTGCTAAATTTGTAGAAAATAACACATAATGAGTGTAGCATACGATTACAGTAACACCAACACCCAGTAACACAAAGTAATGAATTGGCTGATCGCCTGGAAAATCTTCGTGCTACATGCATGCATTTGAGGTCATGATTTAGTGCGATGGCAAATACTTTGGTCCAGTGATAGCAGGTCTCGAGTTTGAGACTTGTCAGATGAGACCTCTCTGATTTCTAGAGATAAGACTCTCGACATATTAACATCTCCCAGAGCCCAGACCATGTACTAAGCGTGAGATAAAAGCATACTCATGTTTCCTTATCTCTAGCACGTATTGTACTTACCATACTCATGTTTCAGCTTCTTCTTGTGATCCTCCGTCAGATAAAAGCATTGGTCGTGAATTGGATGGGCAACCTGAAAGCAGCTGTGAGCTGCCATTTTTGGGATACAACACAAGGCATGGGAAAAGAAAAGCAGGCCGCATAAAAGAAGAGACTACCTTGTCTATTGAAGAACAGTAAGTATGCCTAAATTCAGAACGATGCTTTATCAGATATGCCTCCAGCATGGGCACATCCTCCCTCCTAAAAATGTCCCACAGGGCACCAAACAAATCTGTCGCTTCTTCTCCAGGCAGCTCAAAAGTGACTTCTCCCGGCTCTTCCATGGAGGAATGGTGTTTGGCTTTCCCCAGATTCTCATTGAGATATTTAATAGGGAGAGTATTTTCTTCGCGCTCTAGTCGCTCTCTCTCATCCTGCGCCCTGTGTTTCCTTCTCAGCTGCCTGATGACAGACTGCTGTGCCGCACTCAGTTCCATCTCTGCGCTGTGAGTCAATATATTCACCTGGTCAATCAAGAAAACATGAAATCTTAAGTTTCAGAAGTACCCCCCCCCCCCCCCCACCCCAAACCCAAGAGCACATCGCGCGTATATTTATAGTATTCCATATATAGCCTTCTTAGACAAAGAAGAGTTGGGAATAAAAGAGTGCTCTCATAAACTACAGTTTTTGGTTCTCATTAAATCCATCCATGTGTAATTGTGTATTTAATTCACATCATAAATTAGGTACAGTTTGATAATGCACTTAAAAAATTCAGCATAATTAAAATTAAATTTTTCAGTAATTTAAAATTTTAGTGCGTTTGATAAAAAAATATTTGAAGCTGATTAATTAATATTTTAAGTGAAATTGTGTTGCAAATTTTAAGTAGGTCGAGACCTATTTAATGGTGAAGGCTGAAAAGTTTCAGCAAATTTTTTTTAAAGTTACTATTTTAACATTTTTTTTTTCCTTTCTTTTTCATTTTCTCATTCACGCTACAGTTCAGTTTGTGAACTTGTCTTCTTCTCGTTTCTCCACTACCACAAACTCAAACACTAACTCTCCTATCATGATTAATTTAAGAGAGTAAATAGCAAATCAACTAATTGTTAATTAATTTTTAATTTTTATATTAAAATTATGAATAGTTTTAAAGAGTTTAGATTTTATTATATATTTTTTAAATATTCTTATATCTTTTTTAGATTTATGATTTATTTATTGATATGTTTTCAGCGATTTTATTTTTTATAATAATTAATAATTATAGTGAAAAAAAAAATTCATTAAAAATTTTATTTATGTTGGATAATATGTAATACAATTATAATAAGGATAAATATGTAAATTATATCATCTTCAGCATTAAATGTTATCAAATAATATTAATATTTTCCATATTCAATTTTCAGTCATTTATAAAATAATTTTTCAATAAAAATTCAATACTTATAAAATAAAGTACTTAATTTTTCAAGATTTAATTTTCGGTACTTAATTTTTTCAGTTTTAATCAAATAGGCCCTTAGTTTTGAGCTTATATTTATGCATTCAAAAAGATATATACAAGTATATTTTATTAGAAAGAATCTTGTCTTAATTAGTATAATTGGTTAATATTTATTTTAAAAATTATAAAATGAAAATTTTAAAATTAATCAATTAGAAATAAAATATATATTATAATCTTTAAGAAATACATAATTTTTCTAAAGTATATTAGAAATCCATAATTTAATGAAAAATAAAATAAATTATGTTTTTGTGAACTATTTAAAGCTAATTTAAAACATTATATATATATATATATATATATATATGTATGTATGTATGTATAAGCATATATATATATATAAACAAGTATATATATACACACACATACATATAAACTTGTAAATATAGATTTCTATATATATATGTTATCAAAATTGTTTTTTTATATAGTTTATGTAGGCATATATATATATATAAATATATATATATATATATATATAATGATTAGATAACATCTATATATACAAATTTATATATATAACATATGTTGATATATATATATATACACACAAATATAATTTATGTTATATATATATATGTAACATGTGCATATATATATATGATGTGTGTGTGTGTGTGTGTATTAATGAATATATACATATGTATATAAATAATGCTTATATATAACATATGTTTATAAATATTTATTTATATATATAATCATATGCGTTAGATTTATCAAATTCAAAGACCATAACAAAAATATTTTATATGTTCACTTTTTTAAAGCTTCATTGAGACTTTTTATATGTTTATATATATTTATTTACATTAAAATATTGTGAGTATAATTAATATAAAATTTATTGAATTTAATATATTCAATAATATAAAATAAATGATATATATATATATATATATATATATATATACTTTTTTTTAATATTTATATTTAATTATCACATAAATGATTAAAAAAAATTTCTTTGAAAGATTATAAAGAAGTTTTTCTATTTTAGTAATTAATTAATGAGACATAAAATAAAATAATTATGACTAATTAATTTATTAAAATATTCTTTTAATAGTAATATAGTTTAAGAACTTAATATGCATACACAATCAAATACGACCAAGTAGCTATAATTATAAGTGGGATATTTTGCAACCCTTAAGTCAAGGTTTCAAATCCTGCTAGTTCAAGCCAGGTTCGATGGGAAACAGATCCAATGGGCAAAACCAAACTGGTCCAATAACCAATTGAGAGTCGGACCAGCCCAACCAGACGGTCCAGTCCAATTTTCTCATCCATGTGATTATCAACATACATATGGGTCATATCTTGATTTTCTAAATGAATTATGATAAATAATATATTAGATATTTACATGATAGATAATGTTTTGCACATTAACATAATTTGATGATGCATTATTAATTATATAATAATTTGATCATTATCAATTTCATAACATGTTCATATGTGGATGCAATATAGTAATATTTTAAATCTTTTGATGAACATAGTATTCGTTTATATTTTATAATTTATTATGACGACTTTTAAGTTTTATAGATAAATAAAGTTATGAAAAAACTTAATAAATATAATAGATAACTGATCATATCTAGAGGTATCAACCGGGTCGGGCCGGCCCAGCCCGAGGCATTGCACGATTTGGCCTGCTTCAGCCGGCCCGGCACAGGAATTTCCCGTGTCCAGGCTCGTGCAGTGCCCGACCACGGCACAATCGTGCCGTGTCGTGCCAAGGCCAACAGGGCCTCGTGCCGTGCCTGTCCCGGCACCATGCCGAAATCAATTTGTTTTTTAAATTAGAGTTACGGTAATTTTTTTTAAATTAGGGTTTCAGGCACGCCCAATTCCTAATTTTTTTTTAAAATTAGGGTTTCGGACATGCCGAAATCCTAATTTTTTTTTAATTTAAGGTTCGACCTGACCAGGGCAAACCTAATGAATCGTGCCGTGGTAATCATATCAAAATTTTAATACAATTTTTATTTTTATTTTCTTGTATAATTTTAATTGTATTATTAAAAATTATTTTTAATAATACATAAATTATATATTCATGATGTAATTACCTAACATGTTTTACCATGTTTCATATTAGTTTGACAAGTAAATTGTGAACCAGTAACTTTTTTAATTTAATGATCAATTTTATTTAGAAAAAAATGAGAAACAAAAAAAAATATTGGCAAGATGATTTTGTTTATTATTTATATTAATTATATGATGAGAGAGATTATTTTGTTATAAAGAAAATATGAGATTGATAAAAATTAAATATTAATCTTTTGAGAAAAAATAATTCAAAATCTTATATAAAAAAATATTTGTTAGGACAAATAAAAAACATATAATAGAGATATATGTTAAGATAAATATGCAACAAGAGTTAAATTCATAAGATCAAAAAATAAATAAATAAATAAAATTTTGGCATCATATTTATAGAAAAATAAGTAAAATCTTTCAAGAATTGGACATGTAAAGATAAGATTGTATATATGACTAATAAAAAAAATATCTAAATTTTACAAGCTTATAACAAATATAGATAAAAATTGTCAATAATTAAAAATACGTAACATTTATAATGTTAGATTAATGATCAAATTTTATTGATGATCATATGATTAAATTAATAAAATTATAAACACATTTAACATAAATGAATCTACTAAGTTGACTCTCTCTAACTATTCTAAGATATAATATTGATTTCAATATTATTATTTGAGACATTCTTAAATGATAATACTAAAAAAATTATTTTGATAAATATATTTCTTTACAAAATACTAGTTAGAGAATCATATAGTATATGCTTATCAGGAGGATAATATATTTGAAAAAAAAGATTATTTTTTTCATTTATTAACCCTAATTTTTTTACTTATAGAGGTAAAAACTAGAAGAGGTATGGGTATTTTTTTTTAATCTTCAAAAGTATTAAATTCATTAAATTAATCATATTCATATTTTTCATCATTTTAGTAATTATGATTCATTCTAAAATTAATCAGAAAAAAAAATATAAAAACTACAATAGAAGGAAGAAAATAATTAAATAATTAAAAAAAAAATAAATATCTCAATCTTTTAATTGTGATTAACTGTAGCAATATAACTTATTAGATATCTTTAAAATTGAGATTTATAAAAACACAAATTCAAAATCAAAACCCATAAAACAAAAATAAAAAAGAAGAAACAAATCATTAAAAAAATTATATGAAAACAAATTAAAATTAATAATATTTATAAATATTTGTAGGTAGCCATGAAACAAATATTTATAAATACTTGTAGCATTATAAGCATTGTCGACGACTCCGACCTGAGCCCTAGGGTCAGCACGACGGTCTCAGCCCTGGGACCCGAGATCATCGTGCCAGACGATGCCAGAGCAACACGTGACTAGCTTACAATGCCGACCAATTGCAATCGATCATGTAAGCAAGATACGACATACGTGATCCCGGCACAAATGGGACTTTACCCGTGGCACATAACCGATCCCAAGCCTTAGGGCAACTGGACCATGGCGTGGGTCCGGGACTAGGCACGGTTCCGGACCGTATCATGCCGGGCAAGGCACAGCTGAACTGTGTGGTGCCATAGGCCATTCCTGGGCTGCCCAGCGCAAATGACATCTTTAATTATTCAAACAATGGCCCTCTCGAGTTGAATTCAATAGGTCTGTCAAAATTCAACACGATATGATTAACTACTGATTAAACAAGTTTGGGTGGGACCTAAACAGGTTCGGGTGATAAACGGATCAACCCGTTCAACACGTTTAATAAACAAGTCGTGTTCGGGTGAGACATGCTAACCCATTTAAATAAACGAGAAAATGATTAAACGGGTGGTTTACCGTGTTAAATGAGTTAAACATATGGTAAACAGGAAATTGGACCAAATGAGTGGTTTATCATGTTAACCCGACCCAACTCAACCCGTCAAAATTAGACGTGTTAAACAAGTCGTGTCGTGTTACCCGTTTATTAAACGTGTCGTATACGAGTTTACATGTTTTTCACCCGTCACCCGTTTAACCCGAACCGATTAACCCAACCCAACGGGTTTGACACCCCTAGAATTCAAGTTGAAAAATGCAAAAACCAAATGCAAGATCTCAACATAGGTTGATGAATGAGTGACTACATAAAAAAACAAAGAGAGAGAGAAAAAATTGCTGTGATTTTAAAAAGTTTGAAGGCGTACCGCATCCGACACATCACAGTGAAGTTTGGTGACAGAATCCCCTCTCCCAAGTTCTCGTCTGGTGCCATAGGCAATGTACGATTTTGGGCCCAGATCTGGCTTTAATATATCTGGGGGAAACAACGCAGCCACGTTCAGAACGCCCGTCTTTGGATTACTGTATTCTGGAAATGGCAGGGCGCTGATAAATTCATCATAATGGCGCGGCAGGACGTCTTCGAACCTGTCGTTGGGAGGCCAATCCTTCAGCTTCAACATCTCGGGCCAGTAGTTGGAGTACCTTCTTCCTTCCGTGTAGCCTTCGAAAAATTTGCGGGTCTCAATCTGCACGTGACAGGAAGCAAGGCAGTCGACGCAGGCAACTTCATGCATCCTGCAACTGACGCCTGGATCAACATGCTCGCACAGCGCACGCCACATCACCAATGGCTCCCAGCTCAAACCGGCCGTTTCCTCGAGAACGCCCCTGACTATAATCGGCTCCCCCCTAGCCCAATGTTTTTGAAAGCCTGCAACGTCCCCGCCCCCACCCCCGACCACCGAAGGGCAGTACAAGAAATTATCCATGGAACCCGCCCTGGAAGCAGCTTTTCGCGACCCTCGTAAGCCACATTTGGCAGCGGGCTTGGACTCTGTTTCTGAAATTGTAAATTCTGGCTCGCCGGCTCCCATCAGGCTTTCGACTTTGCGCTTCAAGTTCGGGATCCATCCCACTGGAAGGATTCGCTTGAGCTCCAGCGCGGATTCTCCGCAGCCACCTATTTCTACTGGAGGGCAGGATATGCTCCCGTCCTCATCTTCACTCCACCGAAAAGAGAACGCTTCTCTCTCATCCTCGTCGTTATTCGAGCAGCATGGTTCTGGCTCTCCTCCGTGAAGATACTCATAACCTCTGTTCACGCACGGAAACACCATTTCACCACGAATCGTGAGGCTTCTGTTCCGAATTTCTCGGCAACACCCAAGGCACAGTTCATACGAACACTTCGGACAACCTCGATGGAAGTCAACAATGGAGGTCGCGCAGTGATTGCTACCCCCAGAACAGCAACGACGACGACGACAACAACAACAAATTAAAAAAATAAAAAAATAAAAAGTGCTCGATTTTGAGTCAGACTGAGCGAACATAAGCTCGAGGGGAGTGGTTAAGAAAGTGCCGTGTATTTAGGGCGAGGAGAGTACCAGTAAATCCTCTCGTCGTCATTACAGAAGTTGAGTGATACGTCGAGAGAATGTTCAGAGCAACCTGGTGGCGTGAAAAAAGCACTCCTAACAGAGGGGCAAATAAACCTACCACGGGCTGATAGAAGAAGAAGAGAAAGATAGTCGTGGTACCGAGCAAACAAGCCTCGATCTGTAGTTCTTGGTGCTGTTCTTCGTAGATTTGTTCCAGAAAGGGAAACAATAAGCGCATCATGTAATGTAGACGCTCAGACTTTTCCATGCCCGATATGTTTCTCTCTGACAGCTGCAGGGGAGCAAAAATGGGTCGTCTCCTAGATTTTTCATCAAGCACTATAAACTGATTTCCGGTTGAGAAGAAGAAGAACAGTACGTTGATCATTCCGGTTGAGTGGAGGCAAGCATTGCAATTGCAATTTCTATGACAAAATGGACACGACTGAGCCACTTGTTCTTCTGTCATCCGAGGATACCACTGCCGTATGCATTGGACGCAGTACAGTTTTCCTCTGCAATTCTGACATGAGATTGTGGTTTTCCTCTCCTTCATGCACTGATGGCACTTTTTGGGTGATTCTTCCCCCTCATTCTCACAGAGAGGACGATCGGCAATCTGAACCCACGGCGAGAAATTAGAAACAACAAATGGCATCCAAAACGTGGCTCCATCACAAAAATAAAAAAATTGTTCTTAGTAAAAAAAAAAATGTTTAAACCATCACTAAACCATCACTAAAATCTCATAAGAACACTAAAATTAAATCTACTTGATCACAATCACTACTAAGACAATTTAACTAGTGTGAAAGTTTAGCATATGTATCTACTCTATGATTGGTAAGGAGGGATTGAGATGAGGTGGACCAATAAAAACTTGGATAAAGATATCAAAGAATTATTTACGAATTTAATTTTAAATCATTACTAATATACTGGATCTCATAAGAACTTTATAATTAAATATACTTAGTCGCGATCACTACTGAGATGATTGATCAGTATTTTTTTAAAAACACAATAGCATGCCGCCCAAAACCCTAATTTTTTTAAAAACACCCGACCGACCCAAACTACTCCAACCGACCCAGCCCGAACCCGGGCGAATTCCAGGCCATGCCGAGCTTGCCTTCCAATAAACCATATCGTGCCATGCATGACAAACCAGAATGTTTGGGCCCAAAAAAAGGGCCGACTCAGGCCGGCCCAACTCGTTTAACACATCTAATCTTGCTGCATGATTATTACAATAAAAAATAGTAAAAGAATATAAGTATCATGTCTTCTCAACAAAATATCTGATCAATATCAACAGAACTCAACTAGGTTACGGTGATCTTCGAAACGAGAGAGAGAGAGAGAGAGAGTTTCGAGAGAAGAAAATAGAAAAAAAAGAAGAAAAAAATAAAATATATAATAAATAAAAAAAATAAACATATTAACTATACTAAATCACAACCTTAAAAAAGTACACCATAGATTTTTGTTTGACACATTATTTTGAAACTAGTAGAGATTCATTATACTTGATTAAAATGAATGTCTGAGAGCTCCTTAAATATGAGATTTCTAAATTATTTCAAATTAACATGAATTTAAATATTTTAAAATATTCAATAGTTATTGAGTGCTCCTTGTGCATAGAGAAATGCTCTCAATATGGTTCTTTTTTATGCTTATAAGTAGTATACTTAGAAAGTTTTATTTTTATTAATATTTAAAAAATCTAAATAATTATAGTGAAATATTTAGATACCCATGTTCCATTCGATAATTGTTGTGAATAAGTTTGTGCATAAATGCCCATGATCTATTTAATAATGAATTAATTATCAGAGCAACGAAAACTAAATCAAGTTAGTTATTTAATTTTATTTATTTAAATGATTATATTTTTTTTTATTAGAATAAAAGAAATATTTTACTAAATCTGAGATTTGTAATGAAACTCATCAGTGATATTTTACTCATAAATGATATTTATATTTTATTATATCTATATAAGTTTATATTATTAGGTTGCACTCCAATAGATACTCCACTTGATTTAGGAATAAATTTCTCATTAGACAAATATTCTAGTAGATTCTACCAAGTGTAGGATAATCATTAGAAAGTTTAACGATACATCGTCACCCTCCCTTCAACCCCTCCTTAACAACCACAGGATAGATGTATACGATAAACTTTCACAATAATCAATTATCTCAGTAGTAATTGCGACCAACCATATTTAACTTTAAAATTCTTATGAGATTAATTTATTAATGATGGTTTAAACTAAAAGTGTGACCCGGGACGGGCCAGCCCGGTCCAACACGAGGCACGTTATAATTCGGCCCTGCTTGGGCCGGCACGGAACGAGAATTTCTCGTGCCCGTGCCGAGGCCAACCGGGCCTCATGCCGTGCCTGGCGCGGCAAGGCACCGTGGCCCGTTGGCACGGTATCTCGGCATGCGCCGAAAAACCCTAATTTTTTTTAAAAAAAAATTAGGGTTTCAACGGTGCGGCGGTGCGGCAGCACGTGCCGAAATCCTAATTTTTTTTTAAAATTAAGGGTTCTGCCCGACTGGGCTGAACCTGAAGGATTCGTGCCGCAGGCCCGTACCGAGCTAACCTCCACAAAACCGTGCCGTACCTGACTCAACATGAAAGCACGGTCGGGCCGGCTAAAAATGGGTCTGGCCAACCCGGCACATCCCGTTTGACACCTCTAGTTTAAACGCATCTAAAAAAGTAGATACATGATGTATTCCAAAAAATACATTATTTAAAGTATCTGGCAGATGATTATTAATACCAACCACGTTTAACTTCTATATTTATGAAAGATCTCAATATAACTATTTATCATATATTTTTTTTAGAAAACAAAATTACCTATAAAAAATATAAAAATCTATAATATGCATCTTTTCGGTACCCAACTCCAAATTGAATATATGACTAATTACAAATGCTAGTGATTGGCAAAAAATATATTAAGCTCATGAGATTTCTTCACATATCTTAATATGCAAAAAATTATCCAGATGAATATGCATAGTAAATCTAAAAAATAATTAATTATATCAATTACATTAGATATATATATATATATATATATATATATATATATAATTTACTAATAGTAAAATAATCTCTCATCAATATATATAATCTACAAGAGCAAATAATAAAAAATAAAAAATATATATATTTAATTGATGAGATAATTTATGATTAGCAATATATCTCCCTAGAAATACTTCTAAATATTAATATCAAAGAGTAGCATCCAAGTTATTTCAATCAAATATTTATTTTTCTTTTTTACAATTATATTTTATGTAGGAGTGTTGACATATAAAGTATAGTATACGATCTCATGATAAGTATAATAAGTATTAAAATTATCTGATATATACTCTAATATATTATTATGTTTTTATTTAATAATTGTGAATTTTTTTATGAAATAACATAAAATATAAAAAAATTATAATCTACAGTAAAAAAAATAACTAAGTAAAATATATATAATCATCAATAAACATGATAAAAAAATCTATCTCTTTGCGATCTCATCTCTACTAGATCCTCATATATCTGAGTATATCAGATCAAATAAATTATCACTCACACAAATCTAGCAAACATGATACAAAAATATTAATATAGTTTTCTAACTAATATATTTCACACTCTAATATAAAAATACTTTTAATACTAAGAAATAATTTCTCAAAGTAGTAAGTAATAGTCATGAAGTCAAGAATATTTAAGCAATACATCAATAATTTTTTATAAAATATCTAGTAAAATATCCTACCATATAAGAAAAAATATTCAATAGTTTTTTGCTCAATCCCAAAAATAATATTTCTCAAGATCTTTCAATCTTACAAATATATATCAAAAAAAATAAAAATAAAATTATAATTTAGCTGTCTGAAAATTTAGCTCCCAAAAAAAAAAAAAACTAATAATGCAACAAAAAATAAAGAGAAAATGTTAAAGAATTGAAAAAATAAATTGAATGTTATCGTATCAATGATTTTGATAGTTTTCCATTAGCCACTATAATATTCGAAGAATATATGAAAAAAATAATAAAAAAGAAAAATTACTTATAATATAAATATAAGTATCTAAGTCAATAATCAAACAATTTGAAATAAGAAGTCAACCCATAAGATTTATAGTACCTAAAAAATAAAAAAATATTTAATAATTTCTTAAAAAAAAGTTGTGTATTCCTTTCTAATAGTTATAATGGTAGATAAACTATGTGATAACTCATGAATAACTCTGCTAAAAAATAATTATCTCTTGTACGACCCAAACTCTTCTTATTGCACAACACATCACCCATTATACACGTTTTGCCACAATCAGTCACATATTGCACAAACTAATGCACACGCAACATGTCGATGTGTCTAATTTCTTGTAGAACAATAGACACGCATGTACTATTATATATGTATGTATGCATGTACTATATTGTTATATTGAGCACCTCCAAATTAAAGCAAATCCTAATCTTTTTACTTTTCGCACTAGGGTTTGCTTCCGATTCCATGTATAAATTAAATTACAAATTCAAGACACCTCACTATAAAAAACTCATAAAATAAGATATACAAATGAAACTCTTTTATAATGAACTAACTAGATTAGGATGATCCACATGTTTGGTGCTCCAATTCATAATGAAAACAAGAAAATAATGAAATAAAAAATAATAGACAAGTTATAAATTGTAATAGTGACTTTATGCAACAATTTAAGGGGCATATACCATAATAGTTATTGTGTGTTTTTTTATAGTTGAGTACTCCTAGTACATAAATGAGTGCTCGTTGTATATTCTTTTGTTATGATTATATATTAACTTGTATAGTTATATACTTAAGTTTCTGAGATTTTTTTTTTATATTAATAAAATTAATTTTTCTTTCAATTAAGACATGAATATATTTCTTCAACAAAACCTTGAGGAAGAGTTAGAGGTGTCAACCGGGAACGAGGCACGGCACGGTTCAGCCGTGCCTAGGCCGGCCCGGCACTAAAAAATTCCGTGCCCGGGCCCGTGCCGTGCCTGACCCGGAATGGTTCGGCCCGCGGCACGGCACGGCGGCACGGATTTGTCCCGTGCTGGGTGTCCCGTGAGCCCGACCCCACGATGGCCCCTCCCACAAAAAAGACCGCGGGTCAGGTCTGATTCGACACCTCTAGGATGAGTACATATTGAATAGTCACTTGATCACAAAAAATTTTACATGGGCTAGATTAATTTTCGAAAGCTTTATTCAATAAGTTTTCTATAACAATAACTTAGTTTAGGTTGCACGGGTATATTTAATACTTTTCTTATTTTTTTCAAAACGAAATCTCATAACATGATTATTGTTACTTATTTGTGTTGATATTATTATCACGAAAAATAATGATTAGCACTCACTAAACTTAAGAAGTTTTTATGGACAATTTTTTACTAATCTCTCATAACATGGGAAAGTAAGATATTTTTTTAGGATTTGTAATTTCATATTATCATCATTAAATAATTTTATTACAACAAAAATATTTAATAGATATAATTGTAGAGTTTAATCTCTTGAGTGTTACACTAGTCAAGATACTGATTAAGCTAGGAAATAATCTTTTAGTTACCATATCTATCTCCGTTAAATATTTTAGATATAATAAAATTATAAAAAAATCTAACTATCTTTTAATTATTAGATCATCTATCATATGATTTTGATATTACAATGGCATCTTCTAGATTCTCCTAGACTTATGCATGTGTATATTCTTCTTCTCTTATTTTGATATGTGAAAAGGCTTCAAGGCTTTTTTACAAAAAAATCATTACGAATTACTATATTTTAAATTTTTATGAAAAATAATTATATTTTATGAAGAAAAAAAAGATAATTATTTTTTTATTTAATACAACAAAAGAGTACAAAACAATTATCACTACTCTTCATTTTGACAATCTCACATAGGCTCAGGCATCTTCTAGATTCTCAAGTTTCATCAATGGTGCAGATAAGATGACATCTTCCCAACCATCCTCCAGAGTATTGAATACTAAGATGTCCTCTATCATAGGCTCAGGCATTTCAACTACTACATTTTGAGCAAGAAGGATCATTTCTTCATCTTGAGTTGACTCAACATCTTGCTTGGTTTTGATTGCCACTTTGTTCATTCCAGCTTTATGAAAGTAGTTTTAGGCTAAGAAGCACGGACACGGACACAGATACGGGAATACGACACGACAGGATACGGGGACACGATAAATTCTAAAAAACTAGGTTACGGATACAACTAGGATACGACATGATAAAAAAAATAAAATTAAAAATAAAAATTATTTTCTTTATAAATATTAGATATTTTATAAAATAAATTAAATTAAATTAAATTAAAATATTTTATTTTATAAAATAAATATATATATTTTTTATTTTATAAAATAATAATATTGTATTTATTTTATTTTATAAAATAAATATATATTTTATTTATAAAATAAATATATATTTTTTAATTTTATAATATAATATTATTGTATTTATCTTATTTTATAAGATAATATTTATAATTATTTTTTTTTATAAAATAATATTTTAAAATTATCTTATATTATATAAAAATATATTTTTTTATTTTATAAAATAAAAATATTTTATTTTATTTTATTGCCCGCCCTCTGCCTCCCCCCTCAATCCGCGCCTGCCCTCTGCCTCCCCCCCCCTCAAATCATGCCCGCCGTCTGCGTCGAGTGGCCAACGTCGCCCGTGCGGCAACTTTGGCCACTAGACGTCCGATACTCCACTGTCTGATACGCCACGTAGCGTATCGGATACTGATTGATCAAATATACGCAACGTGACGTATCGGACACGTATCCGTGCCGTGTCCGTACCATATCCAAGTGTCGAACATGTGGACACGGCTGTAGGGAGCTGTGTCCGTGCTTCCTTGATTTTAGGTGGTAAAAATGGCGACTACATTACAGCTTTGAGCAATTCAATCAATGGCATGGCCAACATTCACATTTTAAAAATAGCATCCAAGGCAGCCGCATCTTCATGAAAGAGAAGAAACTCAAGAAGCATCGATTAATATTTGACTTTGAAGTTTCAAATAATACCACGATCCAATGGTTGGGTTCCTACTATGTTGTTTAGGTGGAAGGAAAACAAACTTGATGTTAGAAAGCTCAATCTCTTGATAACAAGAAACATTGTCAAGAAAAAGAATAGCATTTCGATTCTCAGACTGCATCTTTAAGTTAAACAGCTACGGATATTCTAGAAAGATCACTTAAGCCATCCATACCTTGGTATTTGTCATCCAGATTATAACTCGTCAAAGAACTTGTTTATTGAAATCTCATGGCATTTAGTATTTGCATTTGCCAATCACCAAAAGTTTTAACTTCTCACTAGCTGTCGAACAGAGAAGAACAGTGATAAGCTTTTTCTTGGCGAGCTTGCCTCCTTTGTATTTTTCTTCATAGGGCATAAAGTTACAATTATGCACACCTTTTCAAAAAAGACCACTTTCATCCACATTCTAGGTGTCCTTGTCGTAGCACTAGATGACATTGGACAAGTCACAAGTGTTGCTTCTACTTGTTTACAAATTACTTGCCATATCTGTGCTTTCTCCTAACATCTAATGAAATTGGATATAATGGGGCTTATAAAATGCCTTCAGCTAACCATTGGATGACTTGGAGTCATTCAAACCAATTGTGGTCGCCAGCTTCATAGCCTTCTCTTTTAAGATAAGGCTATAAACAAAAATATTTCAAGAGCAAGCATTAGCAAACCACTTGTAAACATGCTCATTGATAAGTTTGGCATTGCCACTGACTCGAGAAGGTCATTTCTAATAGAGAAATAGAAATTCAAAGATACATGTCATGATATTCTTGTTTTTTTTTTCCAATCAACAATTCACCAACTGAGAATAAGTATTTGGTGGCGCAAGCTCTCACTAACATCCCGTTAGTTAAGTCTTTTATTGCATTGTGTCACTGACATCCCTCGAATATTGCTAGCCAACATCTTACTTGCCTTGCAAGTAATACTCAATTTCTATCAATAATTTAAAAGTAAAAAAAAAAAATTCAAAAGAACATTAAAAAGAAAATAACTTATTATTTAAAAAAATTAATTTACGACTTGATGATTTGCAAACGAAGTTATATCTTTTTTTATACATATATATGGAAGTGTCTAAAACCTTATAAGATTTTAAACATTTTACAATCCTCTAGAACCTTGTGCATTTTTCTTTTAAAATGAGGTCTCTCCATGGAACTAGAAACTTTCCAGCTCACTAAAAAAATCTCCTAAGGATTATTTGTACTTGATAAAGAGATGAGTTCTACATGGGTGGGGGTGACATTCTCTCAAACCAAAGATGCATATGTTATCATCGATCCTTCTGCCTGAAACTGTTTGATATGTTATTGAAAATGCCACAATATCGTTGTTGACTCTCAGCTAGCTTCTCTTTCTAGTAGTCCCTTCTATTTCACTAAATATTCCTTGCAACATTGAAACTTATCTTTCCTCATGTTCCAGTCTATCATGATGTAGTCCACCTTCTTGTCATAAAATATCATTACTATTGTGAGTGCCCTCTTAAAAATTCCTTGGCCCCAATCCTTATTATCCTCATGATAAGGCTTGATATTGCTAACATAAAAGAATTAATTTTTAGCCTCGATATTAATTTAATCTTGTATGACACTTTACCAACTCACCCAAATATGAGAAAGAATGATTTATGCTTCCTTACAAGCCCTTTATATACCTTTTGAAATGACTTAAATAATTGTGATATGAGTTTGACAAACACTAAATTTTTAACCTAGAACTTAGTATGCCACCTCTTTCTGTCAGCTCACTACTTATCTTTTTAAAAGCCTTGTCCAAGTATGAGCATGCTATGTCAGCTTGCCCGTATCATCCCTTAGCAACTTTGTAGGCTGCTACATTTTTCTCTATGTACTCTTCAATTAAGGTGTAAAGAGTCATCGATTATTTCCCCATGACTATTTAGAATGGATTCATCACGATTACCTCACTCCTTTGTATGTTATAAAAGAATTTAGCTACATCTAATAGCTTCACCTAGTCAGTCTGATTAGCACTCACACAAATATCTTAAATATAACTTTAATAATGCATTTACCTATTATACCTACCCATCAATTTGTGAATGAAAACTAATAGAGAAGTAGAGCAATGTGTCCATGAGCTTGAAGAGCTCAATCCAAAATCTCCTAGTAAAGCATGGATCATGATCACTAATGATAAATTTTGATAGTCCTAATATTTTATCATGTTCTCGAAGAATAATCTGATTGTCTCTTCTATTATAGAATTCTTACGAGTTGATATAAAAGTAGCATACTTTGAAAACTGGTCCATCACTGCTGTGATTGATCTATGTCCCTCAGAATTGAGTAAGCTGATAATGAAGTTCACAATAATATTTTCCCAATACTATTTTGCTATAGGTAGCAGCTCCAACAATCACCTAAGTTGATGTTGCTTTCCTTTGTCCTATTGACAGACAGGATAAGTCCTCACATAAATCTCTATAATATCTCATATTTGTGATTAATAGTAGACAAACTCTAGTAAAACTCTCATACATCATTGCCCTGGATGACCTGCTCATTTAGAGAATTGATACTGCTTGATAAGATTATTTCTAATGTCTCCTGACTTAGGTACATAAGTCACTTTTCTTTTGTATACAGTAGACCATCTATTCAAAATCATTGTGTATTTCCCTCTTAAGCTAAAAAAATAAAATTCTTTATCACTGGGTTATATTGTAACCCCCTCTTTTATGAAATCTATCATCTTTCCTTAGGACATTCTAGTCATGGATGCTAACTCTATTTTTGTGACTTAAGGTATCGACCATATAATTAGCAATGGATGACTTGTACTCTAATAAGTAATCAAACTCAATTAGCAAGTCTTGTCACCTTGCTTGCTTGTACTCCATAATCTGTATTATTATATATAACGATGTCATCTACCATGTCTGACTTCTTCCAAAACAAATTAACATTTCTACCTCTTCACATATAGTTCATTCTACCTTAATAGCCATAATATCTTCATTAGATGAACAGCATGCTTTTCTAAGGTATTATTTTATATAACAATATCATATACATATATTATCACAAACTTATCTATAAAAAAATAGAATATTTTATTCATTAAAATACAAAATATAAAATATACATTAGTAAGACCAAAAGATATCACAAAAAAAAATGATAAAAGTCATACCTTGTCATATACATTATATTTGAATTATCCCTTTAAAATATCATCACTTAATAGCAACCCAACTGTAAGTCCAACTTAATGAAGTACTTTTCCTTACTAAATTGATCAAATAGATAAATAATAAGAGAAATAAGATATTTATTCTTTATTATTATTTTGTTGAAAGGCCAATAATCGATGCACATCCATTAAGACTCATCATGTTTCTTTTAGAATAAGACAAGTGTACTGTATGAGGCCTTGGATGGTTGGATGAATCCAACATCCAACAACTCTTTTAGTTATCTTCTTAAATCATTCAATTATGAAAGTGTCATCATATAGGGCACCATGAAAGGGATCTAGCTTTCAGCTCTAACTTGATCTTGTAGGAACCATATATGACATCTCTTTTTCTAAAATAGTCATTGGGTAAAGAAAAGGTAAGGACAAAGCTTTTACCTGACATATAAAATCTATCTCGATAACTATCTTGATATCTTCTATGATTGTTATTGTAAAATTAACAGTCTTCTCATTAACTAATCTTCATCGTTATCCTACAAGATACTCCTTATAATAGCTTGGCAGCAAAGTTGAGTGTCTTGAGTCAACCTACCTCCTTGAATGTCTAGAGTTTGAGACCTCTTATCTTCTACTCTGAGACAAAATTATGAGTAACACTGATATCTATCATGACTGTGATGAACAACTCATTCACCTTGGCCTCCACGTACATGAATCATCTGCTTAAAAGTTGCTCCTTGGATGGCTTGCTTGCTTTGGGCTTAGCTTCTTTTGAATCTTGAAATAACTAATAATAATAATATTCATCTTTACTAAAAAATACAACCCTAGTAGATAGTATCTAATGTCCACAAGCAATTGATGATCATTGTCATCTCCTTCCTTTTTACCATTGATCATTTCTCTGTGCCATTAAACTTGTAGCTTTTAAACACTAAGTAGTATCTTTCTTAAATATAAACCTCTACAATAACAAAGTCAAAGATATCAGTGTGTACCTCACATATTTTGATGTGGTCAGGTAGGCGTAGGACCAACACTTAGAACTCTATTATGGCCTTATTCAAGTCATCAAAAGATTATTGACATTTCTCATCCCATGTCCATATAATATCCTTTTTGAGAAAATCTAACAACAAAGCAGCTATTGCTAAATACCCCATGATAAATCATCAATAGTAATTATTTAGGCTCAAAGAAGACCTCAATTGTGGTGCACTGATAAAGGGATCTCATTCTTGAATAGTCTTAATCTTGCTTTCATCAACCATAAATTTTTTGTCTTTGATGGGATGTCCCACTTCTTCTAGAGCTAAAGAACATGTCTCCTTTTTTACATATAATTCATTATACATTGATAGGCAAAATATTTTCTTTATATGATTGATATGCTCTTCCAATATCTTACTATATATAACAGTATTATTTAAATATATCACCACAAACTTATCTAGGAAAAAATGAAATATCATATTTATCAAAATACATAATATAACAAATACATTAGTAAAACTAAAGAGCATCGCTAAAAAATTATAGGAATCATACCTTGTCACATACATTATTTTTGGGTTATCCCTTTCAATTATCTTCACTTAAAAATAACTCGATTATAAGTCTAATTTAGTGGAGTACCTTGCTCCACCATATTGATCAAATAGATTACAATAAAAAGAACACAATATTTATTTTTTATCATCACTTTGTTGAATGCATAATAATTAATACACATTTTTAATGATCCATTATAATTCTTTTGGAAAGATAAGTGTACCGTACAAGGCATTGGATGGTTGGATGAATCCAACATCCAATTACTATTTTAGTTGTCTTTTTAAATCATTGAATTATAAGGATGTCATCCTATAGGGAACTATGACAAAAGTCTAGCTTCTGGCTCCAACTCAATCTTGTGAGAACCATACATAATACCACTTTTTATAAAATAGTCATTAATCATAAAAAATGTAAAGACGAAGTCTTTACTTGACATAGGAAATTTATCTCGATCACTATCATAAAGTCTTCTATTATTACTATTATGAAATCAACATTATCTTCTCACAGCCCAATCTTCATCGTTATCCCATATATCCTTTGTGATAGCTTTGCAGCAAAGTTGACTACCTTGAGTAAACCAATCTCCTTGAATGTTTGGAACTTGAATCTCTTTGTCTCATCCTCTAGGACAAAATTATATATGCCACTAATATCCATCATGGCATTGGTTAACAACTCATTCACATTGACCTCCATTCAAATGAATCCTCTACTTCAAGGATGCTCCTTGGCTAGCATGACCATGAGAGCATTCAACAACTGTATTGATCTCATATGCATATTATCACCCTCTTGCTCAATTTCCCTTTTGATCATAGTGTTGAGGGTATGTCTTTTAGGACATTTACGAACCTAATGTAGTTTATCACATAAAAAACAATTAATTATTGACTTAAATTCTTTGTACTTGTCTTAACCTTTATCCTCTTTACTAATAGAGGCATACTTGATCTTTCTCTAACATTATAATTCTTGGACTCGTTATCTCCCTCACATTTAGCATAATTATCCTTGAATAGTGACTTAACTTAAGGTGAATACTCCTATCATAAATCCATGAATGACTCTAATACTGTCATGACCATGACTAAGTTTTAGACATCTTGTCTCTTTAACTATTACTCATCTCAACCTTGCAGATCATCCATGAAGTTAAAAAATAATTCTTCATCCCTCATATCATGATCCTCAAACATTAGAGAAAAGAACTTGTTGACATAGACACTAATTAAGAACATGTATTTGAGATGTTTTATCTTTTTATGTGTCATATCTACCTTAGGTAGAATTATTTCTTGATCACTCTTGAAGTCAATTCAAGTATTTATTAAGTACGTTCTTTTTTTATTTTCAATCTTTTATACCATCATAGAATTGCATTATTAATTAGATAAAGTAACGATGTATACCTTCGTTGTCATATTGATTAGTACAATTGTCTCAAATTTTTTTTTCATGTGTCATATATAATTGCTAACTCTTTGCATCTTGTTTTCCCCTGAAAATATGAGGTTTTCGCACCTCCACCCTAGGTGCCTTAGAGTGGCCATCACCTAAGCTGACAATATTGAATTACAAATTATCACCGCTTGCTTTAGCTCTCCTTCACACTTTGTCAAGACTTATACTCTTGACTCAAAACTAGTTGACATGTCCAATACTCTCATGAATTTCATATATAACACCATTAAAGACTATCAAGTTTTGCATTTCTTCTTGAAGGTATTGGGTATGCACTTTGAGATTCTTCACGACCTTATCTATATTTTACTCCATGGAGTCTATTCCCTCTTTGATGTCTGTCATAGTGATCTCTAACTTTATCACACGACCATCAAAACTTGTAAGAAGATCAAATGACTTGCCTTTTTTGCTCTTACCCATGAAGGGAGGGTCAATGTCCATTCCTCAAACTTCATTAAAGGCTTCCTCCACATGACATTTAGACAACTTGTCTCTTAGATATTACTAGATTAACCTCTTGTTTGTCTTATAAGTAATACTCAACTTATACCAATAATTTAAAAATAAAAAAAAAACTTAAACGAATACTAGATAGAAGAGAACTCATTATTGAAAAAAGAAATTTACAACTTAATAATTTACAGATGAGATTACATCATCTTTTATACATTTCTATGAAAAAATTTAGAACCTTAGAAGGTTCTAGATCCATTACAATCCTCTAGATCCTTTAAGGTTCTAAACATTTTATAATCCTCTTAAACTTTTTACTATTTTCTTGAAAAAAAAATTTCATATTTTTAGAAGCTTCGCACCTCCCTATACAAACTCTCTAATGGTTAGTTTTCTCCATTTGATGGAGAGATAGACTCTCCATGAGTGAAGTTATGACAACTGTCTATTTTTACCAATATCTTTTCTGTATATTTTCTCTTAACACTCATGTCAAAGATGATACAATTTTTATGTTAGGCATTCCAAAAAAAATGTTCAAGGTTATGAAATTCATTCTAAAAAGGTTCGTTTGTATGATAAAATCAAGTGTACATTCATAAACTATTGAAATTATGAAAATGTTCATTCAAAACATATGTTCAATCTTATAATTTTCACCATATATAAAAATTGATAATGACTTCATCAAAAATAAAATACATAAAAAGTTGATTGTCACCATATTTATTTATATAATGGATCAACTTACACACATATTTACGAAAATATTGAAAATATCATAATTTTTTTCCTTCAAGTTGATATATATAATATTATATATATATATATACACACACACACACATACTAGCTAGATAAAAAATGTGAAGCTATATTTTATGAGTTATGAAGTGTACTTTAGTTTACAAAAATACATATTATTATTTAAATGTAATGCACCCATCACTTTTTTTTTGTATTTATTAATTTCTATTATTGAGATATAAGTGTAATAAATTTTTATATCATATTTTTTTTTTGTTTTTCTCAACTCGAACAGCTATGTTAATTGTTAACTACCTGACAAGGTCTTTTTGATGCCTGCCATGCAACACCGACAACCCTTCTCCTTGTTCTCTGTCTTTTATGATTGGGAATGGTGGTTGGTTTTGCAGGTGTCACAATCATTGTGATTACAGGAAAAATGGAGCAGATAGTAGGTACAGACACCCTGATTCCAGGAAAAACAATCAAGTTGTTAGCCTTGCGATGCCCTTGACTTATCAGAGAAATTTTGTATTAGCAACTCCACATAAATGATCACGTTGGGAAAGACTCAATTTTAAACTCACATGCAGGTAATTGACTGAAGAACAGCTAACAAAAAACATATCCAGCTTCAATTTTAAACTCACGTGCATGCTGCGAGGAAAATCAGACAAGCATGAACTGCGCACAGCTGCGGGAAACCAAGTGCAACGCCAGTCGTTGAGCACGGCCTAAGCTCCTTGGTATCCAATTACACAGCCGCGCGTTCATGGAACACAACGCGCGGGCGCAGACAAGCTATGTCCATGAAATTAGACACGGCACGAACTCGCCGACATAGAAACGTAGACGGGAGACTATGCCACAATTTCGCAATGGCCGAGAAACCACGGACGAACAGGTCGGTAAAACAGAACATCAAACCAGAAGACTTACGATCAAAGAAGAAATCAATTCAGCCTATTGGCCTCCAAGACAAATCGGAAACAGAATCCATTAACAGCCTCAATCGGAGATCGCTTTGACCATGCTGACAAGAAATAAACACCATACCTCGAGATAGGGGAGTACCACGTGGGAAGCAGGGATATCCTTTACTTCAGCTGTCAGTCTTCTCCTTGCCCTGTGATGGCTGATAGCCGACTAAGCCATCGGGATCGGGAAACGTGAAGAAAAGTTGCCTAGATACAACCTAGAACCCATTGCCTTTTATACCCTCGCCAGGCATGTAAATTAGGAAACTGCGAGCTTGCAATAAATGATGGAGAGGGCCAGCATGAACGTGAAAAGGCTTCAACTCGTGCTTGCTCGTATATTATTAAATCTAGTCAATCTCAACATTATATATTTGTGTTTAGTACATCAAGATCTGATAAAAAATTTTAGTCTCAATCAAATTGACCGGGCTGCCCCTTCTCCCTCCATGTTCACCCACTATCTTCTCCATCATTCTACCCCCATTATACATTTAATCTTAATTTCAAAAATATGTTCAAACTAATGAGTCTAGATACAATGTGGCTAGAGGTGTCAAACGGGACGTGTCGGGGTCGCCCATCCCATTTTTTTCAGGCCCGATCGTGCTTTCGTGCCGGGCTAGGTACGGCACGGTTACTGTACCGTGTCGTGTCTGGCCCGGCACGGTTTTGAGGGGGTTCAGCCCGGCACCAGCCCGCGGCACGATCCGCCGGGTTCGCCCCGAATTTTAAAAAAATTAGGATTTTGGGGCTCTCGAAACCCTAATTTAAAAAAAAATTGATTTCAGCATGGTACCATGCTAACGAGCCATGTTACCGTGTCGGGTCAGGCATGGCACGAGGCCTAGTTGGCCTCGGCATGGCATGATATGGTCGGGCATTGCACGAGCTCGAGCACGGGAAATTTTCGTGTCGAGCTGAAAGAATTATAAATTAAAACTATATTCTGTAGTTTTAAATAAAATAAATTAAAAGATACCTAGATTCTGTAGTGTTCGGCTGAAAGAATTATAAAATAAATTAAAACTATATCTCAAGCAAGCACATACACCCTGAGTTTTAATCATTCACTACATAAGATTGCTAAATTTCAAATCATATCTATGATGTAAAACTGACAGTCTTCTCCCATGTCCCAAAAAAAGAGTTGCGGGTGCCTCCAGCCTTTTCCTGTGCATAATTTATAACAAGTACTCTCGCAATATGATCTCATGTATGAACAATCTTTCTGTTTCAATCAAAATACATAAAATATTATGTGAAACAAAAAAATAGATAAGCATACTTATTAAAACGACTTGAAGAAGATAAATTTATCACACATCCGACTTCAGTAGCAATTATGTCCGAGAATTTCTTGAATAATCAAAATGAACAAATACTTTTAGAGAAATTGTGTTAAATGTGGGGTAGGAAAGATGATGTGTCAATATGAGTGGGTATGGAAGGTGATGTGAAGGTGTGTGGGGGTATAAATATCTCAGGTGAGGGGTAGAATGTAGGCATAGTCGGCTCAAGTATACCGAGACCGCTCTCACAGTCTATGCCATGACCTAACCCACCATCTCAAGCACGACCTCAGCGATCAACTCCCACTCTCCCTCTCCTTCTACCTCGAATGGGCTGCATATGTGATTGTGTTGACGATACCGAATATCTAATAAATGGCTCATGTGATGTCGATACCTTGTCGGTGTACCCGGTAATACGATGATCTTCACCAATCCGGTGTAACACTGATCGGGCAATATTTTGTATGTCCCATAAAGCACCAGGGGTATCAACACAAGGGCGAATGGCTATGTCAGCCATAGCAGCAATCTGAGTGAACCAATGAAAGAATTATAATTACATAATCTAATAATTAAAAATTATGTAAAATATTTTAGAAACACATGACTCTAACTTACCAAAAGATCCATACTATTGATTATAGTATGGAACCTCATATCATCCCAATGAAGTCGTGGTGTCATAAAATATCGCGTAATATGCCGATACCACTGCATGTATGGATAATAAAAGTCAATTAAACCCACCATAGGGGGTGAAGTGATGATCCTAGCCGCTTGTGTCTCTCATAATACTATGCATGGTGCATGATATGTTGCCCAATCGTGCTGGTGTTGTCCACATGCATCCACTGCATGCAATTGTTGCTATTAAGAGCAAGCTGGTGGTATCTCATAATGCATCCCAAATTGACGTAGGACTCTCTCTGGACGATGCCACTCAATAATCTCAAAATAAATGAGCGGTGATATCATCTGCCAGATCTTCTAATCAACTAAGCAAATATATGGGAGCTTATCAAGTAATTCTCCCACGTATGGCTGTCATGAGACATACATATGAACACTTAGTATAAATAAATTTTACAATAATATGAATATAATTAATATAAAATCATATAATTTTACATACACATTACCTGATCAGGAGTCTGTGTATCTAGCTGATCTCAGTATAGGAGGAGTACACCCGATGAGTTATGCACCCGTGTCAAATGTACTCTCCACCTACACCCCAGTGGAAGAGCTAGCACTACCTCTAGCTCAGCAAGAGATTGAGTTGATACTGAATCGTGGATAGCCTTAGGTAGGTCATCATCCCCGAAATTGACATCGGGTATGCTACATCTACATGAGCAGGTGGTGGTACTACATCTATGTGTGGTTAGCTAAAATTAGGTCACCCGACTAGAAGTCTCTCCCAAAACCAAAGCTAAATATAAAATAATGAGAAAGTGAGCCAAAATATTGAAATATTTATATTACATTAGAAAAAATATGATAAATCATTTATACATAACAACACACATTCTCAGTTATTACATACACGTATGAGTGTAATACAACCGCTAATACCACGGCTACGATACAAGCTAGCTCGACATAACTCACTGTATGTATATGCTAGTATTGCACCACCCCAACTATATATCGAGTATCCACCAAATCTCGTAGTTGCGGGAGAAAGCACATGGGAACATGCACACTCTTCTTGTCTGCAAACAAGAAGGATCCAATCAATACTAAGATGAAACTCATGCGCACAATGCTCTAATGTGACCTCTTATGCATCAGGTGGTGGGATGGATAACTGGATACATAATCACCACAAAAAGATAATAGCTCATCTGATAGTATCGACAGATGGAATGACACCGAGTAACTCCACACACAACACCATCACATCGAGCACACATGTGCCAGTGACTGATAGACCATGGATACGAAGGCCAAGGAGGATAGCGACATCATGTAAGGTAATCATCATCTCCCCTACAGGCACATGAAATGTGTATATCTCAGGTCGTCATCTCTCGATGAGTGAGGTGATAAGTGACCAATTGATCACAATATGGCCTAAATGGGTAAGGTAATCATCATAAAATTCAGCACCAATCACGTATGGCTGAATCCGAATATTCATCCTCCACATAGTCATGAAGACTCTCATCTATTATTGAGGGCGGAGGATCTCCTGAAGTTGTAAGCAATGAAACAATCAAATTTAAAAGTGATTATATATAAATTTTATGTTAAAACTACTAATAGTAATTGCTAGTTAACAAATTACATACCTGCTCTATATCTACCAAGGTCCCATTTGATAAAAATGAAAAAACCAAGTATTGAAAAATAAGAGCTGAATAATTAAGGCTGAATTTTATAAGTATTGAATTTGTATTGAAAAACTATTTAATAAATTATTATTAATTAAATACTAAATATAAATATATTATTTGATAACTATAAATGTTGAATGCTGAAAATGATGTATTTTACATATTTACCCTTATTATGATTGTATTACATATTATCCAACATAAATAGAATTTCTAATTAAAATTTTTTTTCACTACAATTATTAATTATTAAACAAATAAAATATCTAAAAACATATCCATAAATAAATCATAAATCAAAAAAAGAAATAAAAATGTTTAAAAAATAACCAATAAAATATAAATTTTTTAAACTATTTAAATTTTAAATATAAAAAAAATTAATGAACAACTAGTTGATTTGCTATTTACTCTCAGATTAATCATGAAAGAGGGCTAGGGTTATGATTTATGGTGAGAGAGAGGAGGTAAAGGAGACAGATTCATAAACTGAAATGTTGTGTGAATGAGAAAATAAAAAAGAAATAAAAAAAATGACAAAATGATAATTTGTTTTAAAAAAATTGTTGCAAATTTTCAGCTTTCAACATTAAGTAGGTCTCTACCTACTTAAAATTTTCAATGAATATTCGCTTAAAATTTTAAATTTTCAGCTCCCAATATTTTTTATCAAACGCACTTAAAATTTCAAATCATTAAAAATTTTAATTTTTAATAGTTTAAAGATTTTAAGCACATTATCAAACAACCCCTGAGTGTCATTGGTGTCTGTCTTGCAATACCAAGTTAGATGTATTTGAAGAATCCACCTCATAAACCCCTTAACCATGTCTTTAAGATATAACAAATCCAGAATAATTGTCAAACATGGCTGTCAATATTAATCACAATGATAATTTATAATACACACATACAATAAAAAAAGTTTCATTCAATAGAAAAAGTCTGATACAAGACAACTATAAAATTTTTGGGGTATCATTTACAAAAAATAAATGCTAGTGCATAAATCTTATATAAACAAAAAAAGTGAGGTCGTATTTATAAATAAACAACTAAACTTGATTTCTATTCTTACAAGACTGCCGATTGTGACCCTTTTGTTTGCACAACCTATATTTTATCTTGACTTGAATTTGTAAGTCATCATCATATTCAGTATCAACATCTTCATCAGACCCATTATTACCTTCTTCATAAGCACAAGCATCATCATCTCCATATGTTCTAGTATCTTATACTAGACCACTGCTAAGCCTACAACCATAGTCAATTTCTGTAATATTCTTAATTTCTACAATACCAATAAATTGAATCGCTTGTCGGTGTATTTGAACGATCTCAACAAATAATTCGATTTTCTCAAAGATAGTTGTGTTAACCATGTTCAATATTTAGTACATATAACTATCATTCTATATTGAAAAATGTTGGAATCTATTTCTACTTTTTATAGGATAATTTAGTCTTGGAGACTAAATTGAACTGCTATTTGTCAATAGGTTTGCTTAAAAATATGATATCAGCCAATTGTTCAAATGTACAATCAAACAGTATTTCCAAAGACACAATCGAAGCTTTGTCTTCATCATATTTCACATCATTATGGGTCCTCACTATATGTCCATTGTAATAACACATTATGGGAATAGAGAGAGTAGTCATAATTGCCTGTTTCAAAACAAGTAAAAATAAATAAATAATATGAGGGATGATTATCGAATTGGCTCTTTTTTACAGAATTATTTCTAGATTTATATATAATTTTGCACAAATTGCTCAGCTAAATTTCTCTATTTTAACTAAATTACAAGCTCATACGGAATAAATAGGACAAATAGAAAGTATTATAAATAACTATAATGTATAACATTCTTTATCTAAAATATTTAGACATATATAAGTATAAGAATGACCCAAATATTAGTGTGTATACATCATAATAAGCATTTATAGTTAACTTGAACTGTAAATACAAATGGAATCACTATATTTGTGGAAAAAATTTCTCTAGATATTAATTCGAGTTTTCATCAAGTACCTCAAAATGTGGAAATGTATTCAAATGCATTAGAAAAAACTCTATGTTTTAAGGATCACATAGATTTTTTGATAGATTTATTTTTAGTCAATATGCATAGGAACCTACTTGGGATGTATTTTATAACTTTTGGGATCTATATAAAAAGTGAGTACCATATTGAAAATTTTATAATTAAAAAATTGATTATCATTTAAATTTTAGTTGAAAGATAATTTTGAATTGTGAGTTGTTTTAATATAAATATAAATATTCTTTTTTAAAGTTTATATAGCCTTGATATATTTATGTATAAATTATGGAAAACATTTTGATAAAATTTATTGTTATAATAAGAGGACAATAAACATTCACCATGGTGTTGCATACCAGATAAATAATTTTAGAATATATCTAATAATGGTATACCAATTCAAGATTTAGGTTCAACATGCTTATGAGTATTTGTCTGTTTTTGTTATGTAAAATATTATTAGTGATACAAAGAATTTTTAAAATGTAATTTGATTAAGTACAATATTCTCTCACCAAAAAATAAATATGCACCATCACAATGATTCATATAACTAGGTTTGAGTATTAAATGATTTATAAATAATTGAGTAATTTCAAACTAACATATCTACAGTCATGATAGGGTTTGAGTTATGAAGTTATACTTGTGTATCATTGGGTATGTATATTTATTTATATGATAGACGTAAGTATTTACTACCTTACACACGTAGAAAAAAAGTTATTGGGTTATCTCCCAAGCAGTTCTACATTTAACATCCAAAGCTAGATCATCAAAACTCTTTAACTTCATTAGAGATTTTTGACATCCTTGTTTAGTATATTTTTTCACTTCCTTCTTGTTGATCATTTCATTTATCCTTTCTTTGGAGACTTTAGTAAATTTTGAGACATTTTATTCCATGCTCCATTATCTTTTTTTCTTCTAGATCCTCAAAGTCACAGTGCAGAGTAATATCATAGCGCTTCCTTTGAGCTTGTATTTTTCTTCCTTTTGTGATTCCAAAGTCATGAAACTATGAATAGCCACAACTTTTTCATCCATATTTTCTCCACCTTTATCTTTTTGTAACTCTAAAATCATAAAACTAAGCATAACCATGGTGATATCTCTAAGCTTCTTATGGACTCATTTATACTGTATCCTCAAAGTTGTCGTGCTAGTCAAAGTCACATATTTGTCTTTTATATTTCCTTGAACATTTTTATTCTACAACACTAAATTCATAGAACAAGGCATAAATATGATATTGTCTTCTTTTTTTATTTGTTCATTTTCATTATGGAACCCTAATGTTGTGGCATTGAGCATAACTACATCTTTGTTTTAATTTGTCCATCCATGAATTTTGTCTTAGTATTGTAATGTCTCACTCCGTGTCCATATTTTGATTACACAGTGACAACTCTATAAGGTGTCATGGATATTATATGAAATGCTCCATCTAGATTTCAACTTCCTTGAAAATAACTTCAAGTGTAAATTGAAAACTTTTTCTTTTTCTTTGACTAATTTGAAGTATCTTTTTTGTAAATTTTTGTAATATCATTATTTTGTGTTGTCTTTATAAATGTGTGAGATATTATATGATTTATTTCTCAACTTTTCTAATTCACTCTTTTGTAGGGTTCACCTTTCTTTTGTATCCTTCAAATCATAATTTTACTTTTTGATTGCCAACAATGCCTTATGCTCAAGTTCAATAGGTAAATGTCATGTCTTCCTAAAAATAAGTTTAAGAGAAGTCATTCCCAATGGTATCTTGAAATATGGTCTATAGGCCCATAATGCTTCCTCCAAACATTAAGACCAATCCTCTTAAGAAGTATTGATAATTTTCTCCAATTTTTTTTTCTTACTATTAGAAATTTCTACTTGTCCATTTATTTGTGGTTCATTCTTATGTTTAGCTTCACGCCTTCCCAAATATGTTTCAAAGATTATATTGCAAAAATGACTTCTCTCATCACATATGATATACTATAGTGTTCCAAATTGAGTGAAAATATTTTTATGCAAGAATTCAAAAATGGTTCTCGCATTGTTTTTTTGCATGACAGTTACTTCCACCCATTTTTTTTCAATAATATATAATTTTTTTTTGCATGAATCTAGAAAATGGCCCATGAAATTTATACCCTATGCATCAAAGATTTTCATTTCAAAAATATGACTCAGTTGCATTTTATTTCATCTAGATATATTCCCCATCTTTGGCAGCTATCACAACTTTTCACCATGCTTTGATAATCATAAAAAAATGTTGGCTGATAAAAATTAGATTGTAATAATTTTTGAGAAGTTTTATTCCCCCAAAAAATGCCATCTATAAAGTGATGAATGACATTTTAGAATAATCACTCATTGCTCATCTTCAGGGATGCATCTTTCTATAATTTATTCAGCACATCTTTTAAATAACAATGAGTCATCCTGAAGATAATATTTTACATCAAATTTTTATTATGAAACCTAAAAAATGAAGGCTAAATACCGCATGCTAAATAATTGGCAAAATCAACATACTATGGAACTAGAGTCTCTACTTTTAGAATTTGCTTATCCAAAAATTTTTCAAAAAATTTTACCTTTTTTGTGTCGTCATTTCCATATTCCAATTGTGATAAATAATCAGCTATCTCATCGTTGCTCCCCTTTTTTATCTCTTATATCAAGATCAAATTCTTAAATTAAAATTTTAATTATTATTGTGATAAATAAATCGTATGTTAAATTTAAATTTTTATTTAATCCAAAGCCAATAATTCATTCTCTATTTTTGTATAATTCACCTGGGTTTCATTTAACATACGACTTAAGTTGGAGGTTGTTCTAAAATTTTTTTTCTACTTATATCCCAAAACAACTCCTAAGACATATGCACTCGTATCACACACAATGAATAATGGTTTCTCCCTTCATGGAAAAATCTAAATTAAACTTTTATCTAGTTTTTTTAGTTCTTTAAATGTTTCTATACATTCTTTCTCCAAATTTTTTATATAATATTTTAGCTGTTTTCAAAAAGTTATATATGATTTTTTTTGTAAAAACTCATGCATTTAAGAAATAACCTTGCCCCTTTTATGGTAGTAGTGAACTTTGATGATAAACACTTTTGCATTATCGACTTCTAACCCCCATGCTGATATTGAATATCCCAATATTATTTTTTGTTAACCATAAAGTGACATTTTTTTTCCAGTTCTAAGATTATTCTTTTTTAAATAACTATTTAATATAAAATCTAAATTATGTAGATATTCTTCAAAAGAATTTCTATAAATTGAGATGTCATTCATGAAATCTCCATTATTTCTTTGTTAAGATTGCCAAAAATTGAATTCAATCATCTTTGAAAAGAATCTAGTGCATTACATAGTTTAAATGCCATTTTTCTAAAAGCAAAGGTTCAATATGAGCAAGTTAATGTTTTTTTATCTTTGTCTTCAAGATCAATCATGATTTGATTATATTTCTAAATGACCATTTATGAAACAATGATAAGAATGAAAAGAAATTCTATCCAATATATGATTCATGAATGTGAGTGAGTAGTAATATTTTCTTGTTCATTTGTTCAATTTCTGATAGCCAACCCATAATCTCCATTCAAATGTTACTCGCTTGGAAATATTTTCACCAACAACCATTTTTACCATTGTTGCCTTTTCTTTCTCTGACACAAGATGAATGATGCTCACCCATAGACTATTAGATATTACATAATGCCAGCATTTAGCTACTTGATAATCTTTTTTTTACTATATCTTTCATTATGAGATTTAGCCATCATAAATATTTAATTATTTTCTTTACATTTTCATCCATAAGAATCTTATACATACATATTGATGGCCTAATCCCCTTGATATCATCTAGTGACCAAGCGAGAGTGGTTTCATATTTTCTTATGAGATTCATAAATAGGGTTTCAATTTTCGTTATCAACAATTCTAAAACAATGATAGACTTTACCTTGTTTTCCCATAGAAAAGTTTAACGAAGGTGATTAGGCAACATTTTCAAAATTAGTCCATACGAGCTTTCCCAATATGTCAGTAGTTGCCCATCTAAAGTCACTATTTTGTCTAGAGTTTGACCCTATCTATCAAATAATATATATTGATTGTCGTGACTTTTATATTTACAATGGCTTTCATATTCAATTGTGAGGCATTTCTATATAATTCATCAAAATCTCCTCTTCCAGATCTTCATGTCTATACATTTGCTACCATCAATCTATTCCTTTTGAGATTCTACGTGGAATTTTCTCCTAATTCTTTTCAGATTTTCATTATTCTTTTAGGTGATATTTATGTTGAGTCTTGAATTATTAGCTCATAAAAGAGTGCTAAAAAAAGAAAAAGGAGAAAAAATACAAGAAAGAAAACAAATCCAAATACTACCATCAGCATTCAAACAAGTTAACATCACTTATCAATTAGATTCAGAAATATTTATCAAATATAATGCAATCTAGCTAATTTACTAAAAATAAATTATTTTTTTATAAAAATAATAAGAAAGCAAACAAATCCAAATACTATTATCAATATTCAAATAAGTTAACATGACTAATCAATTAGATACGAGAATATTTATCAAGTATAATGCTATCTAATTTACTAAAAAGAAATTATATTTTAATAAAAATAAATATGTCAACTCGTGTTGACTAACCAAACTAAAAGATCTCGAGCAACGATGCTAAAAATTTATTGAGGCCAACTATAAACACACACACACACACACAAATTTTCACATACACATGTAGGCGCACGCACACACACATGTATATATATATATATATGCTTATATATAAATATCTATAAACACACACACACACACATATACATATGTGTGTGTGTGTTTATAGATACTTATATTTATCTATTGATAGATAGATATATATATATGTGTGTGTGTGTGTGTTTGTATGTATACATATACCTATTTATAAACACACACACACACACACACACACAAAACAAGAAAATATGAAATTAGCAATTGAAAGAAATGCCCAATTCAAATTTTAAAATTAGGAATGAAATTTAAACATATTAAAATAGAAATGACATATTATGAAAAAATTAGAAATGAAAAAAAAATCTATCACTAATTTGCAATATATTTAAAAACATTTTTTTATTTCGTTGCTAATTGTGGTGCATTGTCGTGGGTGGATACGCTTGCGTGGTATTTAATGACAAAAATTTAGGTATATATGTTTTATTAGAAATGGAATAATTATCTATTTTTGTATTTAGTGATGGAAATAATTATTGCCGCTAATTGTGAAACATCTTATCCATTTGTCGCAAATTGATTTTAAAAAATTCAACGACGAAATATTAATCCATCACTAATTTAGAAATAGAAATAAGTTCTGTCACTAAATTATGATAATAAATTTATCGAAGAACACTTTGAAACTTTGAAAAATATTTAGGGCTTGAGGGTTTTTAATTTTGATTCTCAGCTCATCTGATTTGTTTTTAGAATTGCTTTCCTCCAATTAGTTTTCTTCATAATAATCATCCATAATCGAGGTATCAAATTTAGTTTTTCAAATTTTTTCATTAATATTGTATTTAGTAATTGCATTTTTTTTTTTTGCGTTTTATTGTCACCATTAGTTTTTTTTTTTCATTTTAAATATTCTCATGGGGTTCTCTCTTCTTGTTTTTTTTGTTTTTTGAATTTATATCATTCTAATTGATAAATTTTACATTTTATATTTTTTACACATTAATTTGTTGTATTTTTTGGTTGCCTAATTCACGTATGAAAATTTTACACGTTGTATTATTTACCTATAGTTTGATCATGCTAATTAATGTAGACTTAGTTTACTTATTAGGATTCATTAAAGTATAATAATTTATAAATGAACAACTTAATTAATGGTGCAACTTTAATAATGATCAATTATAAATATTTTAACAAATACTAAAAGTTGAAATGTAATGACAATAAATAACTTGAAAAAATTTGAAGGTATGTAGTTTGAAGGTTGAAACATAACAACAAAATAACAAATAAAAAAAATTAGAACTTCATTTCAAATTTTATAGAGTTGCTTGATCGACACTTCACTAAAGGAGCAAATCTAAATCCAATAAATAACACCTATTCTTATATATATATATATATATTAAAATGCATATTACATCTCATAGTTGCTAGATAACTATTTATATTACATACTTTATATCGATTAGTAAATATTCCTAATAAATTATTAACTATGTAAAACAAACTATTCATTGAAATAAATATGCAAAGTCAAGTAATTTTTTTTACCGTATCTTATGAGTTATTATATATGGACTCATTAAATGTAATAACTAACTTTATTTTTATGATATTCATATCTTATGAGTTATTTAAATACAGCATGATGAGTTATGTTATAATTTAACAATTATAGAAAGCTGTAGAGAATATCATTGTCATTGTTTCATAATTGATAGATCTTTCTATAGAGGTGCAAGAGATTGATGCTGCACATATTTACCTTTAAGCTGTCGGAGTGGAGCCAAAGAAATAGTGAGTGTATGGTATTTGTATCCACGCATCTATATTTTATCTAAGTTCTATTTATAGTTCTTCATTTTCTTCTTTCAAATACAATAACATATTAAACGAGAGGTTGTGCGAGGAGATGTAAGAAATTCAGGATATATTGCAAAGAAAAAATGAGAAGGCACAATAAAGGAATGAAGAGATATAATAAAAGAAGGAAGAGATGAAAAAAAAATATTGAAGAAATAAAAAAAAGAGAGGCTAAGAGAATGAAAATAGAGGTTGGGGAATGAAAAGAGAGGCTAAAAGAATAAAAACAGAGACTAAAAGAATGAAAAGAGAGGCTAAAAGAATGAAAAGAAAGGCTAAAAGAATGAAATGAGAGGATAAAAGAATGAAAAGAGAGGCTAAAATAATGAAAAGAGAGGCTAAAAGAATGAAAAATAGGCTAAAATAATGAAAAGAGAGGCTAAACAAATGAAAAGAGAGGCTAAAAGAATGAAATGAGAGGCTAAAAGAATGAAAGAGAGGAGAAAATGCAACAGAGTAATTTGAAGATAGAAAAAATAATGTGCAAGTTGACAAGGATATTATCTATTTTTCATCATACTAAAAAAATTCATCAAGATTTTCAAATGACAATACCCATCTCGACAAGGACTCATAATTGCTTGTGATGTGTTATTAATTTTTTGCAACAAAAGTTATTATGAAATTTTAGTTCTTATGTTAGTATTTGTTTAATTAAGTTATGAATGTGTATTGTAATTGACCGACTCTTATGTTTATTATATGACATGTTACTATGCAGTGCATGTTATATGAATGTCACTTGATGAATAATATGTAAATATACTTATTTGATCGCAGGTTATATAACTTATGTATGTATTTATATTTTGTGTACAACATATAGAAACTGTACAATTAAGACACATTCTTGTTGCAGATATTAGAAACAAAAAATGCCGTTTCAAATTTCTTTTCTAATTTAGAAACTAATCATGCATTTTTATTTTATTTCTTCACTAATTTAGCAATTGAATCTATGATCCTTTTTTCGTTGTCAAAATTAGCAACTAAAATAATTCCATCACACATTTTTAAAATGTCTGGGTGCTAACCATTTCTAAAATTTAGAAAGGAGCAATTTCAAATGAATTCTTTTCATTTCTAATTATGTCACTATTTGAACATTGTGATGGAATTAGAAACGACATTGTATAAATAAATAAATAAATAAATAAATAAAAATAAATAAAAAAATAAATATAAATAAAAATAAATAAATAAATAAAAATATAAATAAATAAATAAATAAATAAATATATATATATTTATAAAAACAAACACACACACACATTTATAGATATATATAACTAGAAATGGAACATTGCTAATTGAATATTGCATCTTTCCTTGTAGTGATATCTATAAACATGTGTGTCTGACACACACACACACACACACACACACACACACACATGTCTATAGAAAGATATACATGCTTGCAGATGATATATATATATATATATATATATATAAATATATATATAAATATATAATATAAATAAATAAAAATACACACACACACACACATATATTTTTAACAAAAACACACACACACACACATATATTTTTAACCAAAACACACACACACACACATATTTTTAACCAAAACACACACACACACACACACATATATTTTTAACCAAAACACACACACATATATATATCTATAAACATATATATAGCATATTATGTTTTTGATATTTAGTGCACTAAAATTTAAATATTTTATGTTATGGTGTATTTTTTTTAATCTTAAAATTTGAATATTTTTTTAAATATTTTAAATTATTAGTGCACCTAAAAATATAAACCCCAGGCCCACTTATTTTTGAAATTAATCAATACTAAAAACGAGCTGACCTAACTGATAAACAATGGAGTTATGATTCCTGGGTCACCCGTGTCCCAGAGGCCAGCGCTCCCTGACTGATAAGTGATAACTACTTTTATTTATATCTCCTTGCCACAAAAGTGAACGTCTGATGGACCTCGTTTTCGCCGACGCCGCGAGCAGATTCCGCCATAACTATGGAGACACCTGCCCTTCATTCACTGCCCCCACCCATCTCCATCATTGGCGGTTGCAATGGTTGCTTTGGCCTTATCGTCGTTTTCCATTCTCCAAGTCATTGTCCACACCCCACTGCATTCTCGACTCTCTCCTCTTCGCTCTGTATCGTACTGTGCTCATTCTCGCGACATTACCGTCGACACCCCGTCTTGGGACCACGATTCAGAATTCCATTGGTTAGCTAATGGCAACAAAACGCCAGGCTCCGGGACTACTCGAGTTCTTCTCAACATTTTTCCTGCCGCTTGTTGTTAGATGCGCCACCGATGCATCAGACGGTATTCCTTTGCCGCCGAGTTCATTTTCATATGCTAACGGTGAGGGAGTAGAGTTTTTTCATTTTTGTGGCAGTCGGAGCTTTGCAGGTACTGTACGCTTCATTGAATAGCCCTTCCCAGTTAATGAGCTGGAGAAGCAGTGACGGTGACCCATGCATGGAGTCCTGGGAAGGGGTCACGTGCGACGGATCCTCCGTGGTTTCCATGTATGAATCCGTCTCACAGAGATGGTATTAAATTCATCTTCTTATCGACATCGTCTTTATCAATTCGCTATTTTATTGATCGTCAGTCAAATTTCTGGGCTTGGACTGCACGGGACAATGGGCTACCTGCTCTCAAACCTAATATCTCTGAGAAGACTGTGAGATGTTCTTACCATCTTCCCCGTCTGTCGATATACGAAACATTGCCTAGTTCTTGTTATCGTTTAATCAATCTGATCTTTTTCATTGATATCAGCGACCTGAGCGACAACTATATTCATGATTCGATCCCATATCAGTTACCACCAAATCTCACGTGCCTGTAATGTTAATTATGCTCATTTTTTGTGTTTTACAGTCGTAAGAATCTTTTTACGTGAGCACATTTTTAGACGATGATTCATGCTGGTGGATATTGCAGAAATCTTGCAAGGAATAACCTAAGCGGGAATCTTCCATATTCCATCCGCGACATGCTTTCCCTAACTTACATGTTTGTGATTCTCATTCATCCCTCACCAAGAGCAGTCACTCGGCTTCTTATGAAATATTGTTTTGGTGACTTGAGCCATAATCCAATTCATCATATATTACATCATTGTTTTAGGAACTTGAGCCATAATCTGCTTTCCCAATCAATTGGAGGTGTTTTTGCCAATCTTGCCGTCCTCGAAGTGCTGTAAGATTTCTCATGTTCTCTCTAAGTCATCAGCTCTGCATCAATATTTTGGCTTTTCCATAGTGGCTTAATGCCATAATCACACCTCTCACTTAACTCGTTGGTCATTATCAATATGTTTTTATATTTGCCAAAAATACTTTTTGGCCATCTTGTAAATCATAGATGCTAGTTAAATAAAAAAAATGCATTTTCACATATTTGTCAAAAAATATTAAAAATAAAGTTGATCACTATAATGCACAAGGCTCCTGCTCAGCATGAGATTTATCATTTGTGAGAAGGTGATATGTTGACAATATTACTCCCAATATATAGTGTTAGAGTATCTCCAACCATACTTAATAAAATAGCTACTCAAAATATATTTAAATATTAAATTTACTAATTTAACTAGCAAATTTTTAGAATATACTCCAATTATATTTTTTATTTTGCATATAACTTCTAATAATTTTTAAAAAGTCAAAACATATATAGAGAGAGAGATAGAGAGAAAAAAAGAGAGAAAATTTAGAGAGTTCAAATGTTTCTCCAAATTTGTTGAGCCATTTGAGTAAACTAGAAAATATAGAGTAGAATAGAGAGTGGGTTGGAGAAGATTTTTTGTGTTTGACTAGCTAAAATAACTAAAAGTAAATAAATAGCTAGTCCGTTGGAGATGCTCTTATGTCTTTTGAGTTTTGATTCCAAGAATTATTGCTTTTGGGCTAAGGAATTTGTTAATGCACCAAGACATTAACTCTTCATAAATAATACAAAAATAATATATATAAAAAACAAAAAAAAAATAAAAAATAATTAGAGCACCTCAGATTGAGACATTTTAATGTACCACTCTGAATGTAATTAAAGAAGTAAATATAAAAAAATAATTTTTATCATTCATTAATCTAATGCGTAAAGGCCCATGATACAACTAAGAAGTAAATATTAGAAATTTAGAGTATTTTTAATGTATTCATGAAAATGTCTGCCAGATGAACTCCGACATAAGCAATAGAAATAAATATTTTTTATAATTTTTTAATAAAGGAATAATCAATTTTTATATATTTTTTCTAATTTGTGAAAAATCAATTTGAAAACTATATGAATTACTATTTGAGTTTAGCTATCACAATGATTTGATCGCTTCTTAAATGATTGCAGACTAACTTCTATTTTAATTATTAAGATTTGGTGGTGCTTTGTGCTTTGGCACTAAAATCTTGCAAGGGAAATTTAGCTCTAGATGGTAGGAATTTTGGTATAGTTGAAGTGCATTTTTCTGATTTTTGCCTTGTTCTCCTCTATGATTGTTGCCTAGTCTATCAGCTTGGTTGTCCATTTGGTTAGTTAATTATGACTTTCGCCATGGAATTTAATTTGGCTTTGAACGAACATTGTGCATAATATATATTCCTTTGATTGGTGAGAGAGCTCTCCAATGTTATTTCTCTTTTCCTTAATATCTCATTTCAATCTTTTGTGGGCACCTTGTAAAATTTCCTCATTTTTTCTCTTCTCTTGAGAGATTTTTCTGTTTTTCTTGGTCTATCATAAAAATTTACTCATTTTCCTTTAGGTTGATTCTCCAAATGAAATCCTTTTGTTTGAATTTCTCTCATATCTGTTGCAATTCCTGTTAAAGGAATTCTTTTCTTTTAGATGGTTATTTTTTTTTGGAGCTTGTTTTTCAGGTTGGCATCTCTAAATTTGAGGTCCTCCATGAATGTTTTGTCTCTATTTTGTAGTAGTAGTAGTTGTTGTCCCTTGAGTAACAACATAGTCATGATTTTCCTTTTGAAGCTAGTGCCCAATTTGCTCATATAAGAGTGAGAGGTTAAGTTTTTAGCATAGTTTTTAAAGGCATTTTTGTTAACGCTTGGATGCGTGCCTCTAGGTGAGGTGTTCGTAAATCGTGTCAAGGCGTAAAAAAAAACATAACTTTATTGAGCTTAATGCGAGCTTTGTTGTGTTCGACGGAGCTCATCGATGGAACTCACTGGAGCTCGACGGCGCTCCTCGAGCTTCACGATGGAGCATGCTAGAGCTCTTCGAAGCTCATCGAGCTTTTCGTGGAGCAGAGGAGAGGGGCGAGGGTGAGGGCGAGGGGAGAGGGGTGAGGACGAGGGGAGAGGTGCGAGAGCGAGGGGTGAGGGTGAGGGCGAGGGTGAGGGGTGAAGGGCGAGGGCGATGACAGAGGAGCGAGGGAGATGGGAGAGGGAAAGGCGTAAGGGAAAGGTAATTTACCTAATTTATTAAAAAAATTAAAAAAAAATTATTAAATAAATTATTAAAATTTATTAAAATTTGATAATAATACTAATAAATAAATAGTATTAAATTAATAAATAATATTAAATTAAAAATAAAATAAATATAGAAAATTTAATAAATATAAAATTTAATAAATTTACGCCTTACGTTATAACAAAAAATTTACGCCTTAACACCTCTAGGCTTACGTTTCACCTCACGAATACAAAAATATCTCGCCTTATGCTTTCGCCTTTTAAAATTTTAAATTTTGAGACAAATTACTTCATTTCTTTAATCAATGCTTATTCATCCAGTAAATCCCCCTCTTTGTTTGTCAAGAATTGAGTTATTGAAATCTTTCCAATATTTATTTGATAGCTTTTTACCATGGCATATAAGAGTATTGCGTTGTCTTAGCAGCTTACGGTTGAGAGTTGGCGAGAAGGTTGTAGTACTAAATTAATAAAGTAAAACTAAACCTTTGCTAATTCTATGAGACTTCCTCTTTGTATATGCTCGTAGGAGTCTTTGTGCTATACCAACTTTTTCTACCTTTTGTCAACGTCTTGATTAATTTTTTGAAATTGAGATTTTTATTCAGCTGTTTAAATATGTCCATCCAATACTCGTAGCTTAAAAAATTTGGTTGAAAGTTTATCTCTTAAATGGTACCCAAGTTCCCCCCTCGCATGACATGTCTTTTGCTTCATATCATTTAGATAGGAGTAAAACTCCTTCACCATAGTTGTAGTGCTTGGTTGAAAGTGTTGGCAGAGAATGTTTCAATTACCCTGCTCTACCATTTCAAGAAATGGTGAGATGAGTTTGTTAAATCCCTTTTCTTCAATGATGTTTTTTGTGGATAAGGTAATCTTCTCCCTTTCTGATAGAAAAATATTCTTTTTTACCCCCCTTCTTCGCTCTCAACTTTGTTCATCTTCTTTTTTGCTCATTATTTCTTAATGCTTGCAGTTGCAACAACTTCTACATTTTCTTTTTGTTTCATAGCTTACTCTACAATGTCGTTTGGACTCGTCATCTTCATTTGTTTTGGATTAGGAATGGTAGATGGAGTTTTAGACATGATTGTGGAAAATTGGTTTTTTGTTGACAAATTATAGAAGGGAAGTAAGAAAAGTGAAGTAGGCTTTTTCAAATGATGTTTTGACCAAAAAATGATACTCACTAGGAATAAGTAGAGTAGACTTCAGAAGAAAATGTGGGGACCTTTGAAATACAATTATGATTGAGGGATGAAGCCGCAACCGAATAATGATATTGTAATCTTTCTGTTGGTTTTCTATTTCTCTCTCTCTCTCTCTCTCAATTTTTCACTTTTTTTTTTGAGTTGTAATTCATGATATCATGACTTCAAAATTGTTGTTGCGATATTTAAGTTATAGGATGTATTGCAATTCATAACAGTTCTATCATGTCCATGAAGCCAATATTTGTTGTGACTCAAACAATACTATTGCAACCTTCAAAATTGAATACCCTCTGCTTGAGAACTTGCTGTGATACACAATAGATGACTGAAGCAAATATGTAGAATATGTTGTTGATATTTTATTTAATCTTCAAATCTTACTTACAATGCTTTGGTTGTTTCTCAAGAAGTACTATATTTAATATTTTTGGCTTGACCCATCCACTTTGAAATGTCTATCTCAGTCATTCTCATAGAAGTATTGTTTCTTTTTCTTATAAAATTTCTCCCATCTTCTAATCTTCTTTGTAGCTTTTTAGCCTATGTCTATTAATATTGAACTATCTCTCATCATCAAATTTTATGTATACAACTCCTATAGTAAGCCACCACAATGATAGTATTTGGTCCGGACTACCTGGATCTTAGTTTGTTTGGAAATAATTTCAGTCTAGAGTTTAAAATCGGAACTCAATTTATTTCTCAGCAGATTCACGTTGTGCTATCTCTTTATTATATCCTTGTATATTATGATAATCTTGTAAGCGATGTTTCTTAGCTTTTTTAACAATTTAGTTGGAGAAACCTTTTTTATTTTGCATTGTCCAACTCTTAAATTTAATCTTTTTACATTCCCCTATAATTAATGTTCTAGTTTGATTTATAGATGGTAAGTTTTTTCCAACATTAATCTTTAAGGTAACATATCAATAAGTATTTTGAAAGCTATTTTATTTTCCCATAAAGAATCATACAATCGTCGAGTTCAAACTTTCTTAAGTTTGCAAGTTTTTTTTAAAAAATTTCTTCATCTCTTGGTTATAATTTTTTGTTTGCCTTTTTGATAATGGATGATATGAAAAGATTTTCACATGCTTCACCTTGTAATTGCCTAGTTGTCTATCAAATAACTAATTGTAAAAGTGGCTCCATTCATCACTTATAATGTATTGTAAAGCTCCAAATTTTGTTAAAATATGGTTGTGCTAGAATTTGACTTTTGTTTTGGCATTATTTTTTTGTGACACATGTTTTAACTCATTTAGATACATAATCTATTGCAAAAATAATATATTAGTTGCCAAAGAAAGATTAAAAAATTTTCATATAATCAATGTTGGGACATTGATTATATGGAAATTTTTATAAGTCAAACACTCTTCTAGGATATCATTCAGATGCATTGCTTTTCTCTTTGTGATATTATCAATTCTTTGATATTTATCACAACTCTAAACTAGTCTTTGACAATCTTTAAATAATGTAGGCTAGAAAAATCCAATTTGCAAGATTATCTGGGCTATTTTACTTCCTCCAAAGTATTATTCATATGGTGAAAAGGTGATATTTCATCATTATTTCAGCTATTCCTTTTGTGACATACATCTTCTCACTATTTGACCATCACACCTAAATAGAAAAGGATCATCTCATATATAATTTTGCACATTGTGTAGGAACTTTTTTCTTTGCTGAGAATTAAGACAATGAGGCACAACATTACAAGTAAGATAATTCACAAAATATGCATACTATCACAATTATGTTTTCTTCATCAATTTTCATTTGTGATAAGTGATCTGCTATCATATTTTTATATAATCTTCATGTCTCTAATTAATTTTGGTTTTGTATAATCGTATATCATTAAATATTGAACGATTGTGTACTGAATATAAATAATAACATTTGCTCCAATAATATATGATATGAACTTGTCACAGAAGAATACTAAAACTATCATTTCCTTCATTGTTGTGTAATTCTTCTAGGCCTCATTTAAAAATATGTTTCCATAGTAAGTTGGTTGGAAATTTTTTGTTATGTCTCTGCCCAATATAGCTCAAATAGCATGGTTGCTCGCATCGAACATAAAGTCAAAGGGCTTACCCACTATGTTACAATAATTATGGGTGCAACCATCAATTTTGTCTTGAATTTCATGAATGCTGCCCAAATAGATCATCAAATCAAATACAACTTGTTTTTCATGCAACTTACAAAGTGAGTTGGCTATATTTGATTTTTTTTTTTTGATAAATCTTTAATAAAATTTGTGTGTCTCAGAAAGTTTTGCTATGAGTCATTATATATATAAATAAATATAGAACATATTGATTTTGAAGAGTGAGGTTCTCTAGAAAGTAAATCTCCCTTTTGTCTAATTGAATTGGTAGCTTTCGAGTCTACTCACTCCAAACTCTCTTTTGATGAGTTGATAATTTAGAGACTTGACTACCAAAGACTTCAAGTCTGTTCTTTGAGAATGAAACATACAAAACTTGTTCATAGTAGAGGATAGTCTCTTATATAGCCATATGATTTTATAATTGACTTTTCTAATCTTGATTTTTCATTTGTTCTAAAAAAAAATAAAAAAAGTTATACTCAGCATCATATGTTATAAGTATTATTATACTCTTATTTTTTTTATTCTTTTATCTCTTTATAGCATCAGGATACTCAAGGTCATTTTTGAGACATTATGTCATCAAATATGATGATAAGTCATAATTGAAGAGATAAATATAATTTATTTTAATGAGGCTTGAAAACTAATATATTGATATTTTGAGAGATTTGTTGTTTGCTCAAGATGAGAAGGTAGACCAACTAAATGAGATCCTACCATTGAAAAGAGGACATACAATCTACTATGTTTATTCACAAATGAAGTATTCCTCAGCTTCGTCCGATCCTACAAGTATTAGTGGAAGGAAAAATAAAGTCGAATTGAGTTATCAAAAAGATAATTCAAAGAGAGTAAATTAATATGACAATCAGAAAAAAATAATATTCAAAGAAGTAACAAAGATTCAAATTGAATACTGTTTTATTCAATAACTTCTGAATGTTTTTCATTGACAACACTAGTATTTTTAAAATAAGAAAAAAAATAGTGATTAAGATTGATTATCAATTATGTGGATATTATCTTATATATTGATAATATAGGAGTTTAAAATAAATATATGAGTAAAATAATCAGTAATATCTAAAAGAAGTAAATGATTTATTGATATCTTAGATAAGAATTTTTTCTACTCCTTTCTAGTAAGTGTAAGTTATATAATTGATGAATTTTATGAATTCTCTTGGATTGTTTTTATAGTCAGTCCATTTCACTTCATATTATGTAAAGTTCTTAACCTACTATTTGGGTATCTTATTTAACATTTATGTATGGTATGACCTATCCTCCTATAGTGGGTACACTAAATTGGGGTTCTCCTTTATCTATTTTTGTTGCAATGATCTCTCTCCATACTATGCTGCAAAATTAAGGTTCCTATAAAAAAAATAAAATATAATTTCACTAAATTAGTGTTTTTGCGAAACCTAATTTTTATTTTTTTTATAATTTTGCTCAAAAATTAATTAGGTTTTCTTGCCAAAATGACATTGCACATCACTACTACCACATGCCATTATTGCTTGTGTTTGATGCTCCTTAACTATGTGTGTATGTTGTTGCTACCAAGAGCATGCTTGCTATCATCTGCCACCAGCATGTGCCTACTGCCACCATCAATTGTGTATATTTTGAATCATTGTGCTTCATCATTTGTTCACAATTAAACCACTTACCATGCATGTATTGTGTTGGTACAATACACGCAAATCTCCCCATAGGGTTTGTAAACCTTATCCACACTATTAATTATTGTGTCGAGAATCTAAAAGTCTAAGATGAAAATACAAGTGAAATAATCAATAATACATGAAATTTTGTATGCTTATTTCTAATAGATGTAAGTATTATGGCGCATAAACTCTATGAGGACTGCTATATAGTTTCAATTGTATGTTTGTTTATTTCAATATTTTATAAAGTTCTTGGGTCTATTTCATGGAATAACATCAAATATTTATTTTTAGTGAGATTATTTTTTCAAACAATACATGCATCTAAAGGAAATTTGTTTTGTACATATATTTATGCCATATCACAATTTCCAAATCATGTTGCCAATAGAAATTATGATTTCCTCAGTCTGTAAGAATAAAAATATAAATTTGCCTTCCCCTAATTTGAATTTAGAGGTGTCAACCGGGCCGGGCCGGGCCGGCACTGAAAAATTCCGTGCCTGGGCCCGTGCCGTGCCGAGGCCAACCGGGCAACGTGACGTGCCTGACCCGGCACGGTTCGGTGGCCCATGGCACAGCCCGTAGGTACGGGATTTTTTCCTTCCCGCAAAAAAGACTGCAGGTCGAGTCTTACCATGCAATATTATTGTCTTAGTCAATGAAATTTGTGAAAGTCTAGATTGAAAATTAGATGTGTGACGTAATACATTTGATAATAAGAGTTTTATAATTAAGTGAAGATGCAATATTTGATTTGTAATTTTTGATGTCAATTAGATGAAAGATATAATTGAATCAAGATTAAAAGATTCATGATGTGAAAATATAATTTTTTTGATATTTAAGATTTATACTTAAAAAAGAATGACGAAATTTAAAAGATACAAGATATAATTGTACCCATTGCATAAAATTTTTATTTTTACACGAGGTATGAGAGAAATTAATACTCTGACAGTCTTACTCTCAAAAGTTACAAAGAGAATGATTAGTCTCAGACTCGAGTCTTACCATGGTTAGACAAATATATTTATTATCACATTAAGACATGACTTTCTATATATGCATGCAACACAAAGACTTCTTATGTGATTAATTATCTAAATATTATTTTAGCCTAAATATTTGTAACTTCAAAATTTTTATGAGATCCATTGTTTTAGTGTCTGTATAATCATACCCTTAAAAAGATATAAACTAAATAATTAAAATAGATTAAATAAAATGGAAGTTGCTAAACAATTTATTTGATAGGAAAATATTTACTAGGTTAAAAAATATTATGAAATAATTGGAAAATCAATCATGCTACGATAAAATTTATAATTTAGAATGTTAGGATTCTACACGACAAGATGCGCATGATATAATTATCACAAAGATGTATATATTAAAATAAATGTATGAGAAACTTGAAAAGATAAAATTAGAAATCAAAAATAAAGAAATATTTCGATGTCAGACATTAAATCATAAAATTAGAAAAAATATGCCGTATGATTTGTATGTGGGAAGAAGAGAGTTATTACATTATTATATTAGCTTGTATAATAAAATAAAATTTTTTCGTGCCGAATGCTTGTGTGCATGCAGGGATCTCTCTTTCAATAACTTCGTTGGAGATCTTCCAACTTTCAGTTTTGGATCTAATCTTTCAACACTGTGAGTACCAATATAGTTTCATCTAGAGGTTGTTTATCAATTAGATACGAATAATTGAAATAATGCAGATATTTTGCAGTTTGATTGAAGTTCTCCTGATGTTCTAATGTGACAGTTATGTACAAAACAACCAACTGGCTGGTACTCTAAATGTTCTTGTGGGGTTGCCACTGGCTACTCTGTAAGTTGCTTTCTCAAACTCTCTCTGGAATATATTTATCCCTTAAAGTTGTATTTGATATGGAAAATAGAATAGTTGTGATATCCTATAGATCTTTTGCACCTGCTTTCGAAACTCATTGGATGACTTTTACATGGTTGTTTAAAATTTATTATGGAATGGTTTACTTGGAGTGTTGTTTGTTGAAATAATGGCCTAACATAATGGGAAAAATGGAATGAGATAGTTTACATGTTGGGTGTTATCATCTATAGTAAAATAAGCAAAAATGACATAAAAATAAAATTGGAAACTAAAATTAAACTAAAATTGTAGTATTCTCCTCAAGCTATTGCACAAAGAATATGTCTGCTGGATGATTTATTATCTCAATAAAAGTTATAGTAATAGTTACATTATGAATCTTTTTCTTGAGGATGAAGTAGTTCACATTTATATTTTGTGTATGCTCGTGAAATACTAGAGTACATGTTATATGCATTATTGTTGAACTGTCATAATAAAGATTAAAGAGAAAAAAAAACATATACTTTATTTTCTTGAGTGAGTGTACAATACAAAATATTTTGTAGATAATCATTGTCAACTCCATTAATTTTACATGTGCACTTGATCTTTGTGAAAGTTTATATTTTTTATTTTTTAGGAGATAATTATTTAAAAAAAATTACAAAATTTACATTAAATTTTTTCTCAGTGTTAGTTGATGCTTAAATCGAATTTAAATATCTGATTAATTGTAAGTACTTGTGATTGGTAAAAAAGATTTAATGTCTTGGATACTTCTTTACTAATCAGTTACCATATCAGTAGAGGAGCTGTGTTCAAATAAATATTTTGAGAATAATCTATGAAATAACTTAGTATATTGATGACATAAATTATATTTAATTTGGTAATTAGTAAATAATTAATCTTTTCTATGATTTTTCTGGAAGTAATAAAATTAACCAGAGCAGATACATTGGTCAATAACTTAATATTTGAGTTAGTCAGAGTATCTACTGAAGCCCAATTAAATAAATTAAAATCTATGAGTGTATCAATTATATACCTCTTATGTGATGAAAAAAATAATTTTTGAGTGTATCAATTGCATATATTTTATGTGATAACATAATATCTTTCATAGAATAGGTAATCTTTATTCCAAAAAAATATTTGAGTCTTAAAGTTATTCATTTATAATTGTGATTAATAATATTTATTAAATTAAATAATTTCTAATTGGTTATATCTTATAATTAGAATATCTTTTTTTCTAAGTCATATAAGAGGGAAACATATTTATCTTTTTCAATATGGTTTGATATCATCTTGCTCTTTGACGAGATAATATTTTAGAAAAAGATCTGAATATTCTAATACTATCAAGAAAAGTAGTAAAATAATATAAAAGAAAAAAAATTCATGAGTATGATAAAATTTATAAAATCGAATTCTGAATATAATTCTTTTGTTTTTTTCAGAGAATAATCATAATATCAAAATTAAAAGTGTTGACTACAAGATCATCATGCTTGTTGATGAACTCTTTTCTATTCCGGATAGATTGTGTATGTCATATTTTTCTAGTATTGATTTTAAGTTTTGAGTTGCTAAGTCTTGTAGTCTCTTGCTTATTATTGACTGAAACTAGAATATACTCGTGGACTACTATATTATAAGATCTTGAGATAAAATTCTCTTCCTAGTATATTCCACTTTCTATTGAATTAATCTAATTTATACTTGTTGGTACATATGATAATTTTATTGGAATAGTATCATAATATGGACCAACAAGTTCATATTTTTTGATGGCTAATTCTTTCCTAATTGAAGGTCCAAATGGGATAATATGAGAGTAAGAAAAAATAATATCTGCAACTGTATCTTTTGTATTCACACTATTTTTAGATATGCTAAAAAATGAGTCTGCTTAAAAAAAATAATATCAATGCTCACTTAAATACTATAAAATTTTAGTAAAAAATATTAACATTCTTTTTAGGTACTATAATAAATAAGAAAAAATATATCTCAAAGTTCAAGATATTAACTTTTTTAATTATGTTGAGAGATTATGAATAAAATAAATATTTTCAAAGACTTCAAGAGATATACTAAATAATCTTTCACTAGGGTATATGATTCGAAAGGGCACACAGTAAGAAAGAAAAAAAAAATAAGATATGTGGTAGATAAATTAGTTTGTGGTTAGTATTGAATCCCCTAAAAGATCTTTCAAAACACTAATACACAAAAGATTCACATTATATCAATTAAATACTTATTTTTTATTTGTATAATCATATTTTGCGAAAGCATGCAATCACATGAAATCTAATGTGCTATCCAATTTTTCATATAGTTGTTACTAAAATTGCATGATATATATTTTAATGTACTATTATTATTATTATTTTTTTAAATATTTTTATTAATTTAATATTTATATTATTTTATAAAATATTTAAAAATTAAAAAATCTATGATCTAAAATAAAAAAATACACACGTAATTCACATTCAATCATCAATAAAGCAATAATACCTATGCTCACTTGATTCTCATATCTACTAATCTCTCATATATCTGAATATAGCAGATTAAATGAGTTTTATTGTCTTAATCATACTAGTCTGATAGATATAATAGGAAATTATGCTATGCTTTACTAATTGAATCACCATATACTCTAGTATAGAAATCATTTTAATATTAGGATATATAATCATCATTTTGATCAGTGGTTATAACCAAGTATAAAATATATAAGTAACAGGTCAAGCATAGTCAAATATCTAGTTGAATATTTTATCGTATCAGAAAAAAATATATAATTAGAATAAAAATAAATATTTTTTGATAATGTAAACAAATATCAGTAAATGAAAAAACAAAATTAGAATTAAAATTTCCCAGAAAAGTAACTCATGGAATGGTGATTGACATAGTAATCAAGAATAAATAAAACTCATAAAAAAACAAACGACTATGCTTGACGTTGTCATATTCAATTGCTTTTGATAGCATGGTGTTGATCACTGTAATATTCTGTGAATAAGAGAAAAAAAATCCTGAAAAGAGAATTTTTATTAGTAATGTAATTATTGACTCATGTGTGGATAATCTGCGAGCCTGAAGTATAAGGAAGAGTAATAAAAGTAGTAATACATGAAGAACGTGAATAATATTTATGTTGCTGCTTTAATAATGAGTTTTATGTATTATTCTCTAATAAATATTTGAAAATAATTGTAAATATTTTTGACATCTATTTACATCTATTTACTAATAATTATTTACTAATAATTATTAGTAAAATAATTATTTACTAATAATTACAAATATTGCACCAATAATTTTTCTTCTTTTTTTTGTTCTTTCTTGTGCCTCTACTATGCATGTCTATTGTGCACAATATGTTCAACCTTGCCTTGAGTTTTATGCACAATAAGGAATAGAAAATCTTAATTATGTTTTTCGTCCACCTCAATTAAAAAGGCACACCTATTTTTTTTTATTGGGTGCAATGTATGTGCACCTAAATGGAGGAAGGAAGGGAGGGGAAGGCGTAACCTTTTTGTGCGTCATCTTCTCTTTCTTTGGAAAAGGTAGTTACAATGCATCTATGGTATGGCGCGTATAACCCAACACATGCGCATTATACTCTTATAGTGCATATATTTTCTCTCTCTAGAAATCCCATGGTTTGTACTCATAAGATTTTAGCTCTGATATCATATTGAAATTAGGCTATGAAAATACTTATATAAATGAAAACTCACAAAGATATGTACAAGGGAATACCCTAACATAGTGAATAAAATAAATTGAGGTAACTCGCATGTTAGATATTCCTATCCATAATAAAATAAAATAAAAAAAAAAGTAAAAAACAAAACCATAAATTAAAATCAAGCTGAAACTAGAACATAATAAAATAAAAACTAAATTAATGTTATTTTTTTTAAAAAAAATATAAATTTAATCATTGATTTCTATAAAAAAAATGATGCAATATGAGTGCATATGAAAACAATTGGGGGCCACCCAAACGCATGAGAAAGTTATTGGATTCTTCCACTTATAGCCTTGCATTGCAAAAAAAAAAAAAATGTAGATATTGAATAGAGTGTCAACTGATCATCCGTTAATTTTTTTTTTTTTTTTGTCTTTTTAATAGAAATGTTGCAAACAATCAGTTCAATGGGCAAATACCCCGAGAGCTTCTTTCCATTCCAATTATCATGTAAGTTTTGTGCTTAATGTATCTCTCGTATTAACTTTTGCCTTTTGTTTGACTTGGTAATCAAAAAATATAATGATAGATTCAGTGGAAACTCTTTTGACAAGAGACTTGCCCCGCGTACAATATCTCCTCCTGGAAAATTTCCCAATAATGGCACTCATCCAGAATATGATGGACACGCCCCAACAGGCTGCTTATTATCCGAGTCTAATAAGCGACTGACAAATGGAATTATATTGGGAGCAACCTTGAGTTTCATATTGCTGGTTGTTATTGCATTGCTCTTCCTTGCCTTTTGGGTTGGAAAAAATAAAAAGGACCCTCGGACTAATGTTTCCTCTGCCGCTACATTCCACGATAGTAAGTTTCTATTTTCCTCTGCCGCTACTTTACATGCCTGAGGATGTTGTATTTTTGTTCGTGACATGTAATGTGAAGAAGCGAATGCTTTTAACATGTGGCACCGCGTGCGTACACACACACACGCACGCACACGCACGCACACACACACTTCTTGGTCATGGGTGGACTCGATTTTACATTTTTATATCTTGCTCACCTTTTAAAGTGTACATTTCTAGTATCAACTATATAACTTAGGAATAGGATGAATATTTAACTAATTTTGTTTTCTTTTAAAAGTTTGATCTTCAATTCTCAATATGTATTGAAGTCAAAGTAGAGCTTCCATTTACATGTTCACTATAATTATTGTATTTATTTTTATAATATTTAAATAAATTTTTTAATTATTAATAAATTTTATTATTTAGTTATTGTGATTGATTCATGTAAGTACATATAAATTTTATTGTATCTCAATGTTTTTGATCTTAACTATAAGATCCAAATAAGTAGTTGAGGAATAAAGAGTCGACATAGTTATCTAATATTTTAAATATTATAATTTTATTTTAAGTCATGTCATTAAAATATGAGCATTCTCTATATTATTTAAACATACTACTCATGTTGTATTTGCACTTAAAGTACAATGCATGATGAAAAAAAATATATAAATGAATTTAAATTTATTGAAGTTGGATATAACTTGGATAACTAACACTTGAATTCAATATTAACTATATTGAATTTCAACACGTTTGACATCTAGTATGAATATCATACAAACAAATATAAATTGTGTTACAACCAAATATTAAATTAATAAATATAAGCTGAAAAAAAAATAATAATACTCAATATGTAAAATGTTAAATTATCAATATACTTATATAATGAGCAAAAATGATTATGATAATTCACAACTAGGATGTTTCTATTAAAAGTATCAAAAATAAAAACAAACAAATAAAAACAAACAAATAAAAAGTCAACATCTTACTTAAAATTTTTTATACAAGTCTATAATATCTAGTTAACAAGAAAGAAAAGAAAGGTGAAGCTTATTAAAAATCTTAATGAAGATATTTATTGTTTACTTTGCTATTTGAATATATATTGTAATAATATTTTTATTTTGAATTTTATTCTTAAGAAAGATGCAGTTCACCTCGGTGTATTTCATTTGCTTATGAAATATTGAATTGAAGGTTATATACCTCACTGCCTAAGGGTCATAGTAAAGAATAGTATGAGAAGAGATTGTATACTTGATTTCTTCCAGCAAATATTACATTCAAAGTATTTGATAAGGTATTATTATCATTGCTCTGAACTATTCTCCAGTACTATATCTCAAAATAATTATGTATCTATTATTTTTTTAGGTGACAACGTTGATCCAAGAGAAGTACAAAGTTATATCATAGATTTTTTTTGGTGCATGCTAGAGCTCAACTTGAGTTTGAATATCGGTTAATTATAAGTGCTAATGATTTCTAAAACAAATCCCATATCTTGTAAACTTCTTCACATCCCTCAGTATGTGTAGAACTACATTAAGAGATGTTGTATGCTTTTAAGTAATCACTAAGAGTTTATTTTGCGAGATTTTCATAAATAGTTATCTCATTTGATTTACACATCTGAGTCATAATTTTTGTTGTTGTTTCAAAGGAGCTTTGATGTCAAATTGATTTTTTTTAATGAGTATGTGGATAATATTCTTATTATGTGACATTGAGTTGGGAATCACTCAACTCAATATATATCTTCAATCGCAATTTAAGTTGAATGATTCTGAGAGACTTATATTTTTTTGGGATAATAATTACACTCTTTGAGAGATTGTTTTTTCATGGAGGAATATGATATATGATATATATTGATCTTTTGGGATGTGCTCCAATAAATATGCCGATTGACCTAGATATTAATTTTTTGTCCGATATTACTACCCTGATTTACATAACTACTTGATTACAAGTAGAGATGTCAAATGGGTCGGGCTGGGGCAGCCCGACCTATTTTTTTGTGGCCCAATCGGGCCATCGTGCTATGTTTGGCTTGACCCGGTACAATAACCATGCCGTGTCAGGCATGACACAGCTCGAGAAGTGATGACCTGATACTAGAGATGGAAAATGTACTCGAATCTGTGGATCTCCGACCCAATTGAATCTGGTCAAATAATAGAAAAATTCATTGATTGGTTAAATGAATATGGATATGAATAAAATCTGATTTTTTTGATTAAATATGGATTAGATATGGATTTAGGTGTATTTGATTCGAAACTCGTATGGATAAAATCCTTGTACTAGAAGATTGAGTTTGGATTGTCCAACAAGCTGCAACTCCACTTATTTAATGCTTAAAATTGTTTTGGCTTAAAAAATGAGTTTCCTAGACTAAAGTTAATTAATTCACATTATGTGCTTGTGTATAGTGAAGTAGAATGAGAGAATGCAAAGGATGTCTGTGATAGGTTGAAGTTGTTCTATAATATCACTGAGTTATTTTTTGGGATAAGATAACCCATAGCTTATATGTTTTTTTTTTATGATTTGCAAGATTAAAATAATATTGAATGAATGACTAATGTTTCCAATGTAGTAATTAGTACAATGACAAAAAGTATGATTGTCAAATTTGATGCATATTTGAATATGATTTATAAATTGATGGGTGTTGCTTTGCTGCAGTATTGGACCCTAGGTATAAGATTTCTTCACTTTTACTTTTCTTTGATTTATCCTAATAATTTTAGTGAATAAATTAATACCATTCAATGACTTTGTTATGAGTTGGTGAAGGAAGTCTACCAAACTTTTATGAAGATGAAGTATATCAAATTTTGTTGAAATTTTGTTTAAGATATTAAACATTTTGAATTTGTCACTAGATACAAATATTTTGATTTGTGATATATTATTAACTTTAGATTTTAATTTATATTCCTAAATTTATGAATCATGAAGTTATAACTAGTATCATAGGTTAGCAAAATATATCTCAGTGTCGCATGGATAAATCTTATATTCATGGAGAATATCTAAAATCCGATGGATAGGATATGAATTTAGATTTTTTTATATGTAGTATATGGATATCTGTGGTGTCATAGGTTAGATTTTTATTTAGGATGAGATATGGATTTTGAAAAATCTGATCCGATACCATTCCTACCCTGCATAGCATGTCGGCCTAGTTCATACCTGGGTCATGCCGAGTCGTGCCTGGACTTGTTGCGTCGGGCTTGTTCGTACCTAGTTTTTTTAGTTAGATTTTTAAAAAATTTCAGTTGGGTCCTTGAGTTGGTTTATTGTGCTGTCAGACCAGGCATAAGGGCCATGTTTGGCCTGGCATGACACGAACCATTCCAAGGGTCAGTTCGGCCCAGCCCATTGTACGGTTCCAAACTATGACATGTCGTGCCAGACATTGCTGAATTGGACTAGGCCCTGAGCGGTGCAAGGGCCGCTTGGCCTGTTTGATAGATCTAATCTTAAGAAGTATTAATTATTTGATTATTATTAGATTAAATGTAACTTATATAATTAGTATATTTAATTATTTTTCTGATCATTCTTGATAGGCTCACTCAATTGTAATTATTTGCATATTGTGACGTGAAAAAACTTTCATAGCTTGAGGTCTTTTTTAATGATATTGAGTATTTATAATTAACTAGTACTAAGAGGCAAGCCATATAGTTACATAGTATAGTCAGTTATTTCAACTTGTAGTTGCCGGCTTGCAAGGCTAGCCTAATTCATTTCATATTAGCATGGGTTCAGTCCAGGCTAGCCAGGTTGATACTGGATTGCATGAGACTTTTTGCATAGATGTGCTATTTTGTACCTTCCGTGCTAGAAACTTTGGCTTGACATGACCCACGACATGTCCTAGCATAATTTTGAAATAGGTCATGTCATGCCAAGTATGATTGAATCATGTCATATCTCATATTTTATTTTGGGCTGCTAGCCCAGTTGACATCTCTAAGTAATAATAACTAAGAGTGATCAAATATTTAAAATTATTTTTGGTCTTATCTTGACTATGTTCTTATATGCTTGAATATTTTTGATCGAATGAATTTTTATTCAAATCAGATCGGTGTGTAAGATATGAAACAATGATAAATTTTTCTAACTGATTTGTTTCATATTCTAAGATTAAAAGATTCTTCAGACTAAAATAAAATATTCTCAACATGACTATTGATAACTGACAGTTAATAATAAACTAGTAAAATATTCAAAACTTTTAAATATATCGAAAGAGATCGACTCTAATATCATGTTACAAAATAATGCTATAAAATAATATTAAAAAATAAATATAATAACTCACAATAATATTATCATACATGCAAAATCTTATAAAATAGTCAAAATGAATTTAGAAAATTCACATATTGGATATTTTTATTAATAAAATAATAAAAAAGAGACTACAATGATAAAAAAGTTGAAAACTGCAACAAATATAATGCATGTATTTTTGTGACTCTGTGTGTTGTCCATTGCCGAATAAGAAGACTAATAGAATATCAAACTCAAGGTATCATGTATGCACACAGAAGGCTCACAAGACAAAATGTATACCCTCACTTCTCTTTTTTCTCTCTTTCATTGCTTGTTGCGTGGATGTACAATAATGAGCTGTGTATGGGTGCTCACACAATAATGCATGAGGAAGAATAAACAAAAAAGTAGGTAAGGTGTGGAAATTAAGGTGTTGTATTTGTGAGGGACTAATTCACTATTGATTTCAAAATCATTTGCTAGACATTAACTTAGTGTTGATATCAATTTGGGACTTGGGTGAGGAATCTTATTATAATATATATATTGTAGGAAAAAAGAATATACAAGAAAAATGTGGTAGTAGTTATTTTCAGGGAGGATGTCAATAATTTTACAAGGTATTGCCGTATTGATAAGATGTGCTGACTACTAGAGATATATATGAATCCTCATATAGCTCATATACAAAATTTTTCTTTGAGGTAATAATAAATATTTCTTATTCTTGAGGTATTACTAGTCTTGTTACATATTCTTTCAGTTTAGACTGCTGAATTATTGACACAGGAACTCATATTCACATTATGAATAATTATTTTTATTTTATCATATTTTTCTTTTTTTTTATTGAGTATTATATTTGCTAATGATAAGTCCTCAGACATTAGTAGTTATGGTAATATTCAACTTGGTGGCTCCTTTATTTCTTTCTTGTGTTATTCTTATTTAAAGTTGTTGTGAATTGCCCATAGCCCACTAGCCAGTGGCTCAATGCAGTGGCCACAATCACATGCCATTTCCCAAGCCCAAAAGAAAGTTGGTGTCGTTGTGGCATCGACTTTCATTTTTATGTTTAAACAATTAAATTTTAAAGTAAAAAAATTAATATTTACTAATTAAAATATTAAAATTAAATTAAATTATACTGTAAATTAAAATAAATAAATTTTAGCATTAAATAAAAAAATATATCTTTTAAGACTTGATTTCATGATATGGAAAGTAAAAAAAAAAATAAAAATTTTTTTAAAAGAATTGCAAAAATTAAACTTCGACAACATGCTAATCTTCTAATATCAATATCTTTGATATCACGTTTGATTTTAAAGTTAGTGTTAGTGGTAGCCTTCATATCAATATCTTTGATATCACATGAGTCATTAATAACTACTAGCTATTTTACTTTATTTTGATTACTTATTTTTGAATCTCTCAGTCCTTCAATTTAAGTATGAAAGTGCTTTTATCATATATGGTCATAATTAGGATTGTATATCTAAAATAATAATCACAGTCATAGAAAAAATAGATTTCAATGCTATGTTAGATATTAGACGGATCAATTAATTATATACTATGTTAGATAGTATGAGATTATTAGATTTATATGATTTTTATTAACCTAATATATTAAAATATTTATTATCATTATATATAGGATGAAGTAGTAATTGATATGGAAGTATCAAGATAGTTCGCTCCTATTTAATGTACTATCATATCCTTTGTCCATAGATAACTGAATGACATAGTCATCGTATCCAAATATGATATATATTTTCATACTCGTAGGCTTGCTTACATTATTATATCTAATATCATAATATATTATTTAATTTTTCATGATTCTAACTATCTAATTCTTTTTCATGGTTCATATAAGAAAATATATATTTTAATACGTTTTTAATTTTTTCAATCTTAATTATGGATTTATATAATTTTTTGTTTTTTAGGTGACAAATAAATTTAGATTGATATCATAGGAGAAAATCTTGTTTTGGCCTCATACTTTCTATTAGGGTTATTATTAGTATATACATCTACGTCAATTTCAAAATCATTATCGTTATATTCACAATTTGCTAAATTTTTAAATATTTTTATTTATTAAAAAAATTATAAAACTAATTTAAAATAAAAACTCAAAAAAAAAATATGTCTTAGCCCGTATGTGTATGCTGTTGCCTGTATGAGTATGCCTAAGCACTAAAGTAAATATTAAAATAATAAAAAAAATTACAAAAAAAATTATATATTTAGGAATTTTCAATTCATTCAGTGGAGATCGGAGGAGAGAGTAGAGAGGAGAGAGAATTTGAGAATTGAGTAGACAAAATTTAGAATGAAAATTATAAAATTTCTAATCTCTATTTATAGAGATTTGAAAATAATAAGTTTTTAAAAATTTTTTGTAATTTTTTTTTATTTTAGTTAGAAATTTGACATCCATTGAATTCCATTACATTTTCATGCAAAGTGCTTCCTTGGGGTAAGCCATAAGTACAATTCACTGACCAGTGGCCATGTAAGTCGAACTTGGCTTACTTGGCTGTTTTTTTAAAAACCGGCCCATTGGACAATTACCCTTGACTGGGCATAACTCATGAACCAAGACTCACCTATGCCCCATCACTAGTCACTGTGTTGGTGGACCATGTTATCTGGCGAGACAAGCAAGTTGTGCCTGGTTCGGCACGAGACTCGTAGGTCGTGCCTTGCCCAAAACGAGGCATGCCGGTCATGCCTTGCCCGACATGATGCATGCCGGTCATGCCTTGCCCGACATGATGCATGCCGGTCATGCCTTGCCCGACATGATGCATGCCGGTTATTCTTTACCCAACACTAGGCTTGATCGGCTCTAGCCCAAGCATGGCTCGAGTTGTACCTTGGGTCGGCACCTTCCAAGATTAGGAATAGTTCTAGACCATGTCTTGTCGGGCTTGACAACCAATTTGGGCCATGCTTCATGTTGATCCTGGGTCGCCTGACCCACTTGACATCTTTATTTGTATCAGATACTTACTTGAGGAATTAAAATACATACTTATTTTTATTATTATTCAATATTATGATAGTCCGATAGTAATACATATAATTTATATTTCAATGTTTATGCGTGTGTAAAATACATAGAGATGTATTGTTTATTTCTTAGTGAGAAGATAAAATGATGAGATTTTCAGTAACCTATGTTTAAACAAGACATATTTTCTTGAATAAGCTTCAATTATTTATGTTATAGATATTTCTACACTAGCTTGATGGGTTGTATTATTATTTATGATTATTATTATTTATTTATTTTCTTGTTTTTTTACTTTATGGATGGTAGCATGAAAAATGTGGGCTACCCTAATCCAAATTAGTGATTATCTGCTTGGACACATGATTATTGAAGTTTGATGCATTTTCTATTGTGATTTATTTTATATTTTTTCAATATATATATATATATATATGCAAAATAAATTTGTATATGGCATACCACATTTTTCTGTAGAGGTATGATACAACAAATACAAAAGAAATAAAAAATACATTTAGAAAATAAATAATGTCATCAAATATTAAAACAAATATTGAACTCCTTTGATGTTGGGCATTAACAAGGGTTAGTTTACCTTAGATTAAATATGTCTATATCTCAGTGTACTCAGAAGTCACCATTTTATTTTTACTCAAATCTTGGTCCTTAGGGGTTGCTATTTATTTTCGTGATCATGGTCACATAAATAACACAAGATATTTTGAATTGAGTTGAGTATCAACCTCTATAAATACAAGTTTTATTGTAATTGTAATTTTCTAAGAAATAATCTTGCTTTCTTAAAAAATAATTACTAGATAGTTATTTCTAGGAGGTTATAATTGAGTTTAGATTATAATCTTGCCTATATTATCAATTGATTTTTTTTTTCTTGTGTTTCTATAGAGACGCATTTTAGTTGCTTGATTGATAGTTTTTGTGATATTATGATAATAAAATATACTATTTTATATATTTTTTCATGATTATGGATGTCATAAGTGCATAATGTTCCTGTTTTAGCGTGAAATCTTGGATACGTTTAATAATCTTATCCCTAAAAATTAAAGAGGTTGCATTATATTAATCTCGAATCTAATACCTACCGCCTTTGAATGTATGTACTTGCCTGAGAATCTTAACACTTGTAACATCGTAACTCTAATGATTCTATGGCTATAAATTTTGTTAAAATTGGAGATTAATTCATATATATTTTGACTAAAGTTTTAAAGGCATCATATTGTTTATTTTTTTAAAATTTGTTACATAAATTATTCATATTTTAAAATGAAAGTGAGTGTTGTGCTAATATGTTTATATATTTTTATACCCTAAGGATTCTTCATGCATCATTTTTCACAAACATATTTTTTTGGAATATTCTTAGTTTTATCTGATTGGTTCTCTCGCGAATCAATGTTTCTTGTATAGATTCCTAATTCTTTTTGTCATAATAATAGACTTTGTTGTTGTTTTTATGGAAGTATGGAACTTGATATGGTTTCTATGTGATTTGGTAAGAGAGGATGAAGGAGAGAGAGACAAGAAAAAAAGATAGAAAAACAAAATTTCTTTTTCATTATTCATTGAAAATTGAAAATACAAACTTATATACATAGTTTGAGGCAACTCACATGTCAAGTATTCCCAAATAATATACAAAAAATTATACTAAACCACAACACTTTCTTCAAGTTGATGCATATATATCACATACACTCAACGTATATAGTAATTATTGAATCATCATGAATTTTCTCTCGTATAATGTGTTAATTAATCTTAATGTGATTTGTCTGCGCGTGAAACAATGTACTAGCATCAATGGGCTAACCTTTTTGGCCGTCACAACAAAATATTATTGATTTATGAACTGGTAAACAATTCTATTTCAAGAAATAATTGGTCTATTAAAGCTAACAAGTATTCAATATCATATTCATGTACTTTGTCTTTGTACTAGTTTTATGTGCAATGCTTTATATTTTTTTTTTCAATGAGATAAAAATATCTATAAGAAAAGAATAAAATTTGGTAGCAGTTCTCTTATCTATAATTGGTGGAGCACAATTAGAATTTTAGTATGTTTATATTCAATTATGTCTTCAATTCTTGGATTAAATCTTACGTCATGGATTCTGAGAAATGTATTCACGTGAATAAACCTATGAGAATTTAGAAAATAATTAATTATAGTGACAACATATGTGATATTTGATATGTTCATTATTAGATTATTTAGTTTTTTTTTTATAATTCTTTTATATTTTGTGGAATCAATTGAGAAATTGGTATCTATTGATAGATCTACACTTGGATGAAGTGGTGAGTCAACCTATACACATCCACTATATCAAGATAATACAAAATATCTAAAGGATATTTTATCTGAGATAGAAAAACTATCTTTTAAGTATCCAATTTCAATACTTATGAGATATCATATATACCCCAAGTCCATTTGAAACTTTAATGTATGAATTTTTTTTGTTGAAATATATTCAATTGTTTGTATATAAGAATATCAATAATGTATCCTACTAATATCATATATTATTTTTATAATTTATATTGATAAAAATAATAATAATCCAACACACATCTTGTAATGACAAACATAATTTACACACTAGAGAATCTGCTAAATCATGTCATATATATATTATTTTAGGTTATAAAAAGTTTTTTGCAGTTTACTTGTATGTCTGTGCTCAAGAGAATAGTAAAATTTGGTGGCTATTGAATAGATACTTCTTCCTTGAGATTATCATGGATAATAATATTTTTCATATTTAATTAATATATAATTCACATATGAGATGCAACAACATAGAGAAGCAACATTATAGCTTTCATCTTAGTCACATGAAAAAAATTTATCTTAATAATCAATATCATAAATTTGTGTAAATTTTTTAGAAAAATTTTGGCTTTGATCTGATTATCATTCTTTTTAGATTTAGAATTCATTGTGTACATTTACTTGTATCTCACTATAGAATTACTTAAAGATTTTGAAACAATATTCTAAATATGATTAGATGTTATTTGTACTCAATTTATCTAACATAGTTTGTTATCATCTTTAATTGACTTAGTGCTTTCAAAAAATATTAGAGATCTCGTAGTTATTAAAAAAAACAAAAAAAAAATCATAATACATAGTAACAAAATTAAAATAAGAGCGTATCCATGACAATAAATGTTGAATAAAACATGTTTGTTAAAATTTATGCCATGTAAACAAGAAATAAAATATGATTACACCCAAATAATTAATCGTACAAGCAAATTTTTTTAAAACGAGCAAAAATGATTGAAGTAACTCATAAGTTGGCTACTCTTATCAAAAAATAATAAAATAAAAAATAAAAAAGGAAACCGTAAAGTTTTAAAATTGGAACACTACTTCTTAAGTAGATACATAAAGGTTCAAATCATCAAGATTGATAAAAAGAAGATAAATTATAAAATCTTCAAAGACTTCATAAAGATATCTGCTGTTATTATGATATCTAAATATATGATATAATAATAGTTTCATCTTGAATTTATTACCTTAGCAAGAAATAATTTATATTTATATGTTTTATTTACTCATAAAATGTTAGATGGAGGCTACATGCTTGACTATATGGCCATCATAGTAAAAGATATTGAAAAAAAGAGAGTGGATTCTCGATACCCTTGAGCATATGACACATGTAAAGAATCTTTACAAGTAATTATTATCATCACTCTGAACTCAATATCTATATTGAATTTTGAAATGACTACTTGACTTTTTTTTGATTGATTAGGTTCTTTCAAAGAAAAGTATAAAAGCATGTTGTAAACTTATTTTTGATGAATATTAGTGTCCAACTTTAATTTAAATACTCGACTAATTATAAGTTTAATGAGTCATAAAATAGATCTTGTAATTATACATAGATATTTAATATGCAAAGAGTTGCCTCAAGATAAACTTTTCTAGAATAATCTATGAAATTATTAAATATATTGATTTTGTATGTTAATTTTAGTCTGGTTATACTTAGAATTTAATCTTTCGTATTATTTATTTATAAATACTAAAGTCAATTAGAGGAATCACATTAAAAAGTGAAGTTGATATCTAAATTAATAATATTATTTATAGGAATACAATTCAAAAGAATATTTGCAAGAGTATTAAATACTTATATTCAATATGACAAGATAATACCCATCATAGAATAAGTTTGAATCTCTCAAAATCTATCCTTTGAAACTGTGCCTGATGGTACCCATTGAGTGATGTGAATCTTAATTGGTCATATCCCATAATTAAAATTTCACATCCAATCTAAAAGGATAAATATAAGAATAAGCAACAAAATGTATTTGATTGATAAAGTAGATTGTGATTAAAACATTAACTTTCTAAAAATATTTTAACTACTCTTTTTTAGTAAGATTGTCTGAAATATCTTAATTAAATATTTATTATTTAACAATTCTATACTATTGTGGTATGCCAACATATAAAGTATGATATATAATTTTTTGATCAATACAATATGTGCTGAATTTGTTCAACACATATTCTTATTTTTTGTTATATTTTAATTTTTTAATATTTTATGAAATTTATTTTTATTATTTATGAAATATTTAAAATATAAAAAAAAAACATGTGATTTATCACTAAAAAAAATATATTCATGTATATTCCAAGTATTAATCAATAAAAGTGATCAAATACTTAAAACCTACATTAATCTCATATATGCTAGGACTCTATGTTTGAGTGTATTAGATCGAATAAGTCCATACTCAAATCAAATTGTCATGAAGGATAACTAATTTTGGTAAGCTTTTCTAATTGATATGTCTTATACTCAAGAGTTGAAATATCTTTAAAACTAAGATAAAATATTTTCAACTTGGCCAGTAATGAGTGATTCAATTGAAAATATACAAGTAAAATGTCTAATATAGGTAAACATATAGGATGAGATCTTTTTTATCAAAGAAAAAAATATATAATTTATCATGCTCAATCATAAATGAGATTTTTTTTCAAACTATTGATTTTCTAAAAAAAAAATACTTATGAAAATTAAAATAAAGTTAAATGAGGTAAATGGAAAGATACGTGACTGAGAGTAAATTGATATGACAATAATAAAGAGGTAAGCTGAATACTATTGTATCTAATTGCTTTTGAATGTTTGTCATTGTCCATCATAATATTTTCAGAATAAGAAAAGAATATAGTGAGTATGAAATGAGTATCAATAATATTAATATTAGCTTATGTGTCAATAATTAAAGAATCTGAAGTATGAACATGGGTAAAACAACCATTAAAAATATTGTAAGCTAAAATTAATTTATTAGTATCGTATAAATAAATTCTATATACTTATATCTAATAAGTATAGGGGTTATGTTGTGTGGATTTATTTTCTGAATAATTTTCGTAGTTAGTTTGTCTCTCTTATTATTGCATAAAGTTCTTACTATTCTTTCTTGAAATAACACCCAATAGTCTTTTTTAGTGTCTCATTTTTTATTAGTGTGTACACCAAACAATGGCTCTCTTACTTCCATCTCTGCTATAACAATGCCCTTCTATATTGTATCAAGTAAGGATTATAATTCGAAACCCTAATTTTTATCAAGTAAAAAACTTCGTTCTCAAAATAAAAAAGACAACTAATTAAAGTTTTCGCAAATCCTATTTTCTATCAACTAAAAAAAATAAATTAAATTTTCTACCAAATAGTTTTTCTTTTATGAATAGTTTTTGCCCATAGAAAAATTTATAGTTTTTCATAAAAGATGCTAGATTAGAGTTTCTGCCAAATAGTTTCTGCTCACTGCCATTCCTCGATGATGATATCATCTTTCATCAAAACCCATGCCACCTAGGCACTATCATCTTCTTCAATGCATCGATGCTCATCTCTCTATGATTTGTAACCCTAACACCCTAACTCATTTATCATAAAAGCAAGTCTTCATAAAATGGATAAATATGATTGAGGCTGACTGCAAATTTGATGCTTCTATCAAAATAAATAAAATAAAATAAAAATTATAAAAAGATAACTATAAAATTGTAAATTGCAATAATATGATTGGTTCTTTTCTTAGAGCAATTGAAATATCTAAATCACAACTCCAAACTAGATCAACTGATATGATAAGAGATTTATCTGTGAAAGATTGTTGATGAATCAATCGAGTACATACATTTGGATTGAAATCATGAAGTTCCCCAACCTTTTACACTTTCTAGGGTGAATTTCATCTTGTAACCAGTGGGACACTCACACTTTACTCTTTTTTTAGCACAAAGCATAGGGGAAGTCACTCTATTGCTAGGAAAATGAGTTTCATTACATTCCTTACAATTTGTTGTGCTAGTGGTATTGGGTGCATGGGGAAAGAATGAGCAATTCTTATCACTTTTTAATGAGTAACAATTGGACACATGAATTATTTTATTATGGTGTCTAAATTTGTGTTCTTTTAGATCAAGTTCTAGAAGAAGTTGTTTTTAAAGAATGTCATATTTGTATTCGTAATGATTAGCATAGTTTTTGATGAGTAAATCATGTACCCCTCTTTTTAGTATTAAAATACTCAAAGAAGACATACTTGATGACAAACACTCATATTCTATTTACAGAGAGAGAGAGAGAGAGAGATCATGAACAAAAAAAATATACATAAAAAACTTGAGTGTAAGGTAAACTTGTTTCTCTTTTGTATAAAAGCTCATATGTAACATGATATGAGAGAATAAAAGCATAGTTGTGATAGGTGTAAGGCGTACCAAGTCGCAAAGGCCTCTTGGAGCCCCAAGGCACAAGGTGCCCCTGAGGCGTGATTTTTTTTATGTAAGGTGCATCTTATTTTACATATATATTTTTAAAAATATAATCAAATATACAAATCTAAAAATACTTTTACACCTTTAAACTTGCCTATTGCACATCACCCTTCGCTCCTCTCCTCGTAGCTCGCTAGAAGCTCGACGAGGAGCTTCTTGTTGAGCTCCATGGAGTTTGTTGAGCTTCTGGAGCTCAATGGATGACAACCTGCATGAAGGCATGCATGTGGAGAGCTTCTTACCTTAGGGAATGTGTGCGCCTTTTTTACTATTCGTGCGCCAGCATGAACAATCCTCGCCCCGGCCAAGGTGAAACACAATGTCTTTGTCTTGCTTGTGTCTGAGCCTAGACGTGCCTTTCATAACTATGAACAAAAGATAATATTTATTTGATTAAAAAACTAGTAGTTAACATTGTTTATTTTCAAAAATATAGATAACACTTCAATGTAGTAGAAATGTCCCAACCATCTCAATAAAATATTAATTATTTTGTTTAGCTTTTCTATTCTACGTAGAGTAACAACACAAGATATTTGATGAATTTTGTCAAGCTCCTCAAAAAAAATAGAGAAATATATTCCAAATAATTATTTATCTTAACATTATAATATTATAATGAATCTAAATTTATATTTTTTTATAAAATTTCATAAATATAATTAAGATTTAAAATATTTTTTTAAAATTGACAATTATATATTTTCATGTTGTATAATTATATATTTTTTAAAATATAGATAAAATTATAATTATTATAATGTAGTATAATTCTCGAAAAAAAAAATAGAGTAACAACATATCTTAGACTATTATGCATGATTGGGATAAAATATTTAAATATCTAAAAGAATTAGTTTGAATAAGTCTTTCTAGACACATTGATATTTTGGTTAAGTCTTAATATATATTTAAACATCTAAGTTAATTGATGGCACCTACTTGATGTTCATTTTTAGAATCTTCAGTTTATTTAATGATGAATATCCAAGTATAGATTGTATAATTTGTGGATCAATGATAGTCAAGTACTTAGTGGTACTCATGTGAATGAAAAAAAATATGTACAGTCTATCTCACCTAATCCAAAGGAAAATATCCTACATGATCTTTAGATTTTACAACAAAAATATCAAAAAAAAGAAGAAATAGTATTACAACTTATTTGCCTAGTAAAAGTATTTATTGAAGATAAATTGTGATGAAATTATAGTGCAATGAAAATAGTACAATGAAATTATAGAAAAAAATGATATTACAACTTAATAGCCTAGCAAAACTACTTATTAATATCAAAATAAAAGATTTCATATATACATTGTCAAGCTCTTTGGCTTGTACAATAGTGCTATAGGTCATGAGAATGTAAAAAGTTATACACTCTACAAAGGAAGTTAAGAGAGTGTGATCACATGTGAGTGTGTGACATGCATATTAATTTTTGAATTTATGATCTAAGAGTTCGGAGTGAGGTGATGAGAAGAAAGAATGGTGACATAAATAATCTTTGTCGAAGCTAGCAACACCAAGAAAACAAGTTTGAATTATTCTAGAGTAAATGTAACAAGACCAGTAGGTGTACACACAAAAAATTCAACTAAAGTGGATCTAATAGTATGTTATATGTCATCTAAACCTCGAACTACCTTTCATAACTCAGTATATAAATTTCAACACATCTTTTGGGTGTGTCCCAACCTACCATGAAAAGAACATGTCATTACTAGTTTTAACTCATAGCATCACTGCTAGCTCTCTTAAATCCATTGTGTGATGAAACTAGAAGTGTCAAACGGCCCGTGCCGGGCTGGCCTGACACGGTTTTAGGCCACCCCACCGTGCTTTTGTGTCAGGCCAGACACGTCACGGTTACTGTACCAAGTCGTGTCTGGCCCGGCATGGTTCTGTGAAGTCAGGCCTGACATGGGCCCACAACCCGAAATCCGTCGGGTCTGCCCTGTTCTGGTCGGGCCAAAATCCTAATTTTTATAAAAAATTAGGGTTTTGGGGTGTACCTCCGCACCGTCGTCGCCCTTTAGGGGACTTAGCTAGCCTCGCTCGTCAGGCGATGGCTTACCGTGACCATGCTTGGTGCGTGGTCATGCATGCCGTGTCCCAGTGCAAGGCACTCCGCTCGGCATGACATGCGGGCCAAATTTCCTCGGCCCGGCATGGTTCAACCGGGGCCGAGGGTGCGCATGACATGGGCTCAAGTATGGTACTGTAACGTGCCGTGCTGGGCCAGACACGGCCGAATCGTGCCATGCCTCATGTCGGGTTGGCCCGGCCCATCCTGTTTGACACCTCTAGATGAAACCAATGTAGTTGTTGATTATTTATCACAACTTTACTCAAATTGGGGATAGATGTAGATGCCTGGATTTTTTTTTTTTTGGTAAATTTCTAGGAGGATCTTGAGTGCTTTTTTATTGAATATCTGAATTCGCAAAATAACTTTTCTAATGCATGAAAATATAAAATACCTCAATGTAGTTTGATCTATCAATGGAAATATTACCCCATTAATTATATTTTATTATTATATTCAAGTCATACGATGAATTATATCATCTCGATCAATCAGTGTAAATATCAATAACTGAGTAATATTATTGTACAAGTGGAATGTTCTTGATGAGTACATTGACATAATCAAATCTTAAACCTTTTTGTATGTGTCATATGAACTATATATCCTAGACATAATTGAGTTAATTACTATAAATATACTAGTAATTGTGCATCACTAAGTATACAATTATTTGTTTTGATTTGTGGCGACTCATCCACTAAGCATGTTACATATCCTTTGTCTGCGAACTAAAATTCTCACAGAAATAGCTCACAATAAATATAAGCACACATTTAATCTAGATTGTGTTATCTTCAATGGTTTCACATTATCTCCGATCATCATTTTCCTTCTATAAAAGGCACATGGATGTTTTTCAAAAGAATCAAACAAACAAACACCACAAACTTTACATTTGTATGTCTAAGTTCAAAAAATATGTACTTAACACAACTACCATATTGATCATCGAAACCTTGTTGGACTACCACTAATTTGCTATCGCATGTCCGACTAGAGGTGTCAACCAGGCCGGGCCGGCCCGGCTCGGCTCGTGCAGTGGCACGGCAGGCCGGCACGAGTTCTTCCCGTGCCAGTTTCACGCGGGCACGCGTGGGCGTGACCCGTCCCCTCCAGAAAAAAAGACCACGGGTCGGGTCTGATTGGATCCCGACCCGTGGTCCCGACTCCCGACCCGGCACGGCTCGGCCTGCCATGCCTACGGGCCGTGCTGTGCCCGGATGGTTTTAAACCATGCCGGGCCGGGTACGGAGGCACGGTCGTGCCCTAAAAAAACGGGCCGGGCCATGCCGGGCCGGCCTGTTTGACACCTCTATGTCCGACGGTCACAATCATTTAACCTCATAGAACAAAATCACAAAATCTTACATTTTTTCTACATAGCATTGTGGTGTCGCTATTAGTGGTAGAAAATGCTTGTGCATGTAGTCGTCGGCACTGACTGAAGATGCACCACAACGCTAAGCACCATGTGTCATCCATGATTTGCCTCCAATTTACTCTAATATCATATTGTTTTTGCTCCTGTGGAACTTGCCCGAGTTTCTTCAAGATTTGGGAATAGAGGAAGGATAAGAGATAAGAGAAAAAATAAAAGAAAAATAAAATGTGTTTTTCATTATTCATTCAAAACCAAAAATACAAACTCACACACACACACACACACACATATGTATATATATAGTTTGCTGCAATTTACACTTGGGTACTCTTAAAAAATGTAACAAAAAAAATTAAAAAATAAATTTACAAACTATACCAAACCATAATTGATTCATTTTTTGCAAAAAACCTATTTTGATGCTTTGGGATACTTGCTCATATATATTTTTGGTCATTAAAATCATAATTTCCATGGCGCACTCCTTAAAATCATAATTTCTTCTTCTTCACGCAATTTTGTGATTTTTTTTTGGGGATGCCATGGCATCTAAATGCCTTTCTGCATTGTAGTTTTTCATTACCTTCACTGGCTTTCCAAATTTCAATTTTCTACTAGATCAACCCCTTGAAGGAAATTTATATTTATATTTTTTTTTTATTTTTATTGGGAAAGCAGAATTGCAAGTGCCTACAATGAAACATCTGCCTCCCATAACAGAGCTCAAATCCTTGCAAACTGAAAATTTGGCCGTGGGAAGATTACATGGGATATCTAGATCCATAAATGGAGTAAAGCCACCTATTGCTTCTGCTTCATACACTGCTGCTTCTCTACAAGCAGCATCAAGTAGTTTTAGTCAGGAGTGTTTGATAGGAGAAGGCTCTCTTGGTCGTGTTTACAGAGCAGTGTTTCCTAATGGGAAGGTTGCTTGCCTATTGCTCTTTTCTCCCCTTAATGGTTCAGGCTGTTCGCATATTTTTTTTTTTAGCAAGTCTTTATTTACATATGAAAAACATACATGATTATGTTGGAAAACAACAAAAACTGCTAGGTGATTTTTTTTAGATTGTTGGGTATGTCAAGATCATTTGGAATATTTTTTTTAAAAGTGATTTCTACTCACTTTTATATTTATAAAAAATAAGAACTCAATTATCTCAAACTTTTTTTCTCATCATAAACATTATATGCTCCAATAATTTAGGGCTCTTGTTATGGTTTATGTTTTAGATCATGTCTTTTTAGTTTTTAGATTTTGTACTTTATGGGTGATGGTATCTAACATGTGGGCTTATCCATTCTAAGTGACATAGTATTTATAGTGGATTTTAATTTGTATATTTCACATTTTTTTTTTCATTCGTGAGTATAATGTCTTTTGTTCGTTTGTATTCTACATGATATTAGAGCTAGGGATAGTTCACCGTAGAGAGAAGACATCAAATTCACAATAGGTACACAATAGGCACATAACTTATACATAGCAAGGGTACAACGGGTGCATAATTGGGAACTCAAGAAAAAAAGGAGATTTTTGGCCGTTGGCATTATTTGATAGTATGTTGAGTCGAGGCAATATATTGAGATTTTGAGAGAGAAAAGTTGACATTCGAAGCTATCCACAAGTCCTTATATAGTTTTTATTCCGTGACACTTATTAGAAAAGAATACATAAAACTTCTCTCTAAGATTGTAATAAATATTTTGTCTTTTAAGTATTATAGTTCTCGTGACTTATATTCTTATTTTAAATTCTTGAATTAGTAACACATAAGTAAAAAATTATATTATAGGTAATTGCTCACTATTTATTATTTTTTGTTCTTGTTACTTGAATATTATAATAATATATGACAAATAATTAAAAATTATTGATTTTAATAATATTTCATATAATTTTCCATTGTATTATGTTGATTTTATTGAGATATCTCAATTATTTTTGTCCGTTATATATGAATATTTGATGTATGATTTTTATTATTAAAACTTATTGCATTATTATGATGTATTATCTTAGAATTGTAACATAGTATTAGGGTGATGCCTTAAGGAAAAATAATTCCTAGGGCATTTGTTGGCATGGGCTAATAAAAACCTAAGTTCAGTGGATATAGTACATGAGGATGAGTCATACTATACATAATTGTTGGATATTATTTCTAGAGAAGAGGCCAAGAGGTTTACACAATATTGAGAGTGACAGATTAGTTATTAGAGTTATTTATGATTTCTCACATAATTCATCTACTATGATACTTGCACTTACTAGACACAAATACAAAATTTCTCTCTTAAGCATCAATAAATTATTTCTCTTTTATATATTATTAGGTATTTTATTCATACGCATATTTTAGGTACTTGGATTATTTACATATTAGCGAACATTGATATTGTTGATAATTGTACTTTATTCATTATATTTGTTCTTTGTTTTGAAAAATATAATTGTAGCTAATGTTAAAGTTAAGCATATATAAATTATTGGATATGATATTATTCAATTTGAATTTTTATTAATTTTTCATGTCATACTTATTTCTAGTTATCTTGTTATTATTCTCTTGATGAATTGTTGTTCTACACAAATCAATCTAATTTTTTATTTTTATTTTTATTGATATTTCTTATAGAATCAAGAGATTTTAATGAAGATTCTATTTAGGATTGAGTTGAGTAGATTGTATGTTTTATTTTCAACAATAAGATCTTATTTATGTATGAATTCTTAGACGGATCATTCATTACTTGCCAAAATAAGGATATTATATATTAGTCTTGAGGGTATTTCAATCTTAAAGCATTAGGAATATCAAATAGGAAAGTTTACGAGAGTTTCTTTTCTTACATGTAGTCTGAATTGAGTATGAATTCATTCGATTTAATATACTTAAATATGCAAGGATATTGTATAGATGTGAACAAATAAGGATTTAAGTATCTAATTACTTTTGTTGATAAATTTTTGATAGATATATATAAATATATTTCTTTTGTGATAACTCACATATTTTTTTATTTTTTAGATTTTTTATAATATGATAAAAAATTAATTTGATAAAAATAACAAAAATTAAGAAGTAATATCGTATTAGAATATATGTTAAACTAATTCAAAACTTACTATATCAATTATATAATTATATATCACACTTCTTGTGCCGACACACTCAAACAGGATGAAGTTATTAAAAAAAAGAATAAATATTTGATCGAGACAAATCAGACACTCTTAATTATTATAAGTATTCCAAAATATTTCTAGGAAGATATAATTTTAATTAAAATTTATTTCATCAATTGGATATTATTTTTTATTATTTCTCATTATATATTCTTTTAGATCTTATAACTTGGAGAGAGACTAATTAGCTTATCTTCTAGAGTTTTTAATGTATTTGTTTTATCATTGATCTCTCTATATATTAGGACAAATTGATATTTAAGTTCTTGAAATATGTATTCTTTAAGTATTTAAGTACCTAAATAGGATAAAAGTATTTTTTATCAAGGACTTATAGAATTTAAATGAATACGAAAATTATTATTTTTTTGATTAGGACATATTTTTTAATGAATCTAGAAAGAGTATAAGTTTAAATATTATACTTGGAGTTATTATTATCTCCCTTACATGTTTCCTTGTTTGGACTACCAATTAGTAGAGAGATTTACTCGTTGATTACATCTTGTTATGTTGGGATGGAGTAAGATTTTATTATCATGGAATGATTATATCTACCAAGAAATTCAGATAATATTGATTTTAGATAGAATGAAGTTTCTAATGAATAGAGATATCTTTTAGGTTCAAATGACACAATATTATGCGAGTTTTCCATCGTATAGATTATATTGAATTAGTAACTATGAAACTGGTTACCATGACTTAAAATCTATATTATAGAGAGAGACATATCCAGCTAGTTCAAATAAGAGGCAAGCCTATCGAGGAGTCATATGATCGTGTAACTAATTTTTCTAATCTTGACTTCTTGATTATTTTTCGGAAGGGATAAATGAGTTATACTTTATAATTAATTTCATAGGTTTTGAGGCACCTTTGTTTTGTTCTTTATTTTTTTCTTTTATTATTTCTCATAAAAATATTAGGATATGTAAGTCTCTTTCTGAGTAATTATCTCAACTAGGATGGTAGACCATAATGAGAGAGATATATGCCATCCATTTTAATAAGACTTTGAGAATTAGTATTATAAAATTTAGAAAAGTTTGTTGTTAATTGTGGGTGGATATTTACTGAGAAGACAAATACATGTGGGAAGGTAGATCACCTTAATGTAAGACTTGTAATAAAGAGATTTACTTAAATATTTAGTGTAGACTGCTATGATACTTTCTCTCCAATGGCTAAAATGGATTTAATATTGATTTGTATTTTTCTTACAATATCTCATAGTAGATGGTACACATGCTAAATGTGAGTAATATATTTCTTTATGGTAACTTTGAGGAGGATGTTTATATGGAGTTGCCACATGGTTTTCGAGCATCATAGTCAGATATAGTTTGCATATGATGGATAATATTTTGTAAGATTTAAAATAATCATTGCGATTATTGTTTACAAGATTTTTACAAGATTTAAAATGCATATATGTGTTACTAATTTTCTTTATTTTTTTGGTAGGCCTCTAATGGTAAGATGATTTTATTGATTATTTATATGGATAATATTTTGATTATGGGAAATGACAAGTTAAGGATTATCCAATTTAAGAATTACTTTCATGTATAATTTCAGGTGAATGTTCTTGGAAGACTTAGATATTTATTTAGCATGAATGCGACTTATTGTATGTGAAATATCATCTTGTCACACTTGATATATACACTTGTATCATAACAAAAATTAATTTTTTTGGCCGTGCTTTAATAAATGTTTTTATTAATTTATGTACTATATTTTTCATATGACCTTTCATGTTACTATGATTTATAAGTAAGTAGTAGGAAAAATTAATTATATAATAATGACTAAACCAAATTTATTATATACTATCAGTATAATTTATTGTCTCATAGATTCTCCTCAGTAGTTTTGTCTTGATATATTTTTTTGCATGCTGAGGTATCTGAAAAAATTTATTATATACTATACTTTATTGTAATAGTTAGGAAAAAAAGCATAATCTCTAATCTAATGTTTTATGAGTATATGAGATAAATATATAAGAACTAATTCTTTCTTAAAGAGAAAATTTAGTATAAGATTATGATGAAAATGCATTATGGGATTGAATATGAAGAATTATATCTTTTTTTTTTTATAATAGTATATTCTACTAGGTGCTTGAGTGTAATTAATATGTTGTTTATTTTTAATTATCATTAATATATGGCCAAACTAAGAATGTTTAATTATAATATTAGTGATATTTTTATTCTAGAGAGAGACATGTCAATTAAGTAAATACATTATAATTTATTATTCAGCCCTCCAAACTTTATCAATAAAAATTCATTCAATTTGATATACTTAAATACATGAGGATCTGTTTGAAAAGAAATATTAGATAAATTTAGATATTTTTTATTTCATATTATATTTTTTATTTATATTTTTAAATTTTTTAATAACAATATAAAAATAATTAAGAGTGACAATGTATCAAAATATATATCTAATAGTTTAAGATATTTGTAGTCTTTTTTTGGTCTTAAGTTAAGGGATAGTGTTATTATTGACTTCAACTAAATTTGTTGGTTGATATATAGTCTCAACTTTTTTTACAAATACTTTTTTATTTAAGTTGTATTTCTTCTTAGTCTATGTTATGATAATATTTTGTTTATTTGATTTTTTGTTCCTTTCTTGATTTCTTTTTATTAGCCAAACTAAAAATAATATATCTAGTCTTAGTAGAGTTATTAAGTTGGGGGTGAGGCATGTTAATTAGTAAAATTATGAGAGCTTTATATCATATTCTTTAAGTTGGTGTGAGTAATGACTAATTTAATTTGATTTACACATACATATAAGGATCTAATAGGGTGAGATCTAAGAGAGATTTAGATACTTTATTATTTTTGTTGTTGATCGTATGTGGTTTAAATGATTATTTGTTTTTTTACTATAGATCATACATTTTCTCTATTTTTAGTTATTTCATAAAATAGTAAGATCGTATAAAAAATTAAAAATTGATAATTCATTAGAATTTATGTCAGATAACTTAAATATTTACTCAATTAATTATGACTATTAGTAATAATAGATCAGATAAATTGACTTAATAGATATGATATTGAGAAGACTTAATGAGTATTTGTATAATATTATTTGTGTGCATTTATTAGGAGAATAATATTTTAGTTTGCAAATATATTCTTTGAGAGAAGACATTTTTGTTTTTTTTTAGAAATTTATCATAAAGTGACTTTGGTGTAGAAGTATCAAACAGGACTTGTCATGCAGGCATGGGCCATTATAGTGTGGCATGGTTGTGCCATTGTGTTGTGCTTGCATGACCCATGACAGTGTGGAACATCCATGCCACCAGCTGGTCGGCCCGGTATGACATGATTGACCCGTATAGTGTAGGGTTGTGTCGGGCCTGGAGTGGGTCGTGCTGGTTTGAGCTAGCATTAACTAGATTTTTTGGCTTATTCAATATTAATTATTGTGGGACTTGGGCATGGGCTATTTGACTTTACTTTAAAGTTTTAAATGTCAATATAAATTTAAATTTTAAGTCACAATGACGTGATTGCGACTTAAGAATTTACATTATGTTTTGATATTTTGTTCGGTTCAAATAAAAGATTAAAAATTTTATTTAATTTCAACAAAGTCTTAATGAAACAAATACATAATATAAATAATGAGTAAATCAAATTGAAAAAATTTTCAAAACTTAAAATGATAAAAACAAATAAGCACCAACATTTTAGCATAATATCAGTTTCACATGAATCAAGAATTATTAATGATTAATCGGTATCTGTAGTATAGTACTATAGGTGAAGATGTAAATCATTATCATCAGTATTGTGTTTGATGATATTGTTAGTACTCTTAATATCCTTGATCTTTATGTCACATAAATTATCATTTATCATTATTTGTTGTATCTTATCTTGAACGTCTAACTTCTTATCTTCAAGTCTTTTATGTATGAAAGTATCTCTACGATATCAGGTCGTAATCTTAATCTCCTACTTGAAATGATATTGACGGTCATAAAAAAAGACTTCAATACTATGCTAGATACTAGAGGAATCAATAGATCATGTGTCATCTTTGATAGCACCTGATAAGTGATTCATATGACTTTCACTATAACAAAATATCTAAATTCTTAATATCAGCATCTGATAGTATAAATCAGTAATCAATATCTAAATACCAAGATAACTCGCTTCTATTCGATAGATCACCCCATTATTTGCTCATGACTAACTAAATATGATGTTCATGTCCATACTCAGAGAACGACTATAATTATTATACCCATTTTGTCCATGCAGTGGTACGACTCATCTGGCGGTCTCAGATATCCACTTTCGTGAGACTTAGCCTGCCAAATCACAATTTACAACTTTATGTTGACTAGTTTTATCCTCCCTTGGGCTCATCAGGAGAGCGGCTCTAGCTTCTGATTGGTTTGTGAAGAGTAGACCAATATCCTTCTTCATAGTTAAGTCCTAGTCTAGTGACAAATTCCTGAAACTTAACCTGGTCAGCATATCTGAACTTCAAAGAAGCACCACCTTTAATTCACTTGCGCTCATCTTTTGGAGTACTCTCATATATTCTCACTTATATCTGTCAGCATGTTTGATCTTTAATTAAGTCTTCAGCTACAGTCGTAAATACTTACATATTAAGTTTGTGACACTGAGCTGCTTGGCTCGGTTGACAACTATATTCTGGTGACTACAATTATACTTAGATTAAAGTGGAGTTGATATGATTAGTCGTAATACCATGTCATATTATTCATATAATAGTGATGACAAAGTTGGGATGCCTAGCAGAGGTATACCTAGAGATAGGAAGATAATAGTAACTTATTCTTTTTGTGGGAGGTCATGACATATTCAGGAAATGTGATGATATTGAATCCTTAGTTATAATGGATTTTTTAATGTTCATAGACTAAACAACAAACCACTAGATCTACTTGGGTTGGGTCATTTACGACTGCATTCACTTGATATATGATATTTTTTAGGGAGTATTTTAGATTATGTTTTTTGGGTACCATTCGATCATGTACGTCTATATTCATTGTACTTTTTGTTCATTATATTTCTCTAGATTATTGGGCATTAAATTCAAGGGTTAATATACATGCCATAGGTAATTATATTATTTTAATTTTTTTTATTGAGTCTAGAGCCTTTTATATTTTCATGACCAATTAGAGGTGTCAAACGGGCCGGCCCAGCACGGCACGACCCATTTTTCATGAGCACGGTCGTGCTACCGTGCCCTGCCCGGCACGGCACGGTTAGATAAAGGCGGGCACGCCTTGCCAAATACGGTCGTGACTCGTGTTTGGCAAACACGGTCATGACTCGCGAGTCACGACTCACGTCACGCCTCGGCACACGTGACACGCCGCCAGTGCCACGCGTGCCTGCGTGAACCGGCACGGGATGGACCCGTGCCGGCGTGTCGTCCCAAGACACGGCACGGCACGTTTGACACCTCTATGACCAATGATATCCTTGTACTGGCTAGGAGACATGACAATATCAATGATGGTTATTTTTTAACACATGTTTTATATGTATCTGAATTTCAATATAATTTGTTTATGTTAATTATTTCATGATTCAACAAGGCCATGATATTATTTTTTTTTTCTTCTAATATTTTTATACATGATCGTTAGATCAAATAGATGACTTTCTCAGGATTGAATGAGATGAATTATTTATGTACTTCTCGACTCATATGTGTCATTTTAGATGAATGACCATTATTATTTTACTATTAATTTACTCTTGAATGAGACATCATTTATTAGAAAAGATGAAGATTCTAGAATCGAGCATTAGAGAAGTGATATTTAGTGAATGTGAGTCATATTAATTAGAAAAATATACTAGAGCTTCTTATCTGACACATCAAGAGGATACTAGGAGGACTCATTCCAACTAATCTATTCAAATGTTTGGGAACACTATAGGATCATTATGTATTATAGTCTGAGATATTTTGTTATTTTTGTTATTTATGAGTTCTCATTGGACATATCTAATTGTCCAATGAACTCTTGGAGTTGTGCTCTAAATAATTTTTAGTATTGTAACAAAGTTGTAATAATCACCCGAGTCAAATTTAGCATTGTGGGCTAGTTTTGTGGGATCGTATCATGCCACGTGTTTTTTGGCACGTGGGACATGTCTTGCATGCTAAAATGGGTCATGCCATGGCCTTCTGGTTTGTTTGCAATCTCTGCAATTGTATAGGCTATGCGACACGATAATGTTAATGTTAAGTATTTTTTTTTAAAATAAATATTCTATATGTATTGGAATTCTATTATAATTTATTTTTTATTAGCTATTTTACTAAATAATAAAATTGTAATATTATTTTATTTTATTTTGGTATCTCTATACATAATTGGCAAAACAACCATACGATTTCTCTAGGAATTGAATAATATGAATTATATATGTCTTCTTTTACTCCCAGGAACATCTCTAGAATTTATCTATTATTGATTATTTGATAATACACTTTTTGGTAGGACATATATTATTGGATAAAATAAATATTTTAGAATTGAACATGAAGAGAGTGAAATCTATTAATTGACATATATATGATTGCTAGCATTTAAGAAAAAAATTTATAAAATTTTATAAATTATGAAAACTCAGTTAGAATTTAATATTATAATATTGAGAAGTGATATTATTTTAAAATATATTTTTTATTAGGTTTTATGTTTCTTTGAATAATATGAAATAATTTATTAGACATTTTGTGCTTATACTTCTATATAGAATGAGATAATCAAGAGAAAAAATTAATATTTTGTTGAGGCGGCTAGGATAGAGGTGGAAAAATGGTTGTGCCGAGCTTGTGTGACCCACTTTTTTTAGGACTAGCTAGGTTACCATGCCTTAGTTAATAATGACATGACTTTTAAATTGGGTGGTATCGTGTCGACACGCAAGATACTCAAGATACCCAAATCATGCCAAGCCGAGCCAAATCTAACTTGCCCGTACCCTAGCCTAGATCAGGTCAAGACTAGCTTGGTTTGGTCAGTTGAGCTAAAACTAGTTCCCACGTGCCGACATGTCGGGTTGGGTCATTCCACTTCTTTTGTGACATGTGAGCTAGAAATCCTCGACACGGCTTGATTCATGATGGACCATGCCAAGCCTCCTTTTGCGAGTTGTACCATGGGCTGGGCTCAGGCTACCCAATGGGCCTATCCATTATACACATGTGGGCTTGAATACTTAAATCATATAGGAGTGTGCCTAAATATTTTTGAGAGAATTATTGTTAATCATTAATTTTGTAATCAATCAAATATTATATATCTCTCATGGTGTTTCTTATATTAAATTTTATATTTAGGAAATACATTTTTTAAATTTCACCCAATATTTTAAAGGATTGTATGAGTGTCGATGTGATGTTCTTTGAGTATAAGTTTTTTTTTTTAAGGATTCAATTTTAAAAAATACACATTCATACACCATAGTTGTATGACCCTTCTTGTATCTTATTATTACTCCTCACAGAAGGTTAACCATCAACACTACTCTTATTTCGATACCTGATACTACTAGTATGTTTAATTTTGAGGAAAGTAGTAAGATCTCTCTTGAAGCATTGTAATAGGGAGATGAGCCTAGTATTAATATCCCACTAGACATGATGTGAGCCTTTACAAGAGGGTGAGATAAGAGTTGAGAGACTTATTGATCCTAACATACTTAGTGAATATTTATAAGGTGTAGATTGTGAATGATTTTTTATAGCCTGAAGCAATCTCATAGGAGATGCTTTAACAAGTTGTTTTATGTGTCTGTCATATAGAGAGAGAGAAAGATAGAGAGAGAGAGAGAGATAAAGAGAGAGATAGATAGAGAGAGAGAGATAGATAGAGAGAGATAGACAGAGAGAGATAGATATAGATATATAGATAGACTAATAGATAGATAGATATAGATATATAGATAGACTAATAGATAGATAGATAGAGAACCAATGGGTCTTAAGGCTCACTTACGTGGACCCACTAATCCCCTTGGACCCCCGGAGAACCGAGCAGGTAAGAAATATCCCCAGTGCTCCCCACTGGTAATATTTGAACTTGTGTTCTCCTGTACAATGCCAAGAGCCTTAACCAGCTAAGCTCTCTATGAGGGGATGTGTATTTGTCATATTTGGTCTTATGTGATGAGTGATTATTTATATTTTTTTTAACATAGATCAGGAAGTTATTATGTAATATTAGTCTTGTATGTTAATGATATTTTGATTATAATAGATGATTAATATATAATATAATATATTTTAACTAAAATTATTCTTAAATTCCAAGTTTCAGATGAAATATTTGGGATATCAAAGATATTTCTCGAGTATTGACGTCAGATACTTAGGAGGTATGATTTTTCTTTTTCAAAAAAGATGTGTTTTTCATGTTTTGTATTATCTTATTATGAGAGGATGTACACTTGCCACCTCATCACTTATCTAGATATAAACTTGTCTATGAGATTTCACTAGAAATTTTATCAGAGGATGTTAATGATATCTTGAAAGCTCCCAGATGATTATATATTATTTTTCTTTCTTCCAAGATACGTATTTGTGATCTCTACGCATCAATTTGAAGAAGAGTATTAAAATTTAATTTAGTTTTTTTTTTATTATTTTTTATTATTTAAGAACACTCACAATATAAGCTATTACAAATCATATATATAATGTTTATTGTATAGTCAAAATATATTAAAATTTACTTTTTTTCATCTCTGTCTTCTTTTTTTTCTCAAATTCCATCAAAGGCCAAAATCCTATTTGTTTCTCCACAGGGGCATGGTTTGTAATTATTCTTATGATTGTTTTTTTATATTTTATGTTACTTGGGGCATGATTTGTAATTATTCTTATGATTGTTTTTTTATATTTTATGTTACTTGATGAATTATTATTCTAGATGCATTTAAATATATATATTTAACGATAAACTCAATTTTTTCATAATTGTAATAAATTTATGAAACTATAAAAACATAATTTAGAAAAAAAATATTAAAATATTAGTAAATGTTAATTTTTTTAGAATATGATTTCCATGAGTTTTTCATTTTTTTCAATCAACACAATATAATTTATTAGATATTTTATGATGAGATTAGCTTATAATGAAATAGTTAAAAAAAAAAAGAATAAATATATTAATAGAGACAAATATAATATATGTACTTCATAAAAATGTACTATTTAAGTGTTTCTAATGGTAAACAATAATGGCTACTAATTATTTGATAAATATAGAATCTTATTATTTTATTCTTGAATCATATTTTTACTAAATTATTTATCCAAAGGAAATTTTCTCATTTACTACCTAAAATATACGAGTGCACTTAGTTTGTTTATGATACTTAGGTGCTGTTTGATAACCCACTTAAAAAATTTAGCCGTCTTAAAATTAAAATTTTCAATGATTTAAAATTTTAATTGCGTTTAATAAAAAAACTTTTGGAGCAGATAGATTAAAATTCATGTTTGTTTTAAATTTCTTTTAAATAATAATTAATAATAGCACTGAAAATTAAATTTTATTAAAAATTCTATTTTATTTTAATAAAGTGAACTACATTAATAATAAGGATAAAAATATAAAAAACATCATTTTCAGCATTCAACATTTAAAGTTATAAAACAAAATTAATATTTTTAGCATTCAATTTTTAGTCATTTATCAAACAGTTTTTTAATACAAATTTAGCACTTATAAAATTTAGTACTTAATTTTTCAGCACTTAATTTTTTCAGTTTTATCAAACGGTCATTGGATTATTATTTATTATGTGCTTATTGGTAGCAAAATAAAAAATATATTTTTTAAATATTTTTGAATACCCCAATTGATTTTCTTCATTATATAAATATTAATATATCAGAATTCACAATAATTATAATATTAAATATGTTTATACACGCATAATATTAAGATGACTGTTCATCACCTAAGAAATATTTGTGTTGTAAGCATATGTTGAATGTAGAGATAGGCACGGTTCAGCCGTGCCTGGGCCGGCCCGGCACGGGAATTTCCCGTGCCCGGGCTCGTGCCGTGCCCGACCACGACACGATCATCCCGTGCCGTGCTGAGGCCAACCGGGCCTCGTGCCGTGCTTTGCTCGGCACGGTACCGTGCTTTGCCCGGCACGATACCGTGTTGAATTTTTTTTTTAAATTGGGTTACTGGGCGCCGAAACCCTAATTTTTTTTAAAATTAGGGTTTCGGGCGCGCCCAATTCCTAATTTTTTTTTAGAATTAGGGTTTCGAGCGCGCCCAATCCCTATTTTTTTTTAGAATTATGATTTCGAGCGTGCCGAAATCTTAATTTTTTTTAAAATTAGGGTTTTGGGAGCGCCGAAACCCTAATTTTTTTTTAAATTTAGGGTTCGGCCGAACTCGACGAATCGTGCCGCGGGCCTGTGCCGGGCTGAACCCCCAAAAAACCATGCCAGGATAGGCACGGCATGGTTACTGTTCCGTGCTGTGCCTGGCCTGGCACGAAAGCCCGTATGGGCCTGGAAAAAATGTAACGGGCCGGCCTGGCCCGGTCCGGCTCGTTTGTCACCTCTAGTTGAATGATAGGTCTCCAGACGATAGATCTCTGGTTCAAGATTAAGCAGACACGTTCTCTTTGTTCTTCGAAAATAAAATTATCTGGATATTAATTTCTCCAAAATTATATTAGGTGTATTTAAATCATCACTAATGAATTTGATCTCATAAGAACTCCAAAATTAAATATGTTTGGTCATGATCACTACCAAGATGATTGATCAGTATGAAAGTTTGTCGTATACATTTATCCTTGGGGGGAGGATGAAAAAAAATTAAAAAAAAAAAATCTTCCAAAATTATATACTAAAATAAAATCTTGTACACTATATATGATCTTCATCACTTGTATCATATCTTTTATGGGTAAAATTGGCAATATATTAATTTCTCTATGTTATAGTGTGCACTACATATAGTTTATGAATTTTTTTTTTTTTGGATTTTCCATGAAGCCTGCTTCACATTGTTAGCATGCAAAAGGTCAATTTTGTGATTTGATTCTAATTTTTCTCTCTCCAACTTCATCTTCCTCATTTCACCCATCTGTGTTTCACATGCTTAGATAATGGCCATTAAAAAGATAGACATGGTAGCTATGATATTGCGAGATGAAAATATCTTTCTCGAGGCTGTTTCTACCATGTCTCGCCTGAGGCACGTGAACATCGTCTCTCTGGTGGGTTACTGTGCTGAGCAGGGCAAACGACTTCTTCTCTACGAGTACATTGGAAACCAAAACCTGCACGACATCCTGCACTGTGTCGACGATGAAAGCAAGATCCTGTCTTGGAACGCACGTGTTCGTATTGCTCTTGGCACTGCCCGAGCTCTAGAGTATGATGCCGCTTATCTGTCTGACATTACATTTCTACCCCCCACAGTGCTCTCCTCATATTTCGTGCCTGCGACGTGGCTAGGTACCTGCATGAAGTCTGCTTGCCTTCGATCGTGCACAGAAACTTGAAATCTGCAAATATTTTGCTTGACGAAGCGCTCCATCCTCACCTATCTGATTGTGGCTTAGCTGCTCTCTCTCCGAGCACGCCAAGACAGGTACGAAAGCTTAGAGACAGTATGACAGCTGTATAAAGTGAATCATGGTGCTTTGGTTCTCCACAGGTATCGCAGTACATGGCTGCCTCTTTTGGTTATAGTGCTCCCGAATCTGCCATGTCAGGATCTTACACAGTCAGAAGTGATGTTTACAGTTTTGGGGTGGTGATGCTCGAGCTCCTGACCCGCCGGAAGCCATTGGACAGGTTGACGCAGCTTCTTTTAGTGCTCTTCAGAATAATGGAACTTCTCCCAATTGATCACTTTTTTTTGGGGGGGGGGGGGGGGGGGTTACTGCCACAAAAGAGAGAGATTGGAACCATCACTTGTGAGGTGGGCTTCTCCCCAACTGCATGACATGGATGCATTGACAAAAATGGTCGATCCCACGCTGAACGGCATGTATCCTGCAAAATCCCTTTCACGTTTTGCAGACATAATTGCTCAATGCATTCAGGTAACTGCTGATCCATATTTGCCCAATTCGTGACCATTTTTTAGGGTTTCGTTTTGTGGTGTTCTGCGCGCAGGCAGAACCAGAGTTCCGCCCTCCCATGTCGGAGGTGGTGCAGGCTTTGATGCGGCTGGCGCAGAGGCCGGGCAGGTTCGAAAGTTGTTCCAGCGAGGACGGCGGAGTTTCGTTCAGGACTCCTGAACACGAGGCCGGCGATCTGCCTTTCTACCTGCCTCACCGCCATGGAAAATCTGAATCGACCTGCTGATCCCCCATGCAACCACGATACAAAATTTTCCCCAGATCGTGGAAATTGTACTTTCTTGAGTTTTTTCTGTGTGCGTCATGTGTTTGTCGTTGCCTACTATCTTACCACACGGTGCTTGTCAGTCTGATATTTATCTCAACAATGGACGCTTCTTAACAAGCAAAATAAATTATTATGATAAATGTCTCGCATAAAACGCCACGGCTGATATTCTTGGCAAGTTACAGGAAACTGAGGAAGATGACTGATAACTTGTAATCATCAACTGATATAACCATCACCATACATCATGGGGTGATGTGGAAGATGACAGATGAGGTCGATTGCACGTGCCATTGGTAACTTAATGCATCGATGAAAAAGCCCTCGTTTTTCTTTTTTCTTTTTTTAGTTGGTCCGCATCGAACCAAACGAAATCGGCAGGCTTGCCTGACCTAGCTCTCTCTGCTAGCTAAACAGACATATGCAGCACTATTCGACCATTGAATCTTCATCTCCTGCGGTGCGCTTTGCGCGGGAATGAGGCTCCATGCCTCTCCCCATCAATCTCCTCGAACCGTTCCCTTTCGCTTCTTATATAATAAGAGGAGATTCCCTGATAGCGAAAATGCAGTGGTTTCGAATAAGGACGAAGAAGGCAGAGCACGTGATAGAACGAACAGAACGGTGTGGTGCATAAGGAACAAGGCCCTCGTTGTGAAAGCCGGATTGCTAGGTTTCTTTTTAATGGCGAATTGGCTCCTGCTTTCGAGTCTTCGGCATCCTCATCCCAATTATTCTCCGATGCCCATTACCACGAAGGTTTGCCTTCTTTTTACCTGTGCTCCGTCTCTCTTTTTTTTTTGAAGGAGACACAGTTAGGGTTTAATTGGTGTCGGATTTGGCTCGTTATGTTCTTGTTTCAATTGCTTATACCATGGAATCAAGCTAAACACGTCTTCTAAGCTTGATTTTGAATCTAATCGAGACCACGAAGGTTTGCCGTCGTTCTTGTTAATCTCAGTCTGAACACAGTCTGAACACAGTTCATTTTTCAAAGAACCCTAAATATAATTGATTTTCCTTCTGGTTCAGAAGCCATGGATCCATCTGAAACTCTGCTTAGACGTGGTTTACCCCGCCGTCTTCTTTGTGGACCATGCAGATCAAAACTAACAGTGAAACAGTGCGTAGGATGGAAGCTCCTGCTCCTCTATAAGGAGGATCCATGGATACCTGTTATCCGTTTTAGCCTCATTGCTATGCTCCCCCTGTAGATTATATAATTTATAGCCAACATGCATGGTGGGAGCTTGATGGCGATTAAAAATTGTGGATTTGATCCAATAAAATTTTGTATGATTGTTTTTAAGTGTTCTTATGTGATAGAAGATTGAAAATCATGTGGGTAGATAACATGAGGTATTAGAGTAAAAATATGAAAACAAGTTAATTGAATATATAATAACATATAGCCAATAACTTTAATATTAAATTAAGAACTATAGACCAAAAAATTAATATTGATTAGATAAAATAAAGGGTCACAATATAACTATTATGTGAATGAAGAATATTTGATTAATACAATATATAAAATATGTTATACAATTCTTATAATAAAATTGTATATTATAAGAATTTATATATTGCCTAGATATCATATTTATAATAGATAAAATTAAAGATAAATATATTATATGATCTTGACATATAAATAAGATATTATATATTATTTTGATTAAAAATATGTATATTAATAATTTTTTTTTTTGTTTTTTAACCTTTCTTCCCTACTCTTCACATCCAATCCCTACTATCCCTTGGCTTAGATATGAGTCTTGGGATCTTGGGCTCAGAGCAGGTAAGGCCTTCATTCCTACAGTATGATAGATCCAATTGATAGATATCCCGTGGAGCATATCTGACATAATAGTTATATTGTGACCCTTTATTTTATCTAATCAATATTAATTTTATTGTTACACGCTAATAAAAGATTTTAAAAAAATATATCAGATTAATGAAATAAATTATGAATAAAGTATTTCAGAACAATCTTGGATTTTAAAAAATTTTATCTGACATAGGGTTTAGGGTTTAGGGTTTAGGGTTTAGGGTTTAGGAATTATGCCGGGTCATCATGATGATGAAGAATCTCAGAGAATCCTAAAATTTTTTTATTCATAGTCTAGTTAGAATCTACATAGTGGCTGGTGAGACATGTATAAGATGATTCATCATGACTTATCCAGATATCGGACGTCATAAACACCACTTCACTATATACCATAAATTAATTAATTATTTTTTATTTTTTTAACTTATATATTTTTAGTATGTCATTCCTAGATGTGGACCTAGGAATCCTATGATAAAGATCAAACTCATAATTCCTATATAAAATTTTTGTTTTGTTTTGCCAATTAGATTACTATATTGTTGGTGTTTAAATTAATAAGCTAATAAATAATATAGATATAGTAGCATATTATTAAAAATTTGGATAAATATGATAAAATAATATATATATATATATATATATGTATATGTATATATAGTTGAATTTATATAAAAATTATAATAATGATCATACTGTTTTGAGAACTAAAATTCATATGATCAATTTTAATTATATTGAAAATATAATATGCTAAAGATGATCTATAAACATGTGCATCACTTGCTTGTTGAATTATTGACTGCTTGGCAACTAAATCTCTTATATATCACCTAGATTTTATATATATATAATTCAACAAAATTTATCTATTTTATTTATACATATAAAATAGATAAATTTAGAGATTAGTGTATCATATGATTTAGACATGTGAATAAGATATATATATATATATAATTTGAATTAAAAATATTTGTATTAATAAGTTTTTTTTTTTTTTTAACCCTTCTCCCCTACTCTTCAAATTCAATCTATACTATCTCTCAACGCATATATTAGTCTTGAGATCTTGGGGTCAGAGCAGGTAAGGCCTTTATCCCTACAGTATAGAGATCCAACTGATAGATACTCAGTGGAGCATATCTTATATTCATAAGGATCGAACTTGTAATCCTAAGGTAAGAACAATCATTCTTTTTTTTGTCAATCAAATTACTATGTTGTTGATGTTTGCATTAATAAGTTAGTGAATAATGTAGAACAAGTAGTAGATCATACAAAATTTGGATAAATATGATAAAATAACACACACACACACACACATATACATATATATATACATATACATACATACATATATATGTATATATACATATACATACATATATATATATATACATACATATACATATACATATACATATACATATACATATACATATACATATACATATACATATACATATACATATACATATACATATACATATACATATACTGATATACATATACATATACATATACATATACATACATATATATATATATATAAACATTTGCATCACTTGCATGTTGAATTTATATTGATTGCATATGACAACCAAAAAGATGTGTTGGCAGCTAAATCACTTGCTTGGATTATTAACCACATTTGACATAATCTTCCAGGAACAATGGAAAAACTCTAGCAAGAGTGCAAGACCACACAAAGGCCCCTACGAGCGAATGTTGGCCATGGCTGCCCATGCACTTGCTGAGGTACTCACCTCTAAGATAATGCTATCTTTACATGCTCTAAACAATCCTTGATATCAATACCCATGTTTTTTTTTTTAATCAGGATAAGCGCGAGCCAAAAGATTTATGGCATGAGCCTTCTCTTCCATCTTCCCGTTCGAGACCTTGCGCTGATCATCGACAATGGAAGCCTAGTGGTAATAACGCTCCTGCCACCTTTTCTATCTGTCATGGTGTGTGGGTTTGTGTGCGTGGGCATGTCTGCTTTTGGTTTGGTAAATGTTCCAAGAATGGAGCATGCTAAAAGAAAGAAAATGTTCTTGTTCTTACTAATAAATGAATCATGATATGCCCATCTCTAAGTCGTGAAAGTTGTTACTAAATTGACATTCTGTGATTGATATTGCAGAGGGAAGTAATGGTTTCATTTTGGTTACTGCAAATGGTGGAATTAATCAGCAGCGAGTAGCCGTAAGGATTCTTTATGAAAATTTACTTTCTTCTGATGTGATGATAGTTGTTGCTTGATCTTTTTTTTCTCTTTTTTTTCTTTGTCAAGCAGATATGCAATGCTGTTGCAGTTGCGCGATGGCTGGATGCAGCTCTTGTTATTCCTACATTTATGCACAGTAGTGTATGGAGGGATGCTAGGTGATCAATTTCTCCTCGAATTGAATCACATGGAAGCACTCATACGCCACATTCATATGCACACATACACCCAACACACACACACACACACGTGCGCACACACACACACACACACACACACGCACACACACGCACACGCGCGCGCGCACACACACACACATCATATGTTTACTAGATTTTCATTTGCTTGAGTATATCAAATTGAATATGTTCTTAATCATACCAAATTGGTATGTAGGATAAGAAGTTTTCATATATTTTTCTAATCAATACGTATTACACTTTATGATAGAAATAACTTTGAGCCCATGATAAATTATTCTTAACTTGGTCAGTGATAGATGATCAAGCTATATATATATATATATATATATATATATAAGTAAAGAGTTCAATACACACAACATCTAGAAAGATACAGTACTGTAGAAAGAAAACATATAATTTACCATGCTTATTTTTAAATGATTTTTTTTTAATTTTTTGATCCTACAAAAATAAATTTAAGTAGAAATAAATATAAAATTAGAGCTGAATTGTTTGGAAAGATAACTCGCGTAAATAAGTATGACGTAAGGAAATAATAACTAATAATTTTAGAAAGTATGTTATTGACTAAAATAATGTTTTTAGAACAAGAGAAAATGATAGCGAATAAATATAATTACTAGTAATATGAATATTATCTCATGTGTCAATAATATGAGGGTCTGAAATATGAGTTCGAGTGAGATAGCTTGTAATATCTGGGCAAGAATAGTATTGAGAAGACTGATTACTTGTGAAGTTTAATGTGTCAGGGTAAAAATTATCTTGAGATGGCTGATTGCCGGTGAAGTTCTTGTGTTGTATGCATATGTAGGGGGTCACGCTTTGGTACGATGGAAAATGCCTTCGTCCAAGAGTGGTGGGTTTTAGGTTCGAGACTTATCAGACATAATATCTCTAATTTTTAAGGGTAAAATTGTCAAAATATTAATGTCTATCTGATCTCCTACTAAAGATATATATATATATATATATATATATATATATATATATATATTAAGAATAAAAAAACATGCTTTTTTTAATGATTTTATGTATAAATAAGTAATTAAAGGAAGCAAAAATCTATTGCTTTATTTGATAATATAAGTATTATAAATACTTTAATATTTAAGTATTGTAAACAAATCAAAGCATATAATACTAACGAACCCTTTGAATATTTTCAATTAAACTGATATACAAATATTTAATGTACTAATTTTTGAGAAAAAAAATTAAGTTGAAGCTTTCTCCAAGTACGTAAATATATCTACCATCTATTCCCAGTCATTTAGGCATCACAACATGCATTTAGTCTTTTTTTATTTATTTTTATTTTTTTATTTACATATTTAATAAATTATTTGATCCCGAACATATAAAAAAATGTCAATATAGAGAAATGAAAATATAATGAAAATTAAATAAAAATTAAATATTGAAAATACACATAAGTGATGATATCCGTGGAGGTCATATAAGTGCACAATGATCCCTCTTTAATGTGAGATTTGAACCAGATTAATATCTTGATATTTTTACCCTTGAAAGTATTAGATGCTTCAACTGATAAGTTTTAAATCCAAGATCTACCGCACTTAGATGAAAATATTTGTCATCACATTAAGACATAATTTTTAATATTTACATGCAACACAAGAACTTTACAGATGATTAATTATCATAATATTATTTTTGTCTAAATATATTTAATTTTAGATTTCTTATGAGATCTAATACATCAATACATGTGTAATTGTACATAATAAAATTAGATGTGACAGCTAAAATTTTTTAATAATAATAAAAAACTCACACGATAATAATCAAATGTGGGTAACAAATATATATGACCCTATCCTAATTCAAATGAGTCAAGCATCCCTAACATGACCTGCCAAAGCAAGCCCAACTATAACCCGACACAACTAGACACGTGCTTGGTTGGATTCAATGGTTGGTTAGATCATGTCTAGCCAGAGTTAAACCTAACTATACACGTGCATGTTTTACTTAACATCAATGCACAACTAGACACGTGCATGTTTTATTTAAATTTATAAGGTACACTTACATTACTAATTTTTTTATTTTATATAAAAGATTCATGGTGTTTGAGTATAGTATAGGAGATAATTATTAATTAGATATTCACATTTTACTCCTAAATTTTTATAAATCAATTAAGTTAATTCTAATAAAAATAAAATAGAAAGTAGTAAATGTAATAAAAGTAAAATAAATATTTTAATTGATTTTGTTTTAAATAATAACAACCTAACTAAAAAGTTTGAAATCTATTTGTCTTCCAGTTTTGGGTCATCCCATATATCTAAAAAATATAAACTTATGTAATTTGGATTTATTTTAATGAAATTTGATGAATTTTTGTAATTTAGATTTATTTTAATATATTTAAAAAATATATATACGAGGACTCAAAGAATACATAACGCAATATAGTTATTATAAAAAATATATAATTATAAAATTAGTGGTGAGACTAAATACTTAAGGAGATACTAGACAAATTAATCTTAGCTGCGTGGTTATTGAAATTAAATCTATTTTAGATTCAGTAATTTTATTTATTTACAACTATGAGTTTGTAAAATAAGAAATAGCTAGGTTGATTTTTATAGTGAGTATGTCATATGCAAAAATATATTTAACTCATATATCGTATGAACCTTAATTGACATGAGAATTGATATAAAAAATTATAAATTCGATAAATAATTAATAAATTAATATCTTAAAATACATATTAGAGTGACATCAATGAATTTTGATATGTAGATAAGTCAGAATGATATTTCTTTCTCACGTGTTATTGTTGATTACGTTGATTATAATTGAAAACTAAAATAAAATAATAAAAATTTGTTAGGTGTTACATTCTAATGATAGTACAAAATAAAATATATAATATCATATTTAATAATATTGTGAATAATAATATTGGAATAAGTTTATCTGTTAGAATAATAATAAAAACTTTTCTAACCAAGTTTTTTTATGTTAGATGTATGTATTATGTTATATACCTAATAATACAAATCAACTTATAATTAATTTCCCACTCTTTAAAATGTATTTAAAATTCATTAAAACATATTAGAATGTCAAAGAAAAAATATGAATTTTCTATGCATGTAAGTTAATATGATTACTAGGTTGAAATGTTGAATTGATATAAAAAAATTTTAATTTTATTAAATAAATAATAAATCAAGATCTTAGAAATATAGTTTAGTAATATTTATGAATTATAATATATAGATTAGTTAGGATGACATTGTTATTGGATGTGTCACTGTCATTGTTGACAATGTTGATTTTAATTAGAAATTTAATTAAAAAATAAGGTTTTTGTGGGATCTTGTACACATTAATGATGATCCTGTCATATATAATAGTATGATAAATATTTTTAAAGAATATAAAATATAAAATAAAATATATAATATTATATTTGATAATATTATAAATAATAATGTTGCGATATGCTTATTCATAAACATTATTAGAGATAGTTTATAAATTAATATTTTTTTATATTAATTGTATGTGTCACATCATATATCCAATAATATAAATTGACTTAAAATTATTTTTTCGCTCATTATAATATATTTGAAATTTATTAAAATATATTAAAATTTCTAACAAAAAAAAATTATAATTTATGTATGTCAATTGGCCTATAAAACAAAATAATTTCAACTTGATGTGAAAATTCAATAAAATTTGACCTATCTAATTTTGGATTTATGTGTTGTCTGCTAATGTGTTATTGCCGATTTCTTGAATAGTAAATCAGTAAAATCATAATAATTGAATATGATTTGGACATATGATATTTTTTTTAAAATTCTTAAAATTTTTTTATAATATGATGAATATTTATGTGTTTATTTAAACAATATATAAAATATTATATTTTAGTGACATAATTTATGAAAAATTATTAAACTTATTTAAATATTATGAAAATAAATTTGATAGTTATGGTGAGTGTCCAAGTATTCAGATTAGTATCATATTTAATAATGATATTATTTTCATTCAATTATCTAAGGATAAACAAGAAGGTTATCCATTGAATAGCTGTAGATACCAATTATAATTTTATTTTATCTCATAATGATATAAAAAATAAAATTCATATGAATTTATATTAAAAATATTATTTAAATTGACACATGATTTATTGACATCTCAGGCTCTTATTGTAGTATTGAGCTATTTTTTTATAATAATAATATTTTATACAGAACATATTTATAATCATATGTTATAAAAATTTTGTCATACTTAAAAGATTAAGAAGATATATTGATAACTCTTCAACCACTACAATTTTAAGTATGCACTAGTTGGCTTGCCATTAAAAGATTGGCATACATAGATAGAACATATAATGATAGCTCGTTTCAAGCTAGTATGGGTTCGTTCCTCCCTAGCTTGGTTTGTCTCAAGCTATCCTGAATTTGTTTCAGGCTAGATTGAGTTCATTCTAAACTAGTCTTGTTCGTTCAAGGCTAACTTTGGTGCAGTCCAGGCTAGCCTGGCCAAAATTAGTCTGCACGAGATTGCTTGCCAGGATGTTTCGTGTCGCATCTTTTGTGACATGTGGGCTAGAAATCTTGGCTTTGCCCGAGCCGTGCCGTGGCCTATGGGTTGGCATGTTCTTTTTTTCTAGGCACGATATCTTTTAGACTGGGCCTTGTTGTGGTTAGGTTTTCATAGGCTCTGATGAGCATTATTGTTTTAGAGAGATGTTATTTGAACGATGAATATAGTAATATTGTCCATGGTTCATTATCCCTTGACTAAAAAATTATGCCATAACTTTTGTTGCTCAGCATGAGTAATTTCATTTTTAAGTTTTCATAGAATAATTATCAAAATTCTAACTTTTTTCATGTACACACCAGCCACACACTAGCACCATAGTATCCACACACGTATATCTCTCTGTAACACAAACTTTACTTGCACACATGCACGTATATCTCTCTATAATCACACACACGATTTGTCATACACGGTGCACTTTGTGTTCACCATAAGTGCATAGTACATGTGCATGTCACATGCCTATTGCGTGAGATGTACTCTCTCTCTCTCTCTAGAAATTATAGAGCTTGCACTTCTTAGGATTTGCACTCTAATAACATGAAGAGATTAATACTCAAAAAAGTAATTCATCAAAATATGGATGAAATTGATGAATTAATGATTACAAGGAAATACTCTTATATAATGGGCAAAATGAATTCATACATACTCACACACACACACACACACACATATACATATATATATATATATATATATATATATATATATATATATATATATTATATATATTATATATATATATATATATCTAATGTATTGAATTATTGGTTTTTATTCATCATTACTAATAGTAGTATGCAAGTCAAAATACAATATGTTATAAACTGAATGCAAAAAATAAGATAACAAGTATAATTTGACACAAAATGAAATAAAATAACTTACACTTCATACAACTTCAACATAACTTAGCACACATAAAATCCCTTGCATAGGGGCAAATTAATTATCGCTGCTCACATGGATTAGATGCTCGTATCAAATGGAAAACACAACTAAAGATAAATAAAAATAGCTATCTCTAAAGGGTAAACAAGTAATTTTTAGGTGATCAGGAGAATGTCATAGGCTACCCAAATTAAAATGGCTTTTGATTAACAAACATATTGTCTAGATTATATACTACTCGCTCTCTTCGGATCCCATCTGATGGGAATTTAAGGGAATTCTCAAGAGCTCCACTAACGACTGTACTAAATGTCTGCCTTCTTCAGAGCCTATATGGTGGCCACCTAAGAGTCTTCTCATTATAGTCACTAAAATATGAACTCACAATTTCACTAAAAGTAGAATAATGTCATCATAAAAGTTGGATCAATCTAAACATGCTCCGAGACTTGTCCTGAGCTATTTTTATAATTATGAAATTCATAACAATATCAGAGAAGACAACATAAACTATCATCGCAACTTTTTTTCATCAACACGAGGAGTTTCAAAAATTTGATTGCCTTTATTAACATCAGAAGCAGATGTGAAATTCACATCAAATTCAAATGACAATGCATCTCTCTCGTTGCGCCTCTTACTAGCTTTAAGATCTTTGGTGTCATTAACAATTCCATTCCTCTTTTCATTCGTGTTTAGGTTTTCCATAATAGTAAAAAAAAAAAAAAAAAAAAAAAAAACTTCTGAGTAGTATCAAAATAGCCTAATATTTTATGAACTTTTACTGATAAGGTATGAGCAGTGGATGAATTGGCTCTGATGTATGCTTATGATATGTTCACCAAGAGAGCAAGTTGAATGCTTGAATAGTTCTCTCTTATTTTTAGAGAGAGAAGGAAGTCACATTCCAAATCTAACATTACTATACAATGTTTTATTTTTGCTCAAATTCTTAGAGATCTGCTTGATCTGTCAGATAGATTTTCAAAGAATAATATAATTAGCATGAATATTCTTTTTATCACGTCAACAATATATAGTGGGCCAGGTGCTATTGTTCTTATTATTTCATAGATATAAGTGATAATATTTATTTTGATTATTGTTATCAAAATCGTATGATTCACTATTCATTTTATGATTTTATTCACGATTCAGGGGGTAAATAATTCGTCTCTTTCAAAAAATTAAAAATATGCATGAATCGAAGACTGAACTGCTGAATTGGAAATTGAATTACTAAATCACAAATCAATTCTTTTTATCAAGATTCATTAAAAATCACAAAAATAAAAATATAAAAAAAAATTATCAATTGTAGGAATTAATTAACGTAAAAAAAAGCGGCTTCAACATTGCTATTACGGATTTAAAGTGAACAAGCAATAAAATGCTAAAAAGACAAATAAAAATTAAAATATCAAAAAAAAAAAAATTTGTCAGCCATAAGAAATAGAAATTAATTAACATGTGAAAAAATCACAAAAAACTTGATTCTTGATTCTCGATTTGATTTTCGATTCGAATTTTGATTTAACAATTATATTTTAATATCAATGTTAATTTGATTCAAGAGATTATTTGATATAATATGAAACTATTCAACTTTTCTTAAACTTTGTTCAGTGTAGATGGGAACATAGAATAATTTTCTACAATATACAATAAAATAGCAAATAAATTTGTAACTTAGAAAAGCTGATATTTAAGTTGGGCATCTATAAAATAGCAAAATATTATGGGGAAGAGAGTAGAAAATAAAATTTGATCAAATTAAAAGAGTTTTTAGAATATGTTGTAATAATTGAATCTAACTTTTTAGAATTAGGGTTTCAAGAGGTTCATTTTATGTTGACAAATTTAGAACCCTAATTTATTAGGGTTTCTGAAATTTCTACCTCAAATGATGGGTCTTTAGTACCAAATCAATGTTGTCAAGCACATTTTTTTGGTGCCTAATAGAATAGCATAAAAATAATGAGTTGTTTAGAGTACAAGTTTAGGACAATTTTTGTTCTTTTTGTAAGATAAATTTCTCTTTTTTATGGTTTTTTTGTATCTCATTTTTTGTATGGTTTAATAGTATGGCGACATGTTCCTCTTAAGAGTTAGGGCGTACAACCCTAACTCTTAAGGACTTTCAACAATTTTCTAGGGTAAGACTCTAATGGCATGTTACAAATTAAATGTGGAAAATAAAATAATAGCAAATAAAATTAATTTAATACCACTTGAAATATAAAATAACTCTAGTATAATCTGATTTAGTTCAAGTATTGCAATTCTATAAATTAGGTGGCATAATCTATTATTAATAATATTTTTGCGTAATCATGAAATATTTTTGGAAAATTAAAACATATTTCTATTATTTTCTACTTAATATCTAAAATATTTTTAAATGATACTTTATAATTATTATTAAAAAAAAAAACAAAATTGTAGGTTTATATGGTAAAGTTTTATGTTTTAAATTTTATAATATTTTTAAAATTCAAATTTGATATCATGTCAAATAATTTATTAAAATTAATCTTCTAATGTTCCTAGTGAGTTATTACTTACTAACTAGTTTCATTTATAATTTATTATTAAATAAATTACATGATATATATATATATATATATATATATAATTATTGATATAATTTTAAACTATTTATTTTAATTATTTGAGCGACAATGATTTGCATATTATTATATAATTTTATTAATTCACTTTTATATTGGTATTAATCATAAATTAATTATCATCATTTTCAATCAAATATTATTCCAACTATTAAAGATTCGGTTTTGATCATAAATTAAGTTTTTTTATATAAACTTGTAAATTAAATATTATATAATCCTTATAAAATATGGGAAATTAATATTATTTCGACATCGTCATTTAAAAAATAAAAAAAAATAATAATTTTTTTTTTACAAAAACAGCCTAACAGTTAGCACGAAATCATGTCGTTGGATGTATATATATATATATATATATATATATATATATATGTCGTTAGTGTGGATATGGAAAGGTTGACCAGGAACAGGAAATTTGTTGGGAAACACCATCATTGAGGCCTAAATCCACCAAATTTAGAAAGGAGCTGGTTAAATCTCGAGCTTGTGATGCTTCTCCATTTTTAGGAAAGCTTGGCTTTGCCAAGTGGCATCATCTTGCTCCTTGAACTTGTTTAAGCGATTGGATTTTGGGTTCGCAGTCAATTCGGGAATGTCTATCAGGTGGAGCATTTTGTTGATTATCTGGCTCCTGATATCCGCATAGTGAAGGCACTCCCAGATGAGCTGCGGGCACTAGATTTAGAAGCGATTGGAAGTGTCGTGAGTCTGATACGTTAATTTCTACAAGCTGCGCCATGTGGTGTGGTTAGAGCAGCGTAGCAGTGATGCGTTAAATTTGCACAGGTGAGAGACGCGGATGTCGGGAAGGAGACGACGCTGAGATTCTATACGAAGAACGTTCTTCCTGTTCTACGTAAGAACGGAGTCGTCCACTTCGTTGGATTTGGGAATCGATTGGCTTTTGATCCGATCCCATTTCAGCTGCAGGCAAGGCTATCTGCTGTATGATCCTGCTCGTCATAACTAATGATAGATCGTTAACAGGCCCCATGGATTTTCCTTATAGAGGCTTCGATGCAGATGCAATTTCCACGCTCTTCAATTCGTCCCCAAGATACAGGAAGCTGGCGGCCTGCTCTTGCAGAGGTTGCGCGAGCACGGGGATGAGGATGACCATGCTGGCCCGCTGGATGGTCATCTCGTCGGGTCTCATGCGAAACAATCCATGGAAGAAACCAACAGTCCCACTGCAAATTTCTCAAGATATCTTGCCCTGCACCTGAGATTCGAGATCGACATGGTGGCGCATTCTTTGTGTGATTTTGGCGGCGGCGAAGATGAGAGGCGAGAGCTGGAAGCATACCGCAGAATCCACTTTCCTGCGTTGGCCACCATGGAGAAGTCAATGAAGTATGTATTTTCTTTATTTTCATCAAGAAGGGTGGGGGGAAAAAAGGGCACCGTATGCTGCCTTCGAACTATTTGACAAAATGTCTCGTTCAGTTCATAGTACTAGCTAAGCGTTTTAGATGCTGCTGCAGGTTGCCATCTTCTGCACTTCTCAGATCAGAAGGCCTCTGCCCACTTACCCCTGAAGAAGCAGCGCTTGTGCTGGCAGCTCTTGGCTTCAGCCGACGCACTCAAATATTTGTGGCGGGCGCAAACATATATGGCGGTGAATCGAGATTAGCCTCTTTTGCAAGCATTTACTCAAATTTAGTTACAAAAGAAAACTTGCTGTCTCCTGCAGAACTCGAACCTTTCATGAACTTCTCATCTCAGGTAAACTTTCTTGCTGCATTGCTTTCTCTTTTGATTCAAATATCCAATTCTCTCTCCAAAAATATGTAAGCAGGAATGCAGACCCACACACACACACACACATATATATATATATATATATGCATGTATGTATGTATGTATGTATGTATGAATGTATAAATTAGATGTAAGCAAGATTGGGTTTTTCACACATTTATACACACATACACATGACTTTATGTATCATGTGTGTATGAATGAATAAATATACACACACACACACACACACACATACACATACATACATATTTATATATCATGTATGTGTATATATATATATATAATGTATGTATGTATGAATAAATATATCATGTGTGTAGGAATGTAGCAAGATTGACTTTATATATCATGTATGTATGTATGAATGAATAAATATGTACACACACACATACACACACATACACACATACATACGTAGATATATACATATATAATGTATGTATGAATGAATCCGTATATAGACATGGATATGTATGCATGAGATTAGTGATGTTCATATATACATGTGTGTGGGTGCACTTGCACACACGTATATACGTGCATATGCTTAGGATTTGTGTTTCATGTATCTGCAGTTAGCAGCACTAGACTTTATTGGATGTTGTGCAGCGGATGCATTTGCCATGACGGACTCTGGGAGCCAGTTTTCATCTCTGGTTTCAGGCTACCGAATATTCTTTGGGGGAGGGAAGATGCCAACCATAAGGCCAAATAAGAGGCGGGTGGCAGCCATTTTCATGAAAAATTCAACCATAGGATGGAGGGTATTTGAACAGAGAGTCAGGAAGGCGGTGAGACAGAGTAAACCGGTCATCGACAGGCCCAAGGGTAGGAGTGTCTACCGATATCCACACTGCAAGGAGTGTATGTGCTCATAGATTTTGCACATTGTCGGCCACTCTTAAGGAAATATATTTGCTTGCTGCCTGCTGCATTTCCTTCAGCGATCTGTAAATCTTTGTTGCTAGTTATTTACAAATTCCTTGGTTATCAAAAAATTATCTTTTTTCCTTTTGCTTCTGATAGCTTCACTTGTGTTTCTTACAATCCTTTGTTATATTTTCAACTCAAGATTTTGCACATTAATATGGATTACCTTGTGTGTGTATCTGTGTGTCTGTGAGTGTGTGTATCTCTGTGTGTGTATGTGTCTGTGTGTGTATGTGTCTGTGTGTATTATGTATATATGTCTATGTATGTGTATTATGTATATATCTGTGTATGTGTATTATGTATATGTCTGTGTGCCTGTGTATGCACATTAATATGGATTACCTTGTGTGTGTATCAGTGTGTGTCTGTGTGTGTATCTATGTGTCTGTGAGTGTGTGTGTATCTCTGTGTGTGTATGTGTCTCTGTGTGTGTATGTGTCTCTGTGTGTGCCTGTGTGTATTATGTATATATGTCTGTGTATGTGTATATTTGTATATGTGTGTGCCTGTGTATGCACATTAATATGGATTACCTTGTGTGTGTATCTGTGTGTGTGTGTGTGTGTGTGTGTGTGTGTGTATCTCTGTGTCTGTGATTGTGTGTATCTGTGTGTGTATGTGAGTATTATGTATATATGTGTGTGTCTGTGTATTATGTATATATCTGTGTGTCTGTGTATTATGTATATATCTGTGTTTGTGTATTATGTATATGTCTGTGTATTAAACATATATGTGTCTGTATTATGGGTCTATCTTTTGATGCCTGTGTCAATGTATATAACTGTCTGTGTATTATGTAAATACCTGTGTGTGTGTGTGTACTTGTCTTGTGTGTGTGTGTGTGTACTTGTCTTGTGTGTCTATGTATATACCTGTGTGTGTGTATACTTGTCTTGTGTGTCTATGTATATATCTGGGTGTATGTGTACAAGTGTGTCTATGTATTATGTATATATCTGTGTGTGTTTATTATGTATATGTCTGTGGGTATATGTGGGCGGGTTTGTATTATGCTTATGAGGTGGTATGTGTAAAAAACTTGAAGAAAATGCAAAAAATAAAAAAATAAAAAAAAGAAAATACAGGGCTTAGCGTAGGGGAGGAGAGACAACAATGGTGGCAGGCGAGAGACAGCAATAAATTGTATGCATATAACAACTAATATATGTTTATATATGTATATATATATATATATATATATAAAAGTGATGAGCAGAAGGGAAGGCAAAACAGGGAAGCAAAAGCGTAGAAGTAGAAGATGAGAGCGGCAACATTCTCTCAGAGGAGAGAGGGAGAGATATCCATGGGAAAAGGATTACCCAAAATATTATCCATGTAGTAATGAGGATGAGCAGCATCCATCACCACCAGCTGCATGTCTTCGGATGGCTTCCAATGGCGTTTCCTCTGGTTGATGAACCAGTTATTTATCTGCTTCTGATCCAGTCCCGTGGATTCCGCCAGCGCCAGCTTCTGCGATTCCTGCTCGACCAACCCAAACCCACAAGACACAACCTCGAGTCATCTTTTGCCCCAATCAAATAAAAAAACTGAACTGTCTGTGTTTTCCTCCATTGTTGGGCACCGCCACCATTCGCGGCAGTGGTGTTATTAGTACAAGTTATTTTCATGGCGTGCTCTAGTGCTCCTGGTAAAAATAGGTTAAGATGCTGCTGCATGTTCAGAAAGCACGAAGGGCCCAATGGTAATGATCGCCAGCGGGTGAGGGCGATGATTAAAGAAGAGAAAAAAAAAAATGGCGGATTTCAAAAAATTACCGAAGGATAAGGCCACTTGTAATGCCTGCTCCACCAGTCCAGCAGTTGTTGCCGGGCTTCTTTCGGCAGCTTCCCCTTCTTCCTCTTCTTCATGAACTCCTGCTTCAGGCTGCCCAGATACCCACTGTATCTGCGCAGCAGCTGGCCCTTGAGTTCTTGATCCTCCGCCTGTGGATCTATGAAGTTGTTCACGTCCACGTCTTCTTCCGAGGACCCGTTCCTTTCATTCGCCTCCCCACAACCTGACAGCGCACCCACATAAATTAGGACCAGATCCGAGAGAAATTATTGCACAGGTCCTCTCTTCGGCTGTCAATGGCGGCTGAATAAAATTAAGCCAATCGAATCCATGAACCCTAAAATTCTCGCATGCAGCAGGTGCCGATTACTCAGCGTCTGCATGGCGGATCATTCCTGCTCTGCCCACGCTACCAAGAACGTAGACCGCATTACGATTCATCTTCTATTGATATTCAAGATCCATCTAAAGCTTCCCTCGGCAAGATTTACCAAAAAAAAATAAAAAAAGAAAAAGAAAAAATCTTAGATCGATTAGTCCTGGGCATCTTCTTCCTCGCGGCATCTTGCCAACTGCAAGAAAATTATCAAGCCCGCCATGAGAGGATCGTGGCAAACCTCGAAGAACTTAATGGTGGAACCAGTGCGGAGTAACCCATCTGTTTCGAAAAATTGTAACTTTCGTATCTTTAATTTGGAGCGCACTACAGAAAGTAGGCAGGTCGAGTGCGCAAACGCCATACGTAATTGTAGAAAAAAATAATAAGTGATGAGATATTTCAAGCTGTTTCCTACCAGATGGTGCTAGAAATAGGACGAAATCATCGAGGTAGAAATCGTGAGATAAATCCAAGAAACTCACTAAAAAACACAGACACCGAGAAGAGAATCAAACCGGCTAACATGTACCAGTACACCCATGTTTGTATATGGTACTGCCACAAAAATATATCTTCTTCTTCTCTCTAGATACCCTAGCTATCATTCACCCCGCACAGTTCCATCAAACACCAAAAATGAAGGGGAATGGCTTTTCGGTGTTCTTCATTGGCCCTTGCTCGAGCCAAATACGAGCATCATTTAATTATGACTTGCCAGTCACGCTTTCCGCCATGATTCATGGCTACTAAGAAAACTAAATCAACAAAAAACAAAACGATGAGACAGCAGGAGCGGGGAGAGAGAGAGAGAGAGAGAGAGAGGTCATCACCGGAATTTGGAGAAGAGACTGTGAGAGATTTGAACTGGGACTCGACCTTTTGAAGGAAGAGCATGGCTTCCTTGAGGGGCTTGGAGAGCTCTTGTTCGTACTTGGAGAGCATCTCACAGTAGGCTTCCATGAATTGATCAAGGGCTGGATCTTCTCCAATGCTGCTCGTGTAGCTCGAGTCAATCCTCGCAGCCGACGCACATGCTTCTTCTAGCTTAGCCACCACTTCTGGAGGCGCTCCAATCTGAAGAAGAGGCGATTTACGTATGTTCGATCACGCGCAACGAGCTCATTGATCACTGCTGATTAAAAAATAAAAAGAAAGGAAAAAAAGAACAGTAGTCGATGGAAATGTCGACTCATCTTTCACCTTTTGGCAGCTTACATAAGCTGCCAAGAGACGAAGGTAGTGGGGATGAGCCATGATCTTGGCCTTCGCAGAAGCTACGTTTCCGCTGCTTCCGTCGTTCTCCATGAAATAGGAGCCGTTGCTGCTCGGGTTTACTCCGCTGGTGTTCTGGTGGCCGTGGCCGTGGTGGTGGTGATCTCCAAGAATCATGCACGAACCTCCATCACTGCTGCTTCTGTTTGGGTCATGATTGGGAGGAGGAAGAGGAAGGAACAGGGTATTTGAAGACGAGTCGGCCTCAGGGTGAGAATGATGATTGTAAGACACGAGAGGCATCATCATCATCATCATGGAAGATGGTTCATTGTTGTGCTCTCCGAAAGCCATGACGCAGGAGCTTTTATTTGCAGAACCACCGCCTTCCATTTTCCGGCACCCCGCTGTTCCTCGGAGAATCGATTTTAATCTTCACTTTTTTTGTTTCCTCCGGCGACGTAAATATGGCGGTATTGATTGGAACTGGTAGTGGTCTCCCGAGATTTATGCTACCCCAGATAGGCTTTTTACAGAAAATCCTAAGTAACCTACAAAGTAGTAAAGGGCAGAGTGTTGAGTCAGTTGGGCTGCCTTCGTGGGTTTTAGTTCTATTTTCATGGGGTTCTCTCTGCACAGACTGCTCGCATTTACTTTGGGAACCGGGTTTTCATCATCTCTGTTCTGTTTAAGAGACATTAAGTAATTTAACCCATCTCTCTCTCTCTCTTTCTTCCTCTCCCTCTGCGTCAAGATCAATTTATAAAGACGATGAGAGATGTTGGAGACAGAAGGAGAGCTCAAAAATACAAGACGAGATGGAGGATGAAATTTTGGGTGATCTGCGAGGAAAAGCTTTTTCTTTCCCAATGCAAAATACTCTTCCCTCTCCTTCCCCTAATTTCTTGCCCTGCTGCAACTGCCAGAACTGGCAATGGAAAAGAAAGTATCTTACTCTTGCTGTCTTGCAGAGAAGCAAGCTGAGACTTAGAGAGAGAGAGAGAGATGAAAGGAAAAACGATCAAATCGAGGGAGGAACTAAGAAGCAAGAGGGAAAGCAATGGAGTTCTTTCATCCTTGGGGCACGGATATCATTGCTCTCTCTCTCTCTCATCTCTCTCTCTCTCATCTCTATCTCTCTCATCTCTCTCTCTCCGTCCCAAATTTAACTCATGGAGGACATTAGAGGACTAGCGCACGGCTTCACTTTCTTTCTAAACATATCTAGTTAGAGGAGCAATTTGTCCACTCATTTCATATTCCTCCCCCCCCCCCCCCCACTAAGACGTATTGTCCTTTTTCATTTTCCCCCATCGGCCACCCTAACTCTCCATGACTCCATTCCACTTTTTTCTCCTTTTTTAGAAGCGTTAAGATAGCCATTCATTCCCCCTTTGCCTATTTAATTTGCTTATAATCTTGTACTTCATTAAAAAAACACTCGACCATATGATTTCTTATGACCTAACCCATTTCTTCTTTCTTTTTTAATAATGCTAGCCACCACTATATATACATACATGTGTGTGTGTGTGTGTGTGTGTGCGCGTGCGTATATAACGCACATAAATTTGTTATGGGAAAGTATTAAGGGTGGAAAAGGGATGGAAATCGAGCATGGAAAGGATCAAGGCCAGAATCTGCTTGACGGGAGATATCTCAAATCATGAGTGTCACATTGTCGAGGGTTTTGAAGCTGAAATATGAACTGGGTATTGTTCATATTGTGGTTTTTCAAGGATTTAAATGGGGAAGAACATCAAACGTAAGCTACATAAGGGAGAGAAAAGAGCCCGAAGTAACTGTAAGTGGTGCTGTGGTGAGGAAGATGAAGAAGATGGAATATGTGCTAGAGAGAGAGAGAGAGAGAGAGAGAGAGACAGCAAGGCCTAGCTAGGCCCCTTCGAAGCTATTACACAACCTTTTTCTTGTTCACTTTAAGTCTTTTCCATCTGCAGTCTCATGACCTTGCCCTATTTACCTTTCCTTTTTTTTTTTTTTTGCCATTTCACTTCGAGCTATATACATATGTTTTCCAATGGATTCTGAGCTTTTTCTTTTCTTATTATTTAATAAAAAGAAGACTTTTATGATGACTTGGTTTTCTCAGAACATTAAAAATATAACCTGATCATTAATGGCCGATTTGTTAAGGACTGTCAAAGGCATCATCGGCATTCTATAGTGGGTCGACCACTACCACGGGCACGTGATAAAACTCAGTTTGCACATCTACAATAATCTCCCATATGAGGGTGTCCATTCGTTTTATCTATCTTTCATCATTTTGTATACATAATATCATCTCCAACCCACTCTTTATTTTTAGCTATTTTAGCTAGCCAAACACAAAAAATTTCTCTCCAACCAACTCTCTATTTCATTCTATTTTTCACTATCTATTTCATAGTTTATTCAAATGTATCAACAAATGCAGAGACCCAATTGAGCTCTCTAAATTTTCTCTCCCTTTTCTCTCTCTATCTCTCTCTATATATATGCTTGAATTTTTAAAAAATATTGGAAGTTGGGTATAAAATAGAGAGTGTGGTTGGAGTGTATTCTGAAAAATTACTTGCTAAAATAATGAATTTAATATTTAAATATATTTTGAGTATCTATTTTGTTAAGTGTGGCTGGAGATGCTCTAAGTAAGAGAACTAAAATTGATTTTATTTGTAAATGGGGCAAGTTGGGCCATCGTCTACCGCACCATTGGCGTACTTGCAGTTTCTAGTGTGATGTATAGATATGGACTTGGGCTTTTTAAGCAATCACTTCCAAGGTGGGATCCTTGATCCTTCTCTTTCATTATTCCACCACATTCGTTTCTACCAACCATATCATGGGTAGATTTGATTGTTTGAGAATTTTATAGATAAACATTTGCTAGATTCAGTTGCAGAGACAAGGGTAGAAGTGATATAACACACACATATCACTTGTTGTTGATAATGAGATTGTATTTGATGGATGTACTTGGGCTCACAATGTTGCTATTAAATTATGGGTCTACCATTATGATATATCAATAATGAGTTATTAAAGCGCGTTCACCAGTTGAACAAAAATTACTCTTGACTATTACCTTATTCTTTTTGATAGGTGATATATAAGCATTGTTTTTCTTTTGCATTATTGAGTGAATGTAATTTTTTAGATATTACAATTTACTGTGCTTGGTTCTCTCTCCTTGGTGATTCTCTTATCTCACGATTTATGTCTTCAACTTATTCTTCTAATGTTATGTAATTCTTGTTGTATCAAGGAATTGTAATCAAAATACAACACATGTATCTGTTTGTTATATATTTGTAATATATATGTGTGTGTGTGTGTGTGCGCGTGTGTGTGTGAATGAACGTATTTGTTGATAAAAAAATATGTTATTAATATTTGTAAGTGATCATTAAAGTATGTTAAAATAAGCAGTCACTATATGTGATACACAATATAGGGTGTCAAGAGTTCACTATGATTGGACTGAGTTCCATGTTATTGGGATGGGAGCATTACACACTCTGATCTCGGGATCCCAAGGCATATATATTGGTCTTGGAATATATAAAAAACCAATAAAAATAGAAAAACTAAACATAGAGAACTCTTGTGTGTCAACTCAAACCTACCTAAGTTTAATTTTAAACAGATTGTTCAATTTATCTCCATGCGATGCACCACTTAACAACTAAGAAATTAATAGACAAAGGTTTCATAAGTCTATAAAAGTAATTTTGATTTTTTATAATTGTTTTTTTGTCTCCCTATCTATCTTCTTCACTCAAACTCAACTCATACTATTTCTTGGCCCACAAATGAGCCGCAGAGCCTCGTGGTCAGAGTAGGTAAGGCCCATATATGTGTCAGGAAGCCCCAGGGTCAGAGCAGGTAAGGCTCTCATCCCAACCACATGCTAGGTGATCTAATAAGCACCCCTAGAAAAACATATCTAATATCCTTGAGGATCAAACTCGTGTTCCTAAAATAAAAAGTATTTATTATTCAAAGGCAATCATTTTTTTTCTTCTACACAAATTAAGTTTTCAAAATTTCTTCATTGGTTGAATTTTCTAAATTAGTTCGGTCTCATGGTCCTTCCTCTCGCTAATGGTTGTAATATTTTTATGATGTGTGTAAAATTCAATAACATTATAATATTCTGCCTAACACGCTATATTCTAGTTATTATCTGGTCACTAAAGAATGATTTATTACGAAATTATATCTCATTTTGTTCTCTCTATATCTTCCACATCATTGAGATTGAGGTAACATAAATTTGATATCCATAGTTTTGTCACGAACATTACATTCCAAATAAAAAAAAAGATATCTCAAATTTTCTTCCTTGCTAGATATTTTTTGAAAATATGTATAGTGTTGGGTTTCTTCATTCACATAGTAAATGTTAACTGATAACTTCTTTCCTTCAAAATATCTTTTGTTGGTATTAGGTAATTTTATATTTTCCACCCAAAAAAATGACATCTTGATTGGAACATAGTAATGTTAAATACTCTCAAATATTCTTGCCTTTATTTTTTTCTTTAATAAGTTCTTATACTACTTTAAAGAAAGAACTGATCTTGTTTTCTCATCCAAAAACCAACTAGATTATCTCCTATGTTATATATTAGAGCACTAGATACTTTCTCATTCATCTCTAAATTGGAGAGGCATTATACTTTTTTCTCAAATCCTAATATGCTATTTTCTCTATATTTTCTTTTCAGGAATTAGGTCAGAAGTGATATATCGCTATTAAAACTTCACCATAATTTTATATCCGTTGCAATAATGCCATCTTAGAGAGTGCAAAAGCTAATACCCTCTTCATATCTAGGTAGACATATCTTGTTCATCTTAATCCAACTAATAAAACTAATCTTTTTTTTTTTTCATTTTCCCATAGAAACTTTAAAAAGAGTCATTCGTTGGATCTAATTATTCTATGATTTGGGTATACGGCATGCACCATATATGGTGGGATGATAGACAATTTTTTTTAATTAATATAATCTTGCTACCTTTAGATAGGAAATTACTTGACTAGCCTTTGATCAAACTCTTAATTTTATCAACTATATTATCAAAATAGTAATTCTTTGTATATTCTATAATAAGGGGAGATCCAAGATATATAATTGGAATCTTTTATTTTGATTCCAAAGATCCCTTCCATATCTTTTGCCCTTAAACTATGACTTTCATGTTATATAAAAATTCACTTTTATTCAAATTATGTTTAAAGGGTTTTTAATCTTTTTCATGGATTTAGTTCTATCATTTGTAAATATAATTATATCACCTGCAAATACTAAATAGCTAATGATTACCTTACTTCCAGTCATTTATATCGCTCCCTTATTTTTATTAAAGATATTATTAAGATTTCTATTTAAAGAATTAGCTATTATGACCAACAATTTGATAGTTTGATTGGTAGAAGCCGTGGCCCCAAGGCTCATATAAGAATCGAGAACCAATTTTGAGAAACACATCTCTCAATCATGTTAATTAATTATTAGGGAGAGATTCAAATTTAACCAGGGCCTTGAAAAAAAAAATGAATCTACTTGATTATTAGCTTTTCCATCTCAAGCTTTATAATAATATTCTCTCCTTAGATCTTTATATTAATCAAATGGGCGAATTAATTGAGCTAGGGTATGATATTAAAGATACTTATATTTGGAAAAACAAACCAACTAATTATAAGAGCTATAGTTATTTAGTATTTGTTTAACTCTATTTGATTTGGTATAAATTATTTTGTATGATACATTACACAAATTCTTGTTGGGCTTTTTCTTCCATGTGGAGGGCCTTACTTTTGAGCCCAATAAATAAGGTCCTTAGGCCTTCTTATAAAAGATGAGATCAAAATTATTTTTCTGCTTTTTCTTTTTTCCTCTGTTTTATTTTTGTTCTTCTTAGGGTTTTGAGAGAGCCTCCAAGAAGAGAGTAGGAGAGAGAGTATCAGCCACCACCAAGTAGAGAGTGAGAGAATGAGAGAGTATCAGCCACCACCAAGAAGAGAGAAAATCTCTTTTTTTTCTCTTTACTGCTAGGATTTATTCAAAGGCCCGATTCTACTTTATTTGTGGTCCGATCGACCTGAAACTTTGAGGAGAGGTTCGTGACTCCATTATCTTCGATGTGAATAGTGAAGATCTTATTTGGATTTCTAGAAGGTCATCTTTCAGTCCAATATCAGTGCCTCTGTGCTGTTGAGTTTTTCACCCTGGTAGTTTTTATCATTTGCTCTGATCGAGGTTCCATTCTATCAGATCAATCTCCTTCCCTCGACTTCCACTTCAGCACTAGGTACATAGATGCCTTTGCTTTATCATTAGCACTCTCTAATAAAGTACTCCTAGCAGTCCCCGCCTCCTTAAATAAAGTACTCCTAGTTTAAATTTGTTAGCAAGATATACTAAGCAGCAGGCTAGGAGTACTTTATTTTGAATAATATAATCTCTTTATTTAAGTAATATCAGAAAACATCAAATATAATATTTTCTTTAAATTTGTTAGCAAGATATAGTTCTACCCAAATTAAATGACATTGAAACGAGATTAAATGTATATTACAATTCCTTCATACATTAAGTAACACAAGCTTATATTATTTAAAAAGACGCAAAATCACAATTGATTAGACAAATTGATGCAGGATATCTTTTAGATCTTTGCAAAACTCAACCTCAGATGGGATATGTGTTTACTTTTAGGAGTGCTGCAAATATCATAAAGATCAATTAAACAGATAATAGTCGTCATTTCTTCAAATGATTCAGAAATATTGCTAATAAGTATATTTCTCCATATTTTCTTCTATTCACAACACGCTAGCTTTAGAAAAATGGTGAAATTGATGTTCATCAAATAAAATCAAGTGATAATCTTGCTGGCATATTTATAAAATCTTTGCCTACAAAAACATTCGAGAAGTTCAATTCTCAAATCAAAAAATGCATCGGCTTCAAGATGACAACAAAATTAAGATATTAAAGGCAGCATGATCATGTCGTCATGAGGGAGAGCATCATTAGAGAATATTAGCACACTGTACTCTTTTTCACCGCTCGGCCCAATTGGACATGAAAGTAGGGTATGGGCAAGCATGAATTGCCAACCACATTATGCAAATTACGCTACGCACATCACTAGAGTAATCTAGAAGTAGAGAGACCTCTCTGTGATCCTAAAGATAGAAGATCAAAAAATTATTTCACTTTTTTTAAAACTACTAGTTCTAGTATAGAAAGCACATACTCATACTTTATCTTTTGGAATCCTAAGGATGCAAAATTTGAACCTCCATTTTAACTTTTGAAAATTGTAAGTTCCAAAATTGAAACAAGGGACAAATTTCTTCGCAACCCATAAAACTAACCTCTCTCATTTCTTCTCCCTACAAAATCCTTGATTTTGACACAAACACATGCAAATAATTCGACAATTGAAGGACATTTACGTCAAAAGTGACTCATTCTTCAAGTCGAAGCAAATATTGAACATAATCTACTCAATTTTCAAAATTTTTTGTCCACGCAACACTTTATTTCACTAGGAATTATTTTTAGAAAATTACATTTTGGTACTTCAAAATGAAAATAATTATGTTTTGTGACCCAATTTCACTAGAAAATGATGCCGCTCCTTAAAAATGTGCATCAAGTAAAAAAAAAACATTAACTCATTAAGAAAATTACATAAGGATAAGCATCAAGTCTACCATTGGAACACACACACAGACACACAAACACACAGAGAGGAAGAGAAAAAGTGTAAAAATATGTGGCTAGGAAGAAGAAGAAGAAAAATTGACAAAACAATGCAAGTTAGGTGCATCTCTGAAGAATGACAGAGTTGGCAAGGCCAGCCTTCTGGATGGTCTGATGGGGATCATCAAGAAGCTTGGGTGGGAAGCCCATCACTTGCAGCTGATAATTCTGAGCGGATCCTGGCCTGGAAGCAGCGATGAAAGCACGAATATCACTGACAGTGTGTTCATAGTTGAAGTGGGCTACCATTCTCGTGCCATCTGCAAGTCTGAGCTGAAGAGGGGTGGAAGGCAATGCTTGGTCCAACACCAGCCCCATGGATGGAGTTGGGCCGCCGCCGCCTCCGCCGCCGCCGCCTCCGCCGCCGGCACCACCAGCAGTTGGCGGTGTTGCCTCTGCCGCAGCTGTGGTCTTGCAGCCACCTAAAGTTCTCCCTACTCCGTGAAACATGATTGAAGCAGGGCACTCCTCTTGTTCCTGCAGCAAAACAGAAAGTTGTGACGAAACATAATGCAGCAGCAGCAGCAGCAGCAGCAGCCTGGCTTGGTTCATCAGAGCTGAACCATGAACAAGTTCTACCCTGGCAAAATACAGCGCCGCCTACCTGATAAGTTGTGCCCTTGCGAATCAAATTCACATGAACTGATGATCTTCTATCAGCAGGCTCCAGCTCCCTAGGACACTCAGACTTCCGTATGCTCTGAATGAGACTACATTGTGAGTACAATTCTAGTAAAGGTAGCCAATGGCAATGCTAAAAGAGAGAATTATCAGCAGGCTTCAGCACGCCCGGCCCAGCACGGCCCTTCAGCCCGGCTGTTTTGCATCTCAGGCCAGTTCGTGCCTGGACAGGCCGGATCTGGGCCGTTCAGCCCGGGTTTGGGACAGAATTATCACACACACACACACATATGTGTGTGTGTGTGAAGTGTAGACAGAGAGATGAGTCTCAATATCACCTCTAGGAAGGATGCATTTTCAGGAGCATCCAGCCTCCTCAGAGGGCCGTCGTTTACGGTGAAACCATTGGTCCAAAAAATAATATTGTGAACGACGGACTCGGGCTGCTGAGTAGATGGCGCGGTTTCTCCGTTGAGCAGTCTCCCGGTTCCGGTGAAGCTCCTGGAGCTAGAAGACGGAAGGTGATCCAGGGAACCAACGACAGCTCCCAATTCTCTGGCTTGGCTAAAGATGGCGTCCACATCATTACCCTTTGTAGGACCTTGGACGAGCATGCCACTGTAGGACATCACAATTACCAACAACTATCATCGCCCGAAAAGAACATGTGGAACAGGAATATATGATCACCAACATGCACTATATATATATGTATGTATGTATGTGTATGTGTGTATGTGTATGTGTGTATGTGTATGTGTGTATGTGTGTGTGCGTATATATATATATATATATACTATAAATAATATTTGTGTATTTCATATCCTTTATTTAATTATTTTTTATTAATAGATAAAAAATATAGATGATATTTAATAAAAATATATAATTTTTACATATATTAGATTTATGCATTTCAAAAAAAAAAAAAAAAAAAATAAATAAAATAAAAAACTCACTCCATAATCATATTTTGCACCTTAAGGCCCTAAAAAACTTTTATTTTTTCTTAGAAATCTAATTATTTGTCAAGATGAGAAATACTAATTATGTTTAATTTTTATGTTTAATTTCCTTTATTTAATTATTTTTCATTAATAGATACAAATTATAGATAATATTTAATAAAAAGTGCAGGAGAGTCTATGCTTAACATTCATACCAGAGTTGCGGTTTAATATACATAATTTCTTAACAATTAGGCAACAATAGATATTTAATACTCTTAAATCTGTAATTATTGATATTAAAGCTAACAATCATATATTTTGTTTATTCCTGGTTGGAAATCTAGGAATCAACAAAAAAGTTTTTTATTATTTTTTATTTATTTTGTTTATTTTTACTATTTTTTTTTCATGTTCACTGAATATTATAGAAGTCCATAATAAGTCATCCGGATTATTACTTATTTTGTGTATTTTGTTTATTCCTAGTTACGGATTTAATTTATGTGTCTTTAGGAAAATATACATGAACTTCTTATCAGAGTCATCAAATTTATATTTTAACAAAAAATTAAATATTTTGTCATATTATTTATAATTATACATATTTTACTTTACCTTAGTTCTTTTAAATTATAAATTACAATTTTTTTTTTAATTTTTTAATTATTTCATAAATAAATAAACAACAAATTTAATAACATAAAAAAAAAATAAGGATAACAATGCATTATAGTACACATCAAATAATTTTAATACTTAACATATTGATTATGAGATCACAAATTAAATTTTACACAGTTAGTATAATATATGAACCCAATGGAAATGATATTCAAAAAAAAAAAAAATAGATTTTTATCATATTAATTAATAATTATATGTGATTTAATTTGTTGATTGTTTTTCATTTTTAAATCATAATTATCTCCAATCATTTCATAAACAAATAAAAAAATATATTTAATAACAAAATATATTTATCATACTGATTATGAGATAATATATTTCTTGTGCTAGCACACTTCCACGATAAAATTCAAAAAAAAAATGTTAATATTTTGTAAAAATAAAAAAATAAATATCTTTGATATAAGAATTCCGAATCATTTTTTTAAGAGATTAGCATTAACTACTAACTATCTCGACTGCTAAATATTTTTCTCTTTCTTTTTTTATCTTGTGTTCTTTTAGATCATATATCCTAGATAGAGGTGTCAAACGGGCCGGGCCGGCATGGCCCAGCCCATTTTTTTAGGGCACTAACGTGCTACCGTGCCGTGCCCGGCCCGGCACGATTTAAAAACATCCGGGCCCGGCACGGCCCGTAGGCATGGCAGGCCGTGCCGGGTCGGGAGTCGGGACCGCGGGTCGGGATCCAATCAGACCCGACCCACGGTATTTTTTTCGGGAGGGGCCGAGTCGCACCCACGCGTGCCCGCATGAAACCGTCACGGGGAGAACCCGTGCTGGCGTGCCGTGCCACGGCACGGCTCGTGCCTAACCCGGGCACGGTTTAAAAACGTGCCGGGCTGGCCCAGGCACGGCCAAACCGTGCCGTGCCTCGTGCCGGGCCGGCCCGGCCCGGCCCGGTTGACACATCTAAACCTAGATAATAATTATTTAGCTCATCTCCTAAAAAGATTCAATTATTATTTTAACGAGCATGAGAAAAATAAGAGTCGATAAGTTATATATGAATCTATTACTTTTTTGTACTCATATACAGTAGAGAGTCACTCATCTATTATATCTTCACTTGTTGATCCATATTATGATGACACTCTTATAATATAATCATACATATCAAAAAATATAAATCATACTAATTATGAAAAAGATTTCTTAGGAAAGAAAATTTCTCAGAGTCCAAATTATCTAGTAATTCACAAATCTACACCGATTATTGCTCAATATGAGACAAAGACTAGTAGACACCACCAACCAAGACATACACAGAATATTCATAACACAAAAGAACCTTCTAAGAAGATAGATAATCATGCAATTAACTTTTCTAATATTTATCTTTCAACTAATTTACAAAATGAATAAAAAAATTATACTTGGATACAACACAAGGATACGAGGATATGGATATTATAAATAAAAATTAACCTTCTAAAAAGCACGGACATGAATACAAACACAAGAATACGACACGAAGAGATACGGTAAATTTTAAAAAACTAGTATATGGATGCAAATAGGACACGGAATGATAAAATAAAATAAAAATAAAAATAAAAATAATTATATTTATAAATATTATTATTAAAAATTATTGATAAAATAAAATAAAATAATATTTATAATTATCTTTATAAATATTAGGTATTTTATAAAATAAAATATTATAATGACAAATTACAAATATTTGATATTAATTAGATATTATACTATTTAATTTGAATTTTTGTTAAATTATTATATTATGTTTTTTCATAATTATATTATTAATTTATTTTATGTGAGTTATATTTTTAGACAACTCATTATAAGTTTAGCTTTAATTTTTTTTTTTGATATTTATTTGTAAGATTAAAAAACTTTGAATAATATTTTATTTGGGATTGCATAGACAAAATTGTATATGTTCTATTTAACAATAAAATTTTCCTCAATATGTTTAAATACTATGAACTTATTATTTGTGCATTCTCAACTTGATCACCACTCACATGCCCAATTTAGAATATTATATCCTAATTTTAAGGATATTTCAACTCTAAAGTGTCAATCATGTTAATTAAAAAATTTTACAACTTTCTACCTTACATAGCAGTCTAGTTTGAGTAGAGACATGTTCAATTTGATATATCTAGACACATAGAAACTAATAGACATGCAAATGACATGTTAATCACACTTCATATGCTAACACAACTCAATATAATGAAATTACTAAAAGAAAAAATTAATATTTATTTAAGACGACTCGGACAATCTAATGGGACAATAAAATAAATACCATGATTTTTTGAAAAATATATTATTAATTGCAGTTGAATGTCCACTATAAAAATAAATTTATATAAAAATATTAATCATTTTAATGTGAGACTTATAGTAAAGGGATGCAATCATATTTGAAGAGGATTACTAGATACTTCCCCTTCAATGATTAAGATTATCATAATTCAATGCATATTATTATTTCTTTTATAGTATTTTATAGTTGAAATATACTTTAGCTACATGTGAATAATATATTTTTTCACAATAATCTTGAAAAAGTGAATATGGAAGAGCTACTAAGATTTCAAATAGCACATATAGATATAATTTGAAGATTATAAAAATTATTATATAATCTTATATAGGCACAAAAAATATGAATTGTGAGATTTAAATAAATATTCTCTTCATTTGGATTATACATATGTGTTACTAATTTTTTTTATTCTTTCGGAAAAATTTTAATGCCAGAATAATTTTATTAATTATTTACATGGATAATATTATGATTATGAAAATTGACAAATAATAAATTATCAAACTCAATAGGTGCCTTCAGGCACAATTACATATAAGACCTTATGAGGCACAAATATTTTGTTTACATAAATATAGTTTATTCTACGAAGTATTATCTTATCATAGAAGATATGTATATTTGATATTCCTGTAAAAGTTGATCTTTTGAATTATGCTATAATGATACTTTACTTATTCATATACAAACTTTACTTATTATATGACTCATCCAATTAAAGCTATTACTTATAAAAAAAACTAAAAGAAAGATTAACCATAAGAGTATGATCTAGAAGTATCAAATGGGTCGGGCTGAGATGGGCCAAATCAAGCCAGACCGAGGCACAAAGTAGTTCGACTGTACCTAGGCCAACCGGGCCATGTGTTGGGCCCAACACGGCCTGGTACCATGGGCGGTGGGCACGGTATCAAGACACAAGTTAGGATATGGCCCAACCCACTAAATCCCACACCCCCAACCCAAACCCAACTACCTTAGGCCCGATAGATCCAAAATTTTCGTCGGGCCCGAAGTAGACCCGCAATCTTTTTCGACCCAAATCCAATAACTGACCCTCTACCCTCCACTCCATTCTAGAAGCAGAAGCTTTTGGAATGGACCATTCGGGTCAAATCGATGGTCGAACTGACTCAACGATAAAAAAAAAATTAATTTAAGCCGTTGAATTTCACCTCTAACAGCTATGAGGCATAATCTTACGACCCTAAAGATTCTTCCCATTTTTTAATTATTAAAAAACTTAAAAAATCAAAAAATATATATTTTTTTAAAAAAAATATTTATTTTAATCTATAAAATCTTCCACCCCCTCATTCTAAGATTTATGTTTTAAAAACATAAATCTCCTGTACTTCTCTCTCTCTAATTTTTTTACTATCGGCTCTCAGAATTTTGTCATTTCATATTTCGAGACTCAGCATTGGTGTGAATTATGGTGCACATGCGATGCTGATATAAAAAAACTAAAATTTACCCATTATGATTTATGAGTATTTTTTTTATTTTTTAGTTTTAATGTTTTAAAATTTAAATCTAAATTCTAAAAATTAAATATTCTACTAATTCTCTCTAATCTAGTTTCTTTCTCTCTCTAATCTAAAAATTTAAAAAAATAACATATAGTAATTTAACTAACAAAAAAGAAATAAATTATAATTTAAATAATGAAAATACTATAGAAAGATTAGATTCTCCTGTAACTTTCCTATCACCTCGATACAAACATTTAAAAACAAAAAAAAATAGAAAAACTGAATAAAATCCTAAATCATAAACTCTAAATCCTAAACCCTAATAAAATAAAAAATATTAAGGATGCCAAAATATATATATATAAAAATTCGTGTGAGACTGGACACCTTAAGAGACATGCTGAACTATGTACCAAAAAATATAATATATTGAATCCTAGGCAACCTCAACTTAGCAATAAATTATTTGAGACTGGATTCAATTTAGTCTCAAAGTTTACCTTTTTTATATACAGCAACGAGTTGGGAAGAAAAGATATGACCAAACTAATCACTATAATGAGTCTTCCGATTATATTTTCGGAGGATCCAAAGATAATCAGTATCATGCAGACATATTTTCATTATGCAAATCATAGAATTCCAAAGTCCACATCTATGAACGATATCCTAAAATATTATAAGTTAAAAAAATAAATTATAATTAATAAATTTAAAAAATATAATTGAGTGATATCCATTACGTCCGATATCTGAACTAGTCACGACGAAACATCTTATGCATGTCTCACCACTCACTATGTAGATTCAAAATAAATATTAATTAAAAAAATTTTATAATTTTCTGAGATTCGGTAAACCTCACCTCCCAGCCATTTTTGAGTATATGATAAAAATATTTAAAAAATATAAAATTCGAAATAAAATTTTTAGTAGCACAATTAATAATATATCTAATAATAGAGTAACGATTAACATGTTTGTTAGGAATATTAGAGATGAACTATTAGAAAATATTTTTTAAGTTAGATATATGTGTCACGTAATTAATCTAATAGTACAAGCGGAGATAAAAGTGTGTAACCCACTTTAAAATATATACATAACTCATTAAAATATATTCGCAAACCTCACAGACAATAGGAGTTTGGTTGTCTCTCTTTGTTTGTGAATCTTAAGAAAAAAAATTCTAATCAAATGTAGGATATCATTGGATTTATACATACCTGATATTAGAGTCATGTGTTTGATACGAATACATAATATTCGACTATGTCAATAGTAAGAGTGATGAACTTATTATTAACGATAGTGACTAGGCTACAAGAATTTCATTTATGAAATTCCTAAAATTTTTTTAGGACACACGACAAATATGTGTTAATCAGTTTATACTCTTATAATTTGGATTGTACTCGGGTACATATGCAACATTAGTAGCATGTTTAAAAAGTATTAAAATGACCCAACACTTAGTGATATGGTTGTAGATATAAAAACCAAATATTTAAAGTATTAGTCTATCATTCTATCTCTTTATTGTCTGACTGCATACATGAAACCTATGATTAAGGTGAAAGAAATAAAAAATATTTTGACATATCATTCCTCGTGTATAAGCCTAAAAGACCCACTTGAAGAGTTCATTAACGAGAAGTTGACTGGGCTCTTTACATACTATGATACTAGATATGATGGTAGTACTAGTAAAGCTGTGAGTATGGACATGAATACCATATTCGGAGACGATGATTTTTTCATTCAATTAGTAAATGAGAAACGATAGGATAGACCGTCAAATAAGAGTGACCTGTCTCGATACTTACATACTTATTACTACTCGATCCTATCATATTCTTATACTAAAAATCTTAATATATTATAGTGATGAAAATCATACGAGCCCACCTTCCTCGTGCTATCTAAGATGGCACGGGATCTACTGACTCCTCTAGTATCGAGCGTAGCATCAGAGTTATTTTTTTCTATTGCAGTGAATATTATTTCGTATAAATAATCAAAGTTACGTCCAGATATTATTGAGATTTTAGCATGCATAAAGGATTGTGAGGATTCGAGCTTGGGCATCAAAAATCATGATGAGACTGCAGCAAAAGTGAAGAAATTGATTGCTGATGATAATCCATGTAATATTGATATTGAGGATGATATGACGATTGATGACGTTGACATTTTACGATTAAGACACTGATGTCTAATAAATACTTTGAGTTTGTGATTGTGCCTTTGTGAATTGATGCTTAAAACTTTAATATTTTTTTATGAATTTTTATTTTGTATTGATTTTTAAATTTTTCATATTTAAGTTTTTATATGTTATTAATTCATACACTTACACTAATACACATTTTGTTTTAAAATGTAAGTTATTTATTATAATAAATAAACTTAATATTTTATTAAATTTAATAAAATAAAAATGTAAAATTTAATTATTTATTTATAATTAACAATTAACATTGACTATTAAAATTTACTAAAAACTAACAACAATAACAAAAAACTTTTAGAGTATTAAAAATATATAAACATTAACTATTCTGAAATCTAAATACAAAAATTTAAATCTATTAAAAATTAAAAATGGCCAATATGGGCCAGAACTAGCCTGTACAAGCTCGACCCGACATGGTTTACCGCTTGCCATGCCTAGCCTAATGAAACTGTGTCGAGCCCGATACGATAAGATTATTGTATCATGCCGAAACATGCACAACACGGTTACGGAACAGTGTCATGCCAGATACTGCATTGTGGCCCAATTGGGCCACCTAAAAATGAGCCAAACTAACCCGTTTGACACCAATAGTATAATAAGACCAAATATAACATATACACAATCGATATAGCTAATTTTCTAGTGTCTCCTTGACAAGTTTATCTTAACAAAACTTTTCACATACTAAGATATTGATATCAAGTGAGCTAGGTAGTCCAGGAATAACATGAGGCACAATCCAAATTGATTGTGTCTGGCCCAACATGGCACAATAAAAAATTGTGTCGAACCTAGACAATGTCATGTTGGGCTAGAGTTATCATGTCTCATGTCAGACTAGGCAAGACTCATATGCTAGCCCGATATCCCATGGCCAATCAAAGGTAGGATTGGTACACAAGTCATGCCCCATTGAGTAACCACCCAATAGTGGTAGGATTAAAAAAAATACAACCAGATAAGCCAGGTTCAACTTTCATATCCAGTGGCCTATGTCTGCCAAACGAAGCTATAAGTATCAAATGGGTCTGGCCAGCCTGACATGGCCAGCCGACACAGTTTGTACCGGGTAAGGGCCATGTCATGCTTGGATTTGCCATGTTGGGCCAGGGCCGGGGCCAAGGCAGAGCTAACCGGGGTAAAGCCGAGGCTAAGCCAGGGTCAGGTCAATTGGGGTTGGGCAGAGCCGAGGTCGGGCTGTTATGAATTAGGTCATCCCATACTTCAAAATTATTATAAATTTTAAATTTTAATACTAAAATTAAATTAATTAATTAAATTAATAAAATAACTAAAAAATAATAATTCATAACTAAAAACAAGTAAAAATTACAAAATAACAAAACAAGACCAATATTAAATTAATAAAAACTTAAAAGTAATACATCCAAGATAAACTCATAATCATAAATATAAAAGATGAAAGTGAAACGGAAACCAATCCAGCATGTTATAAGTAATTATATGAATAAACAAAGAACAAGATAAAAAAAATAGTAAAGTCAAGCCTCATGACAAAAATAAATAAATAAAGTCAATCCAAAATAATAAATGATAAATCTCATTAGCATGTGATCAATAATTATATAAGTATAACTAGCAGTAGGCCGTAGGCAATAAAGTAGACTCAGCTCAATGCCTCAAGCTCATCTCAGTTATCAATCACCATCAAAATCCAGCGAATTATCATTAGCAATCAATTCCTCCGCTTTTGTTGCAATTGCAGCATGATCCTAGATGTCAAAGCTCATATCCTACCAATTCTTCATGCATGCTAATGTTTCAATAATATCTGACTGTAATATGGATCTTTTATCAAAAATCATATTCACTACCACATAAAAAATAAAATTTGATTCTACACTCGACACTAAAAGAGTCAGTAAATCTTCTCCACCTTAAATAGCACAGGATAAGTGGACTCATATAATTTTCACCACTGTAAAATATCAGGATTCATATTATCAGTATGTGATATGATTAAACAGTAATCGGAATGAGTACCGAGAAAACTCGCTCTTATTCGACGGTTCACTTAATTATTTTTCCCTTGTTAACTGAATAAAAAAATCATCTCTAAATATGATATCTATGTCCGTACTCGAAGCCTTACTACTACTACCACAATACCTAGTATCATAATATGCAAATAGCTCAGTCAACTTCTTGTGAATGAACCCTTCATATTGATCTTCTTAATTCATGCATGAGGATATGTATGTAAAACATTATCTATCTCTTCCACCTTAACTTTAGGGTCCATGCAAATAACCAGATAATAAAGAGATAAAATAATTGACAAGTACTTTAAGTACTTGGTTTTTATTACTACAACTATATCGCTAAATATCGAATTATCTCTAAATTTCTTAAACATAATATTAATATTACATATGTGCCTGACCCTGAGTGTAATGCAAGTATGAAGAGTATAAACTGACAAATACATGTTCATCGTGTTATAAAAATTTTTTAAGAATTTCATAAATAAAATTCTTATAGCCGAGTCCGTGTCATTAATAATAAATTCGTCACTCTTAGTATTAATGTAGACAAAAATCACGTATTCGTATCTAACACATGACTATAATATCAGGTATGTATAATTTCAATAGTAGCTCACATCAAATTAAAATTTTTTCTTTAGACCCGCAAAAAAAAGAGTACCAAACTCCTATTATCTACGAGACGTACACAAAATTTTAGTAAGTTAAGTATATTTTCTAAAATGAGAGAAACAATAATCATTCCCTCTTGTACAATGAGGTTAATGACATGACAAATATATTTGACATATAAAATCTTTCCTGATGGTCTATCTCTAATAATCCTAAAAAACATGTTATGGCTATTTCATTATTAGAAGCATTATCGAATATAATAGTTTATACTTTATTTTGAATATTAGATTATCTAAAGATTCTCATCATGCACTCATAAATGACAGGATCATCATGAGAATTGAGAATCTCTAAGAATCCTAATATTTTTTTATTTAGTATTCATTTAGAATCTACATAGTGGGTGATAAGACATGCATAAGATGCATCATCGTGGATAGTTTAAATATCAGACATCACGAACAATATTCCACCATAATCCATAAATTTATTAATTATTATTATTTTTTTCTAAGTTATAGTATTTTAGCATGACATTCTTAGATGTGGACATAAGAATCCTATGATATGTAGTCTAAAAATAAGTCTGTATAATTGTGACTACTCTTGGATCCTCCGAAAATTTAATTAGAAGATTCATCGTAATGATTAGTTTGGTCATGCTTTCCCTATCTAACTCATTACGATATATGAAGGTGATCAACATTGAGGTTGAACTAGATTCAGCCTCAAAGAACTCACCATTGAGTTAGGTTTGACTAGAATCTAATACATCATATATTTTAATATATTATTCAGTATGTCTCTTGAGGTGCTCAATCTCACATAAACTCTTACAAGTTAATATTTTTTTATAATATTTATATTGTGCTAATTCTTCTTCGGCATCCCTAGCATTTTTATTTTGTATTATATTAAAGTAAGTCTAAATTATTTATGTTCTTCAAGTTTTTTATTTTTTAGGTGTTTGTATCAAGGCAACAGAAGAAACTAATATTTCGACAGCCTCGAACCTTTCCGTAGAGAGTTAAATGGGCCGGGTAACCAGGGGCCGGGTAACCAGGGGCCGGGTAACCAGGGGCCGGGTAACCAGGGGCCGGGTAACCAGGGGCCGGGTAACCAGGGGCCGGGTAACCAGGGGCCGGGTAACCAGGGGCCGGGTAACCAGGGGCCGGGTAACCAGGGGCCGGGTAACCAGGGGCCGGGTAACCAGGGGCCGGGTAACCAGGGGCCGGTTTGACTTCACTGTGTCTAGGCCAGCACGACCCGGTCCAAACCGTGTCTAGGCCATTCCGGGATAGCTCTCGGCATGGCTCATGTCATGCCAAGGCAATCTAAGGCTCGTGCCAGGCCAGGCATGGTGCTGGAACATGCCTCGAGCTGGGCCCATGCTGCCTAGCCTATTTGACACCGCTAGACAAAGCTCTTTGCATTTTAATTCAATGGGAACCAACACAATGCACAACCAATCGCAGTAATTGCTTAAAAAAACAATTAAAAAAAAAAATCATAGTCATCGAATTATTTCCAACAACTACATACCAGAAATTCCACTACTGCCAAATTTATGGTCTAAATAAACAAAATAAAAATAAATATAATAAAAAAAATTATTATATTCAAATCTTTATAATTAGAGAATAGAAAATTTAGAATTTTCAGTCCAAATTTTATTTTTTCAATCCTCAAGTATTTTCTCCTCTCTGTCTGCTCTCTCCTCAAGTGATTGAATTCTTAAATTTAGCATTATTTATTGTGTAACTTTCTTTATTATTTTAATATTTACATTACAACTTATTCTTATGCATACCAGCTACGACAAATATAATGTAACTTTCAAATTATAATTAGTCTAAAATTTTAGTTGAACCTTAAAAATAAAAGTGATACAATACAGTGCAAATGATAATATTTTACAATAAAGTAATTATAATACACTTTTTTAGTATTTATTTTAAATTAGTTTTATAATTTATTTAATAAATAAAAATATTTAAAAAAATAATAAAATAATAAATATAACGATAATAAAATTTAAATTGACATAGATATAGATAATAATGATAACTTCACCAAAAAATTCGAGGTCAACACTATATTTTCTTTAATTACATTGACTCAAACTCATTTATCACCTAAAAATAAAAAAACTAGGTGACTTCAATAATATAGACACACTTTAAAATAATAAAAAATAAAAATTCTAGAATATTAAAGAAGAGGCAGTACAATATATATTATAAAAAAATATAAATATATAGGAATACATGTAATACTGACCACTTTAAGAGGCATTCCAATTAATACACCAAAAAAATATAATGATCTCAAGCAAAATCAACTGAACGGCAAGGTCTTTCAAGTTGGATCTAGTTTAAGATCATCTTTGTTGAACCATGCATATACTATAATAATTTTAGGAAGGAAAACATGATAAAATAACTATTATCATCATGAATATTCTAATTAAATTTTCAAAGAATTCTAAAATAATTAGTATTATGCAGGCTTGCTTCAAACCTTCTTATCATATAATTCCTAAATCCACAAATGGAAATGATATAATAAATTAAGTTATAAAATTAATTAAATTAATAAATTTAAAAAAATATAGTAACATGATATATGTGACTGGAGGTATCAAAAAGACCAAAATGCTCGGGCCCAACCTAAAGCCCAGTCAGTCATGCCTAGCCAAGCACGACATGATTTGGGACCGTATTGTAGACCAAGCTGGGCCAACCCTTTTCAAGTTCAAAAGTCAGCCCGAAGGCCCCGTTGAATTTTTTTTAAAATTCAACTAAAAAAACCAAGGATGCGACCCAGCCCAACCCAGCAAGTCCATGTACGACCCAACCCGACCCAACAAGTCCAGGTACGACCCGGCCCAGCCCAGTAAGTACAGGCACGACCCATCATGAATCAGGTATGAGCTGGGCCGGTGGGCCATGCCAGTTGTTTTCAAGCCGTATCATGCCTAGCACAGCATGATTACTATACCAAGCAATGTCAGGCACGACACGGTTACTATACCAAACCATGTCAGGCACGGCATGGTGGCCCAATTGGGCCACAAAAAATGGGTTGGGTCTGCCCAACCTGGTTCGTTTGACACCTCTATCCGTGACGTCCAATATATAAACAATCATAATGATACATCAATCACATGATTCACCACCCACTATATAGATTCAAAATAAAAAGTTAATATAAAATTTTTAAATTTTCACAGAGATGTCAAACAGTCCTTGTCATGTTAGGCCAGCACGACAATCATATCATGCCTGACATGGTACGACAGTCATGTCATGCTAGGTTGGCCCGAGTCATGCCCAAAGGCTACAAGCCTAGTCTACCAGTCACTGTTTTATCAGTTATGATTTAATAATTTAAAATAAATTGTTTACAAATTTAAAATTTTAAATTATGCATTATGAATTATGATATTATATTATTTATTTATTTCACATATATCACAAAAAAATTTAATCAACAACACAAATGATAAATTTTCATAATCAAAAATATCAAAAAAAAAACATATCCATCAATCACCATTCAATCTAAACAAATAAAATAATAAGTCACAACAACATAAAATAAAAATTATCAATTATAATCATACAAGCTCAACCATAATATCAATCAGTATAAGTATGTAACTTATCATCATAATATAAATATCTAAAAGTATCACTAGCGATGAGCTCAATATCCTCAAAGTCTCATGAGTCATCTGTCACCAACTCGTACGCTCTTGTTTCAGCCAAATCATGGATGCTCAACCTGAAATCCTCTTAAACCTTCATTCATGTTGGTGTCTTAATGAAATCTAACCCTAGTCTCGATATCTTATCTAAAATGGCATTGACTACAACAAAAAAAATAGACTTTAATATTATATTCGATATCAGTGGAGTCAAGAAATTGAGTTTCATCTTAGATAGCATGAAATAAGTAAACTCATATAATTTTTATCATTGCCAAATATTAAAGTTCTTATTATCATTATATAATAAGGTTGAGCATTATTTAATATTTTTAAGTATCGAGACAGCTTGCTCATATTCAATGGTCCACCTAGTTATTTTTCCCTCGCTAATTGAATGAAGAAGTTATCAACTCTGAATACAATATTCATATTCATACTCGGAGCATGACTACAATTACTACCATACCTAGTATAATAGTATAAAAATAACTCAATTAATTTTTTATGACTAAATCCTTCATGTTAGTGTTTCTGATTCATATACGTGGATATTTATGTCAAAATATTATTTATCTCTTCCACATTAACTATAGAATCCTTGCAGGCAACCAGATAATAAAAAAATAAAATGATTGACTAATACTTTAAGAACTTGATTTTTATCTTAATAATCATATCACTAAATATCAAATTATCTGTAGACTTTCTAAATATGTCAATAATATTGTATATGTACCTAAGTGCAATACAAATGATAGGAGTATAAATAAGCGAACACATTATTATTGTGTTATAAAAATTCTTCAAAAATTTCATAATTAAAATTTTTGTATCTTAGTCTCTGTCATCAATAATAAGTTCGTCACTTTTACTATTAAAGTAGTCGAATATCATGTGTTCATATCCAACACATGACTCCAACATTAAATAAATATAATTTCAACAAAGTGTCATATCCATTTGAAATTTCATCTTTTTTAGGCTTGTAGACAAACAGAAACTACCAAACTCCTATTATCTACTAGGAATCCAAAAATATTTATCAATTAGGTATTTTTTCTAAAACAAAAAAAAACAACTTTTATTCTCACGTATACTATCAGGTTAATGATGTGACAAATATTTAACATGAAAAATATCTCTTAATAGTCCATCTCTAGTAGTCCTAACAAATATGTTAATAACTTCTTTATTGTTAGATGTATTATCAAATGTGAAACTAAATATTTTATGTTAAATATTATAATCTCTAAAAATTCTCATCATATACTCATATATGACAAGATATAACAAATATCACACTATTTTATTACCTAAATTCATTAATTATTTATTTTTCTAACTTATAATATTTTAGAATGTCATTCCTACATGTGAACCTAAGAATCATATGATATGCAAGCTAAAAATAAATCTGCATGATACTGACTACTCAACGATCTTCCAAGGATCTAATCAGAAAACTTATTGTAGTGATCAACTTGATCATGTCTACCCTCCTTATTTTTTTTGTGGTATATGAAGTGAGTCAATATAAAAGTTGAACTAGATATAGCCTCAAAAGCCCGACTACTCAGTTGAGTCTGCCTAGAATCTAATGCACAATATTTTTAGTGCAATGATCGGCATGCCTCTTTAGGTGCCAGTACCACATGCACTCCTACGTGTATATTGTTTTACAATACTTATATTGTGCCAATTTTTTTATTGATACCCTTAGCATTTTTATTTTATATTATATTAATTTGAATTCAGACTACAGTTGTTATTATTTTTTATTGTTTAGATATTTGAGTTTAAGTCAAAATCATGGAAAAAAATATAATTTCGATCTCGAACCTTTCCGTGAGATAATCATTATTAATATCATCTATGTCTACATTAATATTAATTTTATTATCATTAAATTTACTATTAATAATTTTTAATTTTTTTTTAAATTTATTAATTATATTATAAATTAACAATTAAATGATATTAAAAATTAAAAAATAAATAAAAAAAAATATCTGATTAGGTTTATAGAAAGAAAAGAAAAAAATACAACCCAAGCCCACACTCGAATTTTCTTCCCTCCACAATGTCCACCTTTTTTTAAACTTAACAAAAATATTCTAAATCTAAAATTAGAAATTTTAGATTTAGAGAGAGAGAGCCAAGACTAAGAGGAGAGTGAGAGAAAGCCGACAGAAGTTGAGAGATTTGAAAAAAAAAACACAAATCTCTTATTTTATTTATATACATTCTTAAAAAATATATTTTTTTTATTTTTTTAATATTTTTTTAAAATTTAATAGGGCAGAAACCCGACAACCATCAGATCTTCTACCCTAGCTTTTCGGGTTGCATCCAATGTCCTAGATCTTCACTAAAATATTTATTATTTTTTTTTGCAATTGGCCCCACCGACCCATTAGGAGCCAAAGCTTCTAGACAGTCCAAAAGCTTCGACTCAAGCCTAAAGACTCAGCTCAAGCTCAGCATGGACTCGGTTAAGCTGGGAGAAACATCCACATGTGCCTGGGTCATACTACACTTAGCCAACCACGTGACAGGTTAATTAAAAAAAACTCACTGTGTACCAAGCAGGTGGATTTTACAATTATTTTAATATTTTTTTATTAATGGGCGGAGTAGGCACAGTCCGGTTGGACTATGCTCGATATCAAGTTCGAGTTCCAAGGCACAGTACCCATGCGACTGGACCATGCCTGCAGGTCAGGCACTCAGGTCGTGCCTTACCCAGCACTAGGCCCAGCACGACATGGGCAATGCCCCAGGCCGGCATGACCCATTTCCAAGGCACAATGCAGGACCATGTCGGGCTATGCTCTAGCCCTGCCCGAGCCAATCAGCCCACTTACCATCTGACCATCTCTAAAATTTTATAAAATTTTTTATCCTCGTGATGACTCTATCATATATGAGCATATAACACAAATCTTTAAAAGATATAATATTTAAAATAAAAAATTAAAAAATTACTTTGATAATAATTCTAATAATAAAGTTACTATTAATATGTTTATTAAAATTATTAGAGATGACCAGTTAAATATGTTTGATACATGTGTCACATAATTAACTTGATAATATAAACAATGATAAATAATATTTCTCCCACAATATAAAAAGTTAGAATTTTACTAATATACCTTAGAATAGCTAACAAACAATAACAATTTAGTAGTTTCTATTTATCTACGAGACTAAAAAAACTCTAACTTTGTCTCTGTGATCAATGAAACTACACATACTTTAGATTAGAGTCATGTGTTAGCTATCAACACAATATATGAGATTACGTTAATAATAAAAATAATAAACTTATTATTAATAATTCAGATTGTAATACAAAAATTTCTTTTATGAAATTCCTAAAAATTCTTTAAGACCTAACAAACATATATTTGTCTATGTATATTTCCATCACTTATATTGCTCTTAGATGTATGTGCAATAGCAATAATAATAATATATTTAACAAGTATAGAAAATACTATGCATTTAGTGACATAACTATTATGATTAAAATCAAATATTTAAAATATTAATTTTTTATTTCAAATCTATATTATTTGATATTCTATATGAATCTTATAATTAAGATAAAAGGAAAGAAATATTGACATACATATCCAAGTACATAAACCAAGAACACTAATATAAAACTTTTATTCATGAAAAAATATCTAGCTTATTTATTTATTACAATATTATATATGATAGTTATAGTCAAACTCCTAGTACAAATATGAATACCATATTTATGGATAATAGTTTCTCCATATAATTAGTTATGAATAAATAACTAGGTTATCCGTCGAATAGAAATAAGTTATCTCAATACTTATATATATATATTACTCTCCTATTATATTACATAATAATAATAATAATAATTTAAATATTTTACTCTAATATCTAACTTAGTATCAAAATCTATTTTTCTTTAACGGTCAATTTTATTTCAGATAAAAGATTATGAATATAACTAAATATCATTGATACACTTGTATGCAAAAAATATTTAGAAGATTCAATATTAGACATTCAACAAAAAATATAAGAGATAATGACAAATATTTCATGAAACACGAAGATAAAAGATATTGAGACCACTACTATATCTACATATGCACTACCATATCACAAATATTAATTAATGATTCATATAATTATTGATTTCTTTATTAGATTATGATGTAGTGATACTCAATTATCATTATTTTTTTATTTCTACTATTTATTATTTTATTATGATTGATGCATTATTTCTATATTATACTTATTGTCTTATGAGTTATATCTTACTTTATTATATTCTACTTTTATCTATGAAACAAAATGAATTTTTTATTATTTTATTTGAGCCGAACACAATCACGAGATACGAATGATAAATGTCTAAATTTTTTTAATTTTGTATTTCATTTAAATTTTTTAATTATAATATTTTTAAAAAATAATTCAATAACAAATTAAAATTTAGATCAAATTATAATTTATTTGAATTTAAAATTTCAGCCCAATAGACCAAAAATAATATGATCCAATGTACAGACACAAAGCAACACGACAACACTTTGAGGGTCAAATGGGTCGTGCCAAGCCAAATATAAACCTCTTCATGTCATGTATGGCATGACATGGCAGCATGATTAGACCACTCTAAAATGAGAGTTGTCGGCACAACACGACCCATTTGGCACCACTATACTAAAATATATGAATTTTTTAAAACCCCAAAATATTTTTCAGGGATCTTAGAGACTTGTAGATAACAAAACATTTAGATTTGTGTTGTGTACTAATTAATATTCATTGACATGAAATCTTTGACAATTTTATATTTTTCTTAAAGAAAATTATGTGTCATAGAAAAGCAAGAGATAAAAGTTAATTTAAGATTTAATATAGAAATTAAGTTAAGAGCAACAACAATTATTACTTATGAGATATTTTAGAAATAGTTGTTGCTCAAAGAGATGAAAAATACACTATCTTCTCCAAAAACCTTTGAATTTGATAATAAGACAACAATACATATAAGCCTCTAATTTAAGACTTTATGAGCTGATGAAACACATAAAAATGAATTTCTTTCTTATAAAAAAAATTCAGGATTTAACAATTACTATAACATACATATAAATAATATTATAGCTAACAGAATTCTTTAGGAAAACCCAGAATATGCACTAGCTTATCTTTTTTTTTTTCATCATACTTAATATTATAAATTTGTATGTTCCAACTTGATAGAGGATACTGCAATTTTTATTCATTTTTTTCTTTTGTATTACAAAATCACATTACCTAGAAACATAAAACTCATATTATCAATTGGTATAATACCAATTTTAAAATGTTGTATCTAATGCACAAAGCTCTCACTTAGTTTGAGACTTAAAAAAAAATTATATCCCAATAATTTTTCACCAAAACTCAAAAAATATACATATGATAAGTCTCAAACCAAAGATCTAGTGACTTTTGATGAAAATACTTACTATTACACGGACTGCATTTTGATATTTTAATAGTGATAAAATATTTTAATATAACATAAATTTCACCAATAATTAATATTCACCATATATCTAATAAAATTATTCAACTTAGTTTATTATTTTATTTATAAATATCATGCTTTATGAATCAAAATAACTATTAATAAATATATATGTTTATTAATTATTTTAAAATTAAAAAAAAAAATATTTACAATAATAATGAAACATATATTATTTTCTATGTTAGTATAAAATAATTATACTGAGATGATTCCGTTCAATATACACAAATATACTACACAAAAAATTAAAATTTATTATTCTCAATAGTAAATACAAATATTCTAAATAATTATACTTATATTATTATATTCAAATTATCATATATGTAGAATAAAGAACAAATACGCATCATTCTTAAAAAATTACTCAGCTCATTGCAAATTCAATGATATTTAAAACAACAAAATATATTCAAACAAAAATTCACAATAATCAAATTACTACCTATATAAACACATTTCCAACACTTATATTACTAGAGACGGCACAACCAAATTATGACTGTGCAAGCACTATTTTTAATTTCACCTAAAAATGTCTCTAATCAAAACAGCACTTCTTCCATTCAATGAAATTAAAAGGCCTAGTTTTGAGTGGTAAAGGCAACAGATATAAAAGTATAACAAGCTCAAAAATGTTCGAGGACAGCATCAACACAGATAAAACTTATACAACAGCATTAGATTCAAAAATATTTGACGATCAAACCATTTATATACACAGGAATTCAATTGTTCTTTCTCTAGTTTCACTTAAAGAATCATGGCATTGGCGGAAAATTTTACAGCGAAGAGATGGGAGAAACGAAGTACCTCTTTTCTCCACCGGCGTAGTACTCCTGGGGAGCATCGTCGTCGCTGTCAAAATCCGGCACCGACGGGCGGTTCAGATCCGATAAGGTGTGGACGCCGCCCCTTCGATCACGCGGCTGCTTCCATGCTCTCCTCCTGTCAGGTGATGACATCTCGACTCCGACCTCCGACCAGCGACCATGCGAGACAAGACAATCTCAGAATATGATAAACGGCAACTGGTCAGTCAGAAATATTTATCGAAAAAATATGAATACTTTCTTATTAATCCGAAATATCACTTTTTTTTAACACAAATATTTCTTTAAGCTTAATCCCACGCCTCAACCCAATAAGTTTCGGCAAGTCATGAATTTTAATAATAAAGATTTTATTACAATTACATTGAATTTTTTAAAATCTAGAATTAAATTTCACAAGAAATCACCTCCGTATAAAAAAATAACAAAATATTTTTTTTTTTTTTCCAAAAAAAACTAAGTTATATTTTCAGCCAGTAGAGTTGAGGGGCATTAACGTAAATTCACGTAAACATGAATTAAAATCTAGAACTATATTTGACAAGAAATCAACTTCGTAACACAAAATAAAAAATACATGTTCTCAAAAAAAAAAAAAAAGTAAATTTTAATTTCCAACCATCGAGAAATTACAAAATTCTCCCCCATTCACCAATCGTTTCTCATTCGATTTGCGTCGCAGGGCATTAATGTAAATTCACATACATCACACACCACCCATAGGCCATATGGGAGCCACGTGCCAACAGTGCAGCAGATACATATTGGGGAACAGACAATCATCATCCATCAGCTTCACTGTGCATAAACCTGGCCACTCTCGCCCTGCAGAATCTCGCCTGGGCTCCTCCAAATTCTAAAATTATGGAGAGCTTTTTGCCGATTAAGAACACTTGCAATATATTCTTGAATGGGCGGCAACTGCCATTCTTCGCCACTTTTTGCAGCTTGTCCTCTAAGTATCTGCGCCCACACAAGAACCAGCACGTGTGATATCCATGTGTAAATGTAGTGCTCATAGCGTAGCACAACTACAATTATAAATATAAACATATTGAATGATTCGACCATAAAAGATACAAGAGGCCTCCAAAGATACGTGTTGGCTGCTACATTATAATGATTCTTCAAGAACTCATGTCAGTAGTGAGGATATGAATTTCTTATCTTAGGGTTACGAGTTCAATCCCTAGGGATGCCAGATAAGCTCCTCAGCTCTAGTAATGATTAATATGTTGTATGATTCAAACATAAATGATATAACTAAGCTTTATATATATATATATATATATAGAGAGAGAGAGAGAGAGATGGGAGAATGGGGGAGAAAGAGAGAGATGGAGATGTGGGGAGAAAGAGAGAGAGAGAGGAAGGGAGTGGGGGAAGGGAGAGAGAGTGAGTGAGGTGGAGAGAGAAAGAGTTGTGGAGAGAGAGAGAGGGAGATGGGGGGAGGGAGAGAGAGAGAGAGATGGGAAGAGGGAGGGAGAGAGAGAGAGAGAGAGGTGGAGAGAGAGATAGAGAGAGGGAGAGAGGGAGGTGGAGAGAGAGAGAGAGAGAGATGTAGAGAGAGTGTGTTGTAGAGAGAGACGGAGATGGGGAGAGGGGGAGAGAGATGGGGAGGGAGAGAAAGAGAGAGAGAGAGAGAGAGAGAGAGAGAGAGGTGAGAGACAAGGAGAAAGTGAGAGAGGAGAGAGAGAGAGAGAGAGAGAGAGGAACCTTGGAAGCCCATGAACGTTCAGCTTGGAGGCACACATCCTTAATATCCCTGGGAGACATGCTAGAAGAAGAACAAAGAAGAAGAAATATGAGCAAAAGTGAAAAAAGAGGAAGGCAAGGTTGATTATACCCATCTGTGCGGCAAGCAAATTCCTCCAATTCAGATTTGCTAAGGTGCTTTGCGTATTGTGCAGCAATTTGCTCTCTGGTACGAAGATCAGGAAGGTCAAAGCTGATCATCATATCAAAGCGACTGGGATCAAAATTCAAAACAAAAAAAAAAAAAAACAGTTAGAAACAAGCCTCCACCGTTTCAGACCGCTACAGTCAGTCAGCATGGTGTGATTCGCAAGCAAAAAAACACCTGATTAAAGCAGGATCAAGGTCTTGTTTTCTATTTGTTGCAGCAATCACAAGCACTTTCTTATCTTGTTCGAACCCATCTATCTGCAATCGATACCGATTATGGAGCAAAAAGTGCCAAGACCAGCCAGCAGGAACCCCCCCAAAACTGCTCACCTGCCGCAGCAGAACAGACAGGATCCTGCGCGTAGCTTCGTGCATACTGCTGTCGCGAGCCATTGCAAGAGAATCAACCTGCAAATAGCATCATGGATATGTAGGTGCAGAAGAAGAGCAAGAGAAAGTTGGGAGTCTGTTACCTCGTCCAGAAATATGATGGCTCCATTAGAGAGCTCATTTGCAAGTGAAAAGATCTCCCCCAGCATGCGCTCGCTCTCCCCATAGTACTTTGACATGACGACCTCCAATGGCACATACAGTAGCGGTGCTCTCTACCAAGAAGATGAAGAAACACAGGCCGACAGTAGGTGCGCGCGCTGCAACGGCGCAGATGAAGAACAAAAATAAAATTGCTAGGCAGGCCTACTCACTGCTTGTTTGGCAATCACCCGTGCACAAGATGTCTTCCCAGTACCTGAAAGACACTGAAAAGTATTGTGAACAATATTATGAATATCCATAAACTATCAATTAATCTCCTTACTATTGATATTCTTGTGAATCTTTATTATTCATCGACTAGTGTGTATTAATTAATATTGATTAATATGTATTCATTAGTATATTTATTTGTATATTAATATATATATTTATTGATGTATTTATATACGCATTAATGTATTCATGTATTAAATCCTATATATAGGGAGTCTTTGTATGAATCAGAATATACTTGAAAAAATATAAAATTTCTCCAATTTTTCTCTTATATCTCTCGTGCTCTTGTCGTTCTATTTTATAATACGTTATCAGCACGAAACTCTGTTGGATTTTTAAAAGATATATTTAAGATACATATATTGGAGTATTATTATGTCGAATCTCACGAAATTAAAATTTGTGGCTATTAATATTACGGGAAAGAATTTGTTGTCATGGATACTAGATATTGAAATCCATCTAGATGTAAATGGTCTTGGAAATACAATTAGAGAAGAGAATGCAACATTCATCCAAGAAAAAGCCAAAGCGATAATTTTTCTTCGTCGTCACCTTAATGAAGGATTGAAAACTAAATACCTCGCCGTAAAAGATCCACTTCTGTGGAACTGTTTGAAAAAAATGTATGGATACCTGAGAAAGATAATTCTCCCAAAAGATCACTATGACTGGATGCATTTGAGATTGCAAGATTTTAAACCTATGAGTAAGTATAACTCAATAATATTTTAGAATCAGTCCTCAATTATAGTTATGTGAAAAAAAAATTACTGATGCGGATATATTGGAGAAAACATTCTCTACTTTTCATGCATCCTATATGCTCCTGCAGCAGTATTATCGTAAAAAAGACTTTAGAAAATATTCTGAATTGATTTCATTTCTTCTTGTGACCAAACAAAACAATGAGCTTTTGATAAAAAATTATGAGGCTCATCCAACTGGTTCGGCTTCATTCCCTAAAGTGAATGTGACAACATATCACCCTTATAATGGACAGAATCAAAATCATGATCAAGATCATAGTTGGGGTCGTGGACATGGACGAGGACGTAATCGTAATAGCTAGAATTACGATCGATAATCCAAGAACATGACAGAATATCAAAAGAAAGAGAATATTAAAAAGAATAACGAAAGTAATAAAAATAGCAAAATAGTAATAAATTTATGTTATCGTTGCAGTATGAAAGACCATTGGTCACATACTTGTCATACACTAAAATATTTAGTTGATCGCTATCAAGAATTGCTTAAAAAAAATAAAAAAAAAAATAGTAAAGATAAATTTTATTTTTAAGGATGAGAGTGTTGATCATGACCTTTATGATATGACTTATCTGAATGTTGTTGATTTCTTTATTCAGTCTGAAGCGAATATTGAGCACTTGTTTGATGATAAAAATCTCCAAAAAAAAAAATATTTCTCATTTATATTTATGTATTTGAGTCAACTCTTATGAAAGTCATTAGTACTACTGAATAATAAAAATTATTTTTGTTGTGTTATTTTATGATTTTCTTATTATATATTTTGTTTCTCATTAAGAATATAAAAACTCATTTGGTGGGATCCTTAAATGATGACAAAGACATGCGTCTCACAGATAATGTATCAAAGCATATTATACTTAAGGATAAAAAAATTCTTTTCCTTTTAAATAATGCAAAGATCATATGTGAATACAATATCGAGTAGTACTAGAGACGTCAAATGGGTTGGGATGGCCCGACCCATTTGACACGGTTCAATCGTGCCCGTGCCTGGCACGGCACGCTACAGTGTCGTGCCCCAGCCCATCGTGATGTGCCAAAATGTGCGGACAATACGCGTGACCACGCACCGAACATGGTCAATACGAGCCGATGCCCAACAGGCAAGGCTCACCGAGCCATGAAAGGGCAAAGAGGCATGGCAGAGTGATGGAGCGGTAGCGGGAGGCACGTCGCCGAAACCCTAATTTTTTTAAAAAAGTAGGGTTTTGTCCGGCCCGAACCGGGCCGGACCCGGTGGTTTTCAGGTAGCGGGTCCGTGCTGAACCTGGCAAGGTAACCCGAGGGCAGCCTAAAACCCAATCGTGCCGGCACAGCCCATTTGACACATCTAAGTAGTACAAAATTGATTGAGGACTCTGAAAGAGCTAATATATTATTATCCGGAGGAACAAAAATTAATATTGATAATGCGTTATAGTTTACAAAATCTTAGAAATTTATTAAGTTTTAACTATATTTAACTACATAGATATCATATTGAGACTAAGAATAGAGACAACACTGAGTATTTATATATTACCAAAATTATCTTGGATAAGAAAAAAATATTAAAAAAGTTACTTATTTTTTCCTCTGGTTTGTACTACACAAACATGAACACAATTGAGGCACATTCCATAGTAAATCATATATTACTGATGAAAATAATTTTATTATTTGATATGACTGATTGGGACATCCTAGGTCTATAATAATACAAAAAATCATTAAAAATTTAAGTGAGCATTCATTGAAAAATCAAAAGATTTTTCTAGCCAATGAATTTTCATGTGCTGCTTGTTCTCAAAAAAATTAATTATAAGGTCATCACCAATAAAAATAAGGACAGAACCCCTTACATTTTTGCAACGTATTCAAGATGATATATGTGAGCCTATTCATCCACCATGTGAATCATTTCGATATTTTATGATTCTGATTAATGTATCAAAGAGATGACCACGTGTCTGTTTGTTATCAATGCATAACCAAGCATTTGTTAGATCGCTTGCTCAAATAATTCGATTACGGGCTCAATTTCCAGATTATCTGATTAAATTAATTCGTCTTGATAATATTAAAGAATTTAATTCCTCAAGCTTTTAATGATTATTATATATCTATTAGAATAACTATTGAATATCTTATAGCATATGTTCATACACAATATGATCTTGCATAATCATTTATTAAATGCATTCAATTGATTACAATATCATTACTAATAAGAACAAAGCTCTCATCTTATACTTAGGGTCATAGTATTTTTCATGCAACAGTATTGATTCGTATTAGACAATCAAATTATCATGAGTTCTTTCCTTTACAATTAATTTTTGGTTGAGAACCAAATATTTTTCATCTTAGAATTTTTTGGTGTATGATATATATTCCGATTACTCCACCAAAATGCACTAAGATGAGTCTCCAGAGAATGGAAAAAATATGTTGGATATGGATCTTCATTGATAATCAAATATTTAGAACCATCAACTGGAGATTTATTTACGGCTCATTTTGTTGATTGTCATTTTATTGAATCAGATTTTCTAACTTTAAAAAAATAAAATAAACAGTTGAAAAAAATTATTAGTTAGAACTAATTATCGTTGTCTCATCTTGAGTCTTGACCCGCACACAAAGGAATGTGAACTGGAATTAGAGGTGTCAAACGTGCCGGGCCGGGCCGGCCCGGCACGAGGCACGGTTCGGCCGTGCCTTGGCGGGCCCGGCACGTTCAAAAACTGTGCCCGGGTGAAGATGGACCCGTGCCGTGCCGTGCCTGGCCAGGCACGCCGGCACGGGTCCATCCCGTGCCGGTTCACGCAGGCACGCGTGGCACTGGCGGCGTGCCACGCGTTCCGTGGCCTGAGTCGTGAGTCACAACTCACGAGCCACGGCTCGGACTCACGCCTTGTGAGTTGTGACCGGTGGGCGCTGGGCGGTGAGTCAGTGACCCATCCGGGCGGCGGGCCCCCACCGGTAAAAAGACCGGGGGTCGGGTCCAAACAGACCCGACCCGCGGTCTTTTCTGCCGAAACCCGACTCCCGAGTCAGATCCGAGCATTTCCAACGGCAAAAAAAAAAAATTCAAATTGGGCGATTTTCAGCCCTTGGATTCACCTCCAACGGCTAGGGGGCAGAATCCAACGGTCCTCGTGATTCTGCCCCTTAAATATATTAAAAAAATTCAAAAAATTAATAAAAAAATATTTTTTTAAAAAAAATAAAACTTTATTTAGCCTATAAAATCTACCCCCCTCCCTATAACATTTATGTTTTTCAAAAACATAAAATCTCTCAATATTTTCTCTCTCTCACATAAACCGTGCATCTCTCTCTCGGCCCTCGTGAATTTGATTTTGGCTTGGATTTTCGTGAAACTCAACTTGAGTTTTGAACATCAAAGCTTCCTGCGGTGCACCTTGCACGTGAGTGACCTCATTGCTTTTACCGGATAATATAATTTACTTTTTTTGTACTTTCTGTCTCTAAAGCTTCTCTCTCTAGAAAAACTTACGAAAAATAAAAAATGACAAATACACCTAACACGTATTTAAATTTGGAAAATAAAAATGTTAGTGTTGCACATACGTCTGTGGCTCCTGAAACGTTGGTTTCACCTGTCGTCTCAGCCTAAAGTTCTAAAAAACAAAAAACTAGGAGGACTTCTGTCGTTTGGACACATTTTAAAATCATAACACAATTAGATGTTAGGGGTGAGGAACATGAAATTGCACAGTGCAAATATTGTATGAGACTTTTAACATGCAAGAGTACATGTGGGACTGAGCACCTCAAGATGCATGCTGAAATATGGTCCAAAAAACATGGACCGTTAGATCCTAGGCAAACCCAACTTGGCACTACATTTTTTGAGACTGGATCGAGTTCAGTCTCAGTTTACTCCCTTCGTATACTCCAGCGAGTTGGGTAGGAACGGCATGGCCAGGCTCATCACATTGATGGGTCTTCCGATCAAATTTTCGGAAGATCCGAGGGTAGTGCGCATCATGCAGACTTATTTTCAGCCATCCTATCGTAGGATTCCTAGGTCCACATCTAGGAGTGACATACTAAAGATATATAAGTTAGAAAAACAAAAAATAATTAAGGAATTTTTGGCATTTAGTGGAGTGGTGTCCGTGACGTCGGATATATGGACATGTCACGATGATTCTTCTTATGCATGTCTCACGAGTCATTATGTAGATTCAAACTGGACAATCAATAAAAAAATATTAGGATTCACTGAGATTCTTCATCCTCATGATGGCCCGGCCATTTTTGAGTGTATGATGAAAATATTTAGAGAATATAAAATTCAAAATAAAATTTTTAGTGTCACTTTCGATAATGCTGCGAATAATGGAGTAGCGATCAATATGTTTGTTAGGAATATTAGAGACGCACCATTAGGAGAGATCTTTCATGTCAGATGCATGTGTCATGTTATTAACCTGATAGTTCAAGCGGGTATGAAGGTGTGTTCCCCCGCGTTGAAAAATATACGCAATGCACTCAAGTATATTCGCACTCCTCGCAGACTACAAGAGTTTGGTAATCACTGTTTGTCTGCGAATCTTAATAAAAAGAAATTCCAATCGGATGTGAGACATCGTTGGAATTACACGTACCTGATATTGGAATCATGTGTTGGATACGAACACGTGATATCCGACTACGTCAATAGTAAGAGTGGCGAACTTATTATTGACGACACTGACTGGGCTTTAGGATTTTCATTTATGAAATTCCTGAAGATATTTTATGACACGATGAACATGTGTTCGTCGGTTTATACGCCCACCACTTGCATTGCACTCCGTTGCATATGCAACATTAGTAGCATGTTTAGGAAGTATCGAGCGGACCCGACGCTCAGCCATATGGTTGCAGAGATGGAGACCAAGTACCTGAAGTACTGGTCCACCATTCCATCTCTTTATTGCCTCGCGGCATGCATGGACACTAGGGCTAAGGTGGAAGGGGTTGAAAACACCCTGACTTTCATTTTCTCGTGCATGAACCTGGAAGAGCCACCTGAAGGGTTCATTTACGAGAAGTTGACAGACCTGTTCACATACTACGTTACTAGGTATGGTGGTGGTGGTGGTGAGACTGTGAGTACGGACACTGATACCTTGTTCGGAGATGACGATTATTCCATAAACCTAGCGAGGGTGAAACGTAGGGGTGGACCTTCACATAGGAGCGAGCTGTCTCGGTACTTAGATAGCGATTACTGCTTAATCCTATCACCTTCTGACAATAAGAATCTTGATTTATTACACTGGTGGAAATCATATGAGTCCGCCTATCCCGTGCTATCTAGGATGGCACGGGATCTACTGACTCCTCCGGTGTCGAGCGTAGCATCGGAGTCTGCTTTTTCTGTTGCAGTGAACGTGATTTCGGATAGGAGATCGAGATTACGTCCAGATATGGTTGAGGCCTTGGCATGTTTGAAGGATTGGGAGGAATCGAGATTTAGCATCAGTGATCGTGCTGAAGCTGGGACTGTGACAGACACTGCAGTCGCATCCACATCCACTACGATGGCGGAGGAGCTGATTGCCGATGATGATGATCCATATGATACTGATCTTGATGTTGCGGCTGATGATTCTCATGATATGCCGCTTGACGAATGATGCTCATCTGTTGTTTTTTTTCGATGTTTTTTTATTTATTTTATTTATACACTTTGTTTGTACTTTGTACCATACGTTGTGTTGAAACTTATACTTGTTTTGTTCCGACTATTGGTTTCAAAAGCATGAATGGTAATTTTTCATTTGTGTAGTTTAATTTTTTTTAATTAAAATTTATACTAACTTAATGTTTTTTTTTTATTTTACGATTTAAATTTTATTTTAAAATTTATTAACTTTAAATTTTAATATATAATTAATAAATTATAATAATAAAATATGCTAAACTTAATTGAAAAAAAAAAAATTTCTAATATTTGTTTGTTACATTTATTTTTAAATGTAATATTTTTTACAAAAAATTATATTTTTTAATTATTACATATACTCTAAAGTATATACAGAATAACAGAAACTTAATAAAAAAATTAAAAAAAAAAAAAAATTTTAATCTGCCAAGTGCCAAGCACGGGCCGTGCCCGTGCTTGGCTCCTGGGACACGGACCCCGGTTGAGCCGGTCCAGGCGTCCAGCCTTGCGGCTCCCGCCCCGCCCCGCCTGCCCTGCCCCTGCCGTGCGCCCGTGCCGCCTGGCCAAGCCAAGCCGTGCCCACGGGCCGTGCCGTGCCCACGGGCCGTGCCGTGCCCGGCACGGCACGGTAGCACGGCCAGGCACGTGAAAAACGGGCCGTGCCGTGCTGGGCCGGCCCATTTGACACCTCTAACTGGAATCTCAAAGGATTATTCATTTACAAAATTTAGCAAATTAATTGACAGATACATTTACTACTCCAAAAAGAGTAACTATATCTTACATATCAGCTGCTAATGCTCCAGTTAAAATTAATATCTATATAGGACAATCTATTAAAATTAATGCTCCGGTTGATTCCAAAGATAAAAATCCTCAGAAAAAAAAAGATCATGTTAAGAAAATGATGGCTCTAGAAGAGTTCCTAGTTATAATTCCAAAAAAAATTCAGGTACCTAAAACTTGTGACAATCAAGAGATCTCAATAAACTATGTCACAACTGGCTGAAAGATATAATCGGAATAAAATCGGCATCGATGATATATTTGCTTATAATGTGACACTCATCATTGTTAATGATAATAAGGACCTTAAGTCAAAGTCTGTCGAGAAATGTAGACAGATAAATGATTGGTCAATATAGAAAGATACAATTGAAACATAATTAAATTCTCTTTCAAAACACGAAATTTTTGATCTTACTATATGTACACATGATAATGTCAAACTTGTAGAATACAAATGAGTATTTGGGCAAAAACGAGACACGGCGAATAAAATTGTCAAATATAAGGCACGATTAGTTACACAAGAACCCTCTCAAAGACCAGACATTGATTATGAAAAGATGTATTCCCCTGTAGTGGATGCAACTACTTTTTGATATTTTATTAGTCTGATAATACATGAAAAACTTTGTATGTGTTTAATAGATATAGTTACAACTTATTTATATTGATCATTTGACAATGATATTTACATAAAACTCCCAGAAAGCTTAGAATTGCCTGCAACACATAATTCAGGTCCTCAAGAACTTTAATCAATAAAATTATGCAAATCTCTATATGGGTTGAAATAATCTAAATGCATGTGATATAATCATCTTAATGAATATTTATTGAAAAAATGGTATAAGAATGATCCCCATTTGTCCATGTATATTTATTAAGGGGTTTGGATCCAAGTTTGTTATTATTACAATTTATGTTGATGGCCTAAATATTATTGGAACTACGAATGAGCTTTCAAAAATAATAGGTAACTTAAAGAAAGAATTTGAGATAAAAAATTTTGAAAAAATAAAATTTTGCCTTGATTTACAGATTGAACACTTAGAAAATAGAATTTTTGTTTATCAATCAGTTTATATATCAAAGGTAATGAAATGATTCTATATGGATAATACTCATCCATTGAGCAATCCAATGATTGTAAGGTCATTAGATGTAAATAAAGATCGTTTTTGACCTCAAATGAATGATAAAAAACTTCTTAGTCTTGGAGTATCATATCTTAGAGTTATTAGAATATTAGTATATCTTGCAAGTCATACACGACCTGATTTATAAATTTGTTAATATGATATAGTTCTTATCCAATAAAACGACATTAGAATGGAGTTAAACATATAGTAAGGTATCTTCGAGGTATGATTGATATGGATCTATATTACCCCAATGTACCCAAAGCAGAATTAATTAATTATGTAGATGCGAGATATATGCTTGACCCTCATTATGCTCGATCACAAATGAGATATTTATTCACATGTGATGATACGCATTTCATGGCGTTCTACAAAACAATCAATTACCGCCACATCTTCTAATCATGCAGAGATTTTAACAATTCATGAAGCAAGTCGGTAATAATTTTAGTTAAGATTTATAATGCATCATATTTGAGAATCATGTGGTTTGTCTTTTAGCAAGAAGATTCCAACAATCTTATATGAAAATAATGTTGCATGCATTATTCAATTAAAAAAATGGGTATATTAAAGGGGATAGAAAAAATATATATCACCAAAATTCTTTTTCACTCATGATCTACAAAAGAGTGATATTGATGTTTAATCAATTCGTTCAACTAATAATCTAACAAATTTATTCACTAAGACTCTACCTACTGTAATATTTGAAAAGCTAATTCATAGCATTGGAATGCGTAGGCTCAGAAATTTAAAATAATATTTTATACTATACTTTTTTTTCTTCACCATAATTTTGTCCCACTAGGTTTTTCTGATAAATTTATAATGAGGCAGTACAATGGACATCCAAGAAGGAATATTATGAACAATATTATGGATATCAATAAACTCTTTATTAATCTATTAACTATTAATATTCTTGTGACTCTTATTATTTATAAATTAATGTATATTAATTGGCATGGATTAATATGTATTTATTGATACATTTATTTGTGTATTGATATATATATTCATTGATGTATTTATATACACAATGATGTATTCATGTATTAAACCCTATAAATAGAGAGCCTTTGTATGAGTCAGTATATATTTGAGAGAATAAGAAATCTCTTTCATATTTTTCTTATATTTCTCAATCTCTTGTCCTTCTATTTTATAATAAAAAGCTAATTCCTAAACAATTTTCACTCATGCATGCTCAACAAAAAACACAAAAAACTTAAACAAATATATTGGTATTATCATAGTTATTAAAGGTGCATCTCATGCACGCCTAAAGCCCATGCTCTACCAGATCCAGGCAAAAGCACCTCGCCTCATCTTAGACACCCCAAAAAATATAGACAATATTTTTGATATATTAAAACTTCACATGTTTGATTGTTAAAATTTTATTATTTTATTTTAGAACTCCAAATATCTGTGATAATTGAAAATACTCACGATATTTGATTTTTATCTTTGATGTTCTTCGTTTGATTGTATTTTATTATGAGATAAAAATTATAAATAATATTTAATAAAAATATATATTTATTATATAGAATGCATCTCACAAAAAAAAACTCATGTCTTAATACATCTTACACCTCAATGCCACAAAAAAAAATTTATACCTCAATACATCTTGCACCTCAAATAACTATGAGTATTATAGCAAACACTATATGACATTACGTATCATAATTTGTATATTATTTCAAAACATATCTTATGATACATATATGATAATGATATTATGATATGATGATACATACATTCTCAATTATTTTTCAAAATAAAAAAAAATCAAATTACATTTTTTTTGTTAAAATAATTTATTATGTTTAATTTTAAAGCATATTAAACGATCAAAAATTAATCACAAAAAAATAAATAAAATAATCTAATTCAAAAAAATTACATTTTTTTGTTATCAGATGCTAAAATTCATATTTTCAATAAATATTTACATTTATATATTTTTTTTATATTTATTTTTCACTATATAAAAAAACTTATGATACACAATACGATATGATATATGATACATAAAAATAAAAAATTAAATTGAATTAACAACTATGATCAACATAGAAATTATAATCTCATGAAATGTGGAAACATAACATGGCAAGTATGGATCATGAAACAAACCTGGGGGGCCTTCAAAGAGCACCGCTCGAGGCCTATTGGACTCAAACTTGCAGCGAGTGGAGCGAGCAATATCATCATATAAATCAGGACTATGAAAAGCCAACAATATTGTGTCTTCTACTTCCCTACAATAACAACAATATCTAATCGAATATCTCAATGCAAAGCATTGAAAAGATCATATTGCAAGAACAAATATATAGATAAAAAAATGCAATCACATAGCTTATTAAATTATTTGTAACAATTTTCATTATATTATTTTAGCATAGTTAAATATTAATGAATTGAATTAAAATTGTTTTATTGAAATAATCAAAATATTCATCACTCAGACATATCAGAACATTTATTTTTCATTAAAAAATCAACTTTTATCAAATTTTTAATTAGAATCAATTTTTTTCCAAGTTTTATCATTCTTATTTATGAAAATTACTAATAAATAATCTAAAAGATAAAAAATTAATTGTATTTAACAAAATATTAATCTTATACACACACTGCTCATCAACATACATGATCTATCTCTTACTTTTTAAAAGATATAATGAAGTTTGGCTTGTTTTAATCTATTTTGTATTACTTTGACAAAACCATGTGTATTCCTTTGTGAGATACATGTAATATTTAGAAATATCATGAAGTTATAACATAATGCAATTGGCATACCTACGTGGAATATAATTCACACCATAGTATATACAACCATGATAATGCACACATTGGTACACAACATGTGTATTAATTATTCTAAAATGCCTAGTATTCCTCTAAATTGTATGTCGGTCAAAGTGATTGCCTATCTCTGTGTTTCATCCTCTAGTAGAATACTAAATTAATAGTAGTTTATATTGTAGACTTGTTATCACATTATAGCCTCGCAGGCGTGATCAAAATAATATAAATCTTAACCAACAATCCTTGTATCCTCATCACTTCTACGATGATTATAATTATTTAAGACGTATGGGACACTGAGACAAAAACTTTTTGAGACCTTGAGACACAAGGCATAATTAAGGCACAAATTTTTTTTGTAAAACACAATCTACCTTTTATATATATATATATATCACTAAATATTATGTATAATTTTATCTATTAATAAAATATAATAAAAAATAAATATAAAAATCAAATATTATTAATATTTCTCATTATCACAAATATTAAAATTTATATTAGGCCTTGAGACGTGTGGCATAATCAAGGCACAATTTTTTTTTGTGAAACACAATCCACCTAATATATATATAAATTATTTATTTCACTAAATATTAAATATAATATGTATCTATTAATAAAATACAATAAAGTAAAAAATAAATATAAAAATCAAGTATAATTAGTATTTTCTATTATGAGTAGATACATACATATATATATATATAATAAAACATATATATGGATATATATGTATCCATACATATGTATGCGTATATACAAACATACGCATGGATATGTGTATAAATAAGTATGCATATATATACATATAAATATATTTATATATAGATATATGCATACATTTAAATATATAAATGTGTGTGTGTGTGTGTACATATACAACTCATGCATCACCCCAAGTGAGACATTTTGCTGGGGAATCATGGAGCCTAGACTTTGGAATTCATATGTATAAGCTGTGAGAAATGAATTATATACATTATGAACTATTCATATGTGATTTTTTGGTCAAGATAAATTTAACTATCTAACAAAAGATTATCTAAGTAATGAGATGACATCTAGCTAATTGTTTATTAATTTTTGATTATTGATTATATTATGAGAATCAATTGAGAAGAAATTGTCAATTTTGACATCTTACATTATCTACAGTATATTATAGAAGTTGTAGCATCATTATTTTTATTTAGATTTACTTAGATACATGATGTTATCTCTCAGTTAATAAGATTGAGACTAGAAAAATTTATAAAGCAGAAGTTGAATACTACTCATTTTACTCAGTTCACATTTTTGACTATCTAATTTTTGAAGATAGCATAGGTATACATGATTGCTATGACAAGAAAAAGAGAGCATGTTTTTAGCATAATCCTCTTACATTCACCCACTAATAGTTTTGTGAGGTTCCAGAACTAGATTATGAGTGATCACATGATGCCGACAAAATCATAGGTTCATTATTAAACAATATAATATCTACCTAAAAATGATAGTTAAAGACTCAATTGAAAAATACATTACATTGTTTTTGCTTATCTAGAGATAAAAAAGTACCAATCATAATGGAGGCAGATGTAGGATAACTCAAAATAATGCACATATTGTAAGAAATATAGTCAAATTTAAAAAAAAAATCATGAACTTTAAAAAAAGTTCAAATATACTATAAGTTATTGAGAGAGATAAGCTGATTACTTAATTCATTCAAGATTAACATAGAGATCACCCATTTTTGACTTTTACAAAATTTTATTTTTTTTTTATGTATCTGATGAGAGCACTTAACATATGTAATGCTCCAATTGGGGTATAGCAGTGTGTTTGTGTGAACACTATATGTTTCTATATTATATTTTACATGAAATCAAAGTAGGGCATGCAAACCCTAGAAACAAGTATAGATGGAATAGTGTGTATGTACTGTGTGTGTGTGTGTGTGTGTGTGGTGTCTTCAACTCACTATTGGCATCAAGAGTAACTGTGCGATCTATGTCACAAATCACAATGATGCTGATAAACCCTGGATCCAGGTGACCAATGCAAGGAGAAAAAAAGGGAATCACCAGTCACAGGTGACATTGTGAATTGTTAGTATCTTGTCTTGGAGAAAGGACTCTTGTTATTGTTTCTAGGTTGAGGGCCAGTTTGGTCTTTTCATAGTTTCTAGAAGTGGTTGGTGGGGAAAAGAATATATTATGGGAGTGTGGGGTGGAGAGAGGGATATGATTTTTATCTGTACGGCTAGAAAATAGTGAGGGAGGATGGAACAGCCTCAAAATCTACTCCTGAGATTTGGGGTATCCAATCAGATGCCTATTTAGAGATGTCAATTGAGTCGGGCGGATCAATCACAGTATGAGGCACAATATGATGGGAGCACCCAGGTTGCTCTTCATTTTACATATGATTATATATTTTAAAACAAACTAAAGACATTAAAATCAATTATCATTTTGTTCGCAAGAAAATTCATAAGGTTTGATTTTTGCAAGGTAATGGGAAAACTTTAAAATAATTAAGAGACGTCTTCACAAAATCTCTAAAAGTGATTCGAGTTGATTATCTTTGTAACAAGTTGGGCATTATAAATATGAATGCTCCGGCTTAAGAGGGAGTATTAGAAATAAGAATGACGTGTACATAGGTGGCTAAATATTTTATTTTTAACATCCAAATTTGTATAGTTACTTGAGATAGATTTCTTAGTTTTGTAGATAAATATGTTACTTTGTCAATGAAATATATAAGTGATTAGCCTTTTACAATCTCTGATAACACTGATATATATATACATACACAATGACGTATATATACATACAACACAATTGTATATAACCAACAATACATAAATAAACACTACTATATGTATATATAGTGCAATATATATACAGAATGATATATATAACAGTAATATATATGTTGACTGTAACATATATGCTGTGATATATATACAATGATATATATCTTGTGTATATATGTTAAATATATAACAGCAATACATATATATATATATATATGTTATGCATATCATATATAGAGAGGGAAATAAGGAGAGAGAGGGGGGGGGGGGGAGAAAAAAGTCATTAAGTAATATTGATTTTTTAAAATTAAAAGTTACATCATAAAAATAATCATTTTAGATATTTTTTAAATTTTATTTTCTAAAGCATAATTTTAAAATATTTCTTAACCTTTTCACGAATTTTATAAAATTTATTTTTTTATTACTTATATTTATTATTCAGACACCCTAAGACATAATTTTTCCCTATATTTATTATATTTTATTTATTCTAGTACATTTTTTATTTAGGTAGAAAATTACCTATAACACAAGAATATTTCAAAAACTATAATTTTTGATATATTTTAATAATAATAAAACTCACAATAGGATGAGTATCCAATTTTGACCACAAATAAGTGGCCAATTGATCACAATAGGAATAGAATGAGTGTCCAATTTAGCCATTGTTGAAGTGATTAAGCAACACTATTAAGAATATATTTGAAAAAACTATCAATATGCATGCATTATACAACAACAATTACATTCACACCAACAATACTATAAAGATCATATCCAACACGCAAGATTCTTGTTAAACACAAGATCTGTGAAAAATTTATCAATCTTAATTAAAGGTATCAAACATGCCGAACCGGCCCAGGCTAGCCCGAGGCACGACCCAATTCAGCTGTGCCTAGCCTGGCATGGCACCAACCAAGCCACATGCCATGTCAGGCAGGGCCAAGTACCAAGGCGGGGCATGGTATCTCGGGCGCAAGCCAAGATATACCCCGACCCACCTCACCCCACACCCCCAACTAAAACCCGACTACCAGAGGCCCGATGGATCCAAAATTTTCATCGGGCCCAAATCAAACACACGGTCTTTTTCGACCCAAGTCCAAGGCCCGACCCTCTACCCTCCACACCATTCCAGAAGCAAAAGCTTCTGGAATGAACTATTCGAGTTAATTCGACGATCGAACTGACCCAACTATAAAAAAAATTTAATAAGTGGTTGGATTTCGCCTCCAATGGCTATGTGGAAAAATATGACAGCCCTAAAAATTCTAACTATTTTTTAATTATTAAAAATTTTAAAAAATCAAAAGATACTTTTTTTTACAATTTTTTTTTAAACTATAAAATACTTTTTCTGTTATAAATACTTTTTATGTTATAATAAATATTATTTTGAATAGCAGATCGAGATTACGTCCAGATATTATGAAAATTTTAGAGTGCATAAAAGATTGAGAAGATTCGAGCTTAAGCATTCAAAAATTATGACAGGACTACAGTAAAAGCAAAAGAATTGATTGCTGGTGATGATCCATGTAGTATTAATATTGAGAATGTATGACAATTGATAACGTTGATAGTTGATGATTGAAATACTGATGTCTGATATTTAATTTTGATTTACATATTTACATTATATTTATGTTTTTTTTTGTGATATTACTTTGAATTTGTGTCTTTATAAATTGATGCTTGAAACTATAAGTCTAATATTTATTTTTTTTTTTTGAAATTTCATTTTGCTTTGATTTTTAATTTTTATTCATATTTAAGTTTTAATATTTTATTTATTCATACACTTACACTAATACACATGCACATTTAGTTTTAGAATTTAAGTTATTTATTATAATAAATAAACTTTATAATTAATTAAATTTAATAAAATAAAAATTTTAAATTTAATTATTTATTTATTATTAACAATTAACATTAACTAATAATATTAACAAATTACTAAAAATAATAATAATAATTTTTTAAGTAATAAAAATATATAAACATTAATTATTCTGAATAAAAAAATTTAAATTGATTAAAAATTAAAAACCAGCCAGTGCGGGCCAAAACTAGCCCCTATGAGCCTAACCAGGCACAATTTCATCACCTGCTGAGCCTAAGGCCGTGCCGGGCCAGGCACGGCACGATGACCTAGTTGTGCCACCTAAAACCATGTCGGGCTTGTCTGACCTATTTGACACCTCTCATCTCAATTTGGGCCACCTAAAACCATGTCGGGCTTGTCTGACCTATTTGACACCTCTCATCTCAATGTGTGAGATCTATCAATCTGTGAAAGATCTATCAATATGAGAGAAATCTATCAAGCACAAGATCTGGAGTATATCTTGACGATCTTATCAATGAAAATCAAAAATACCACATATGATAAATCTCAAACCTGAGATCTATCAATATGCAAATACTCTAGATCTTATCAACAATACACAAAAGGTCATACCCAATACAAAATGCTCTAGCTTAATACATGAACTAAGAAATATTAATATTTTATCAATCTTACCCCCAAAAATCAAAGAGACTATGTGTCAGATGAGTCTGAAACATGAGACCAACAACCCTTGGACAATTGCATTTATGATCGTACCAATGCACGACCTCTACCCCATCAACAATGCAAAATCAAACATGAAATTTACAAAACAAGCTGAATGTTCTTCTAACTTGCTAACAAAAGCTGAAACAAACAATGAAACCATGTATAGATCTGAGTTTTACTTAGGTTGTGCAACTTTCATTGGCTATTTCATTGGCCTAACAAAAACCTCAAGCATAAAAATGAGAGTTTTCTCAAGTTATTCAATTTCAACAACTGAACATGGAAGCAAGAGGCAAGCAGCAAGAAAAACTGTATGCCCCTAGGAGAAAAGGAAAGTGATTCAGAATTAGAAGTTGTGGATCACATACCGTTTTTGCTCATTATACCCAGCAATATTGTCCCACGAAATCTCATCATTAGAAGAATCTAGAAGGGATTCACCAAGTCCATAAACTTTCACACCCTTCGACTCCAAATTGTCAAGTGATTTTTTATCTGCAGATGGTGGTGGTGGAGCACCAGCTTCAATATGTCTGCTACCGAGAGACTTTGATCTGCCACCAGCTAATTGTAAAACAGAGATCAATGCATCCACTTCTGCAGTACTTAAGCTCCCCTGCTTTATAAACTCAATTTCCTGCAACAAGTCATGCATATTTCTCTAAATACTCCAGCCCACAAAATCACATACGTGAGCAATTCAAAATATACAAAAAAAATAAAAAAGATTATTCCAAAAAATTACTGCTTTATCAGAGCTAATGATTGAGCGAAACAAAAGGACGCACAGATCATCCTCTGGTACACTTGCATCTCCAGAGTGCCCCACAGCACTAATTTCTCCTCGCTTTGCTGGTCGACGAAGTGTGAGCTGCCACGCAGCTGCACTAAAATGGCAGGAAGAAAGAACAAAATGAGACGTAATAAAACAACATTAAGACAGAGAAATCTAATTTCAGCCAAACCTGTCCCAGGCACGTACTAGCATATCTGCCCCACCACCATGCACATCAACCTCAAGCCCTATCTTTGAAATGAGATTTGCAACCAACTGTGGAATGTCATGCGCAAGGGGAACTTGAAACCTGATCGTCACCTGCATTTTAACAAACAGTTAGCGGATATAATATGCCCCCATTGTCATTAATGGAAATACTAGTTAGTGATAGTTTTTTACTCCAATTTTCTCATGCTGTTTGGCTTAACTGATAATGTGGTGGTGTATGCCAACCCTGTAGAATTCATTTGATAATTTTCTAAGCAGCGCCAACGAGTTGCTGATAGACCAAGTTTGAGAGCTACCTTTTGATCAAGTTTCTTTCTTTCGACATTTGATCGAGCTCAGTGAAGACACCTCCAAATTGAGTTATGTAAAGAAAGAGAGCTTTAAGAATGCTTCTCATTGTGGTGCAAGAGCAAAGAGTGGCAAGCGGGCATGATTGATCAAGCCTAGCTAGGACTTAATACTCTAATAGAATGGATTAGATAAACATGATTCATACAATCGACCCCAAATAATTAGGATAAGACTTAATTGATTTGATTTGACTTCATATCTGTTGTTTATTTCAATAATATTCCTCAGCCTAGAGTATGTATGACAACAAGGGACATTTTAGTAATAATGTAGCGTGTTTGTCTAGATGGACAAGAACTCATTGTAATATTAATCATTTAAAAATCACTACCTCACAAAAGTGATTAACAATGACAAATTAGATCCTGAGTGAAACTATGTGACGATTGTTATTTTTTTTTTTAGTATTTTCTAATTTCTTAAGCAAGTATCAAACTCACATTAACTCATATGTAGCTTATGGTGTGGTCTTGCATTTTGTGATTAGATAATAATCAATAAAAGATAAAACTTGTAGCAAATATAAAATACCCAATTATTTTATATGTATCTTCTACTATTGAGTAGGGTTCCTATACGTCATACCTTATTACCGTATTATAATATGAGAAGTTCTCTCTAAATATCCCCATTCGGATGCCCATAAAAGTAAGTTTTCCAATTTCCCAATCAATTTCATATTTTCTAAAATCTACTAAAAAAATTAAATCGACAAGCAATAAATCAACTTTTTTTTCTTAGAAGCATCAAATGGATGGTGAACACTAGAAACACATAGTTTGTCATCATCAAACACCTGCGGACTCAATTGTATAAACAAAAACAAACTTGAGGAAATGAAAAATAATAATAATAACGTTCTAATAACTTCAAAGTGAAATATTACCATTTTATTACCTAAACATATCTAGTTCTCTAGTTCACATTTTTATGTCGCTGATAGAAAAAATAAAATAAAATAAAATAACTTTGGCTATGTGAGTTAAGCTTGCATTGCTGGTCTCAAGCCTAGATAAAAGAAGAGGCAATGTGTGTGAGTGTGAGTGTATGAGTGCGGATGTGTGGATGGATAGCTGATAAAATTGGCATGTGGGGGTGTGGGTGTGTGGGTGTGTGGGTATGTGTGCATGTGTGTGTGTGTGGTGTGTGTGTGTAGATGTGTGGGTTTGTGTGCATGTGTATCTTTGTGTGTGTGTGTGTGGTGCATATGTGTCTTTGTATGTGTGTGAGTGTGTGCATGTGCCTCATTGTATGTGTGTTTGTGTGTATTAATCCTTCAACTATGTGGGATATAATTGCATTGCCAATTTCAAACACTAATAAAAGAAGAATATGACATCAAATAAATAGCTGGCCTTAATAAACTTATCATAAATTTTCTATAGATCATGAATTATTGATATACATTAATGTTAGGAAATTATTCGCTTTAAGCAACATACTAAAAAGATGTTGTGGCTTGACAAAAATCATTGCGATGCCGTTCATTTATAATGATAAAAAAAAACAAGGGTTATCGCATTATCTTGAACGAGTGTGAATGAAAAAGTTAGCTCAAGTTAATAAGGTTAAAGTATGTTCCAAAAATATTGGGTCAATGAATTGCAAAAACTTAGAGTAGTTGATACTCTAAAGTGTAAAAAAATCAATATAAAATATTTACCAGAGGCTAATTAAAAATAAAAAAAAAATTAATAAAAGTAATAATTATAACCTCTAGTATATAAGCAAAGATAAATAAAAATTATATTAATATATTTATGAATGAAGACAAATTATAAAATCGTAGAAATCAAGAAAACTAAAAATAAATTTTTAATAATCAAACTAATAGTTGGTGAAGAAATCCTAAATATGATTAGCATCTACACTTTACAAGTAGGACTTAATAAAAAAAATAAAAAAAAAATTAAGAAAGAAGATATAGATGAATTAGAGCAAGGTACACTAGAAAAAAATAATCATAATTGATAAAGACTTAAAAGAACATATAAAAATAAGTAATATGAATTATGAGTGATATCATGGAGAATATGAATTTATAGAAAAAATAAAAAGTAAAAAAAAAATCTTAGATTTTCCTTTAATTTATGACCTTTAGATAGCTAATATTTACTTTACGAATATAGAGAAAGACTTTATGACTTCAAAAGTGATTTTAATGGGTCAAATAAAATTTTTCTCATTAATAAAGATAATACAATATTATGCAAAGATTATATAATAATATCATGTGAGAGTATTAGGAATCTAGGCAATTATTTTAGGGTTTGAAGAGGAGGAAAAAGAATTCTCAAAAATAAAGTACACAATTCACGAATAACAAGGCAAAAAAAAAAAAAGAAACAATTTCGCTATATTAATACTTTACAAGTGCTAGTCTTAATATTTTCATTTACAAGTGTTAATATAAAAATATAAAAAACATATTTAAACTATAGTAACACTTGTTCATGTCATGATACCAAAGAACAAGATTGCACCTTGAATCCTTAAGACTTTCAGTTACAACAATACAAAATGCAACTCTATAGTTCAACTTCATCATGTTTTGACTTCATTCATTTATGTCGTAACATCAAAAAATAAGTTATGATTTTAATACCTAGGAATTTCTATCACAATAACACAATAAAATATGCGACTCTATTCAAGCCACAACTTCAAAATTCATGTTGCAATAGGAAACATAAAGTCTTCTAGTCACAATAGCAAAAAATAAGTTATGACTATGTTCGAGTCACAACTTCACAATTCAGATTGCAACACCGAACACACGTTGCAGCTTCAAAAATATGAATCTACCCTAATATTGTCTCATTTGGCAAATAATTCTTCTTTATATTAGTCTCAGCTCTATACCATTAAAATTTTTCTACATGTACAACCTTTATCAAGTAATCAATTTAATTCTTCTTTTGGTTGATTTCTTCCAATCAAATCAACAACTAATCAACTTGTTCCCTAATTGAATGAAACTAAATGTTAATGTATTTCATTCGAGCATAAAATATTGGATTTCTTGCTAAATTAATAGTACAATGACTATCACATTTACGCCTCAATTCTTTTTGCTCAAAACTAAGCTATATGGATAGTATTCTTATCTAAACTGCTTTTTTATTTGCATGAGTAAGTTACACATATTCTACTTCAATGGATGAGAGGCCAACAACGGCTTATCTTGTGTCCATCCAACTCACAAACCCACCACACAGGTTGAACACATACCGGTTGGTGAACCTTCAAATATTTATATCTCCACCACGATCAACACCAAACTGCAAAATCACAAGGCTCCTTTATCTAGGCTTCAAAGTTCTCCTCATTATTGTTACCACCAAACAACAACACAAAATCAACAATACCACAAAGATACATGAGCATGATTTTAATAGTATTTAAATGCTTCTCCCCTAGGTACTGCCTCTGGAAGTGGATCCCTACAAGCGAGCTACGGAAACGAGTGGAGGTTAGCTTCCTATGAAACTACGGGAAATTCTCCTAAAGATTTCTCCTAGGGCCGGAATCAAGGAGGCATGGGAGAAAAGCGATGAGCTGGACATTTACATGTTTAGAACTCTCACATCATATAAAATATCAAATCTTATACATCAAACTTCCAACAACGCTAGTATATGAAATTAGAGTCATCTCCTTTCTCTCCTACTGGGCAACAGGGCATACTCTACTATCAAGTTCATCCCAGATAACATAAGAATTCATACTAGCTTGCAATAGAATATGTTAAACTTATGAAATATTCTCACAACATACTTTTATTACCTAAGATACAATATCCTCTTTCTTCAATCTCTTCGAATCTGTATGCCTAGTATAAAGTTTGTTAACCCGAGATCTATCATATCAAACTTTTTTTGCTAACAACCATTTTACTACACTGATCAACTCATTACTATTTCCAATCAAAAGCATATCACCAATATACAATGTAAGAATAATATAGTTAATACCTAATTGTCTTGTCTGTACACGATGATCAATCTCATATCTATTAAACCCCAAGACATACTAGTTGCAACACCAATTTTTTTTTTCTTTCACCTCAAAACCAATCGACTGTTCTTATAGATCTCTTCCTTCATATCTCTGTGGATAAAAGTCATTTACATATCTTGCTCAATCTCCAAATCACACCTAGTTGCAACAACTAACACCAACCAGTTGGAGATCATCTTCACTACTGGTGAGAAGTTTTATCATAGCTTATGCCATCAATCTGAGAGTACCCTATAACAATCAATCTTGTTTGCTACTTCCTACGTTTCCATCAGCTGTTATTTTCTATTTGAACACTCACTTATATCCTATTTCCTTCTAGTCCAATGACAACTTTACTATGCTCCAAGTGTTATTCTTCTCCAATAGCTACAGCTCCTCTTTCATGATACATTCCTATTGCCTCCTTTGCAATATTGATCTCATCTGTTGTGACATCAAGAGCATGATGTACAATATCAACATACCTTACAAGTAGGTTTCTAGCCCATGCAAACCTTTTCAATGTAAGTGTTGTCTCAGAAACTTCCTCAATAAAATCTTCAAACTTTGTCTGCATTGTCTCTTCATCAAAAGCATTTATGCCACCGACGAAATGAAATTGCAATATGTTTTGTGATGTCAATATAAGATGATGTAGCAACATGTTTTGCAACGTCACAAAATAAAAAGTTGTTGCGCCTCACTTTTCTTATTGGGATCACTAGCATCATGAATGATTAAAGCTTCTATACTCATGCACTCCCTAAACACATCATCTCTATCGAAGATGATTGTTCTTGATTCTTGGGTTCCAAAGCTTGTAATTTTTAATGCATTTCTTATAGCTAATAAACTTGCACTTCTCAGATTTAAAGTCCAATTTATTTCTTTTTTCCTTTGCACATAAACATATGAATCACACCCAAAGACCTGAATGTGAACATGAACTACACTCAAGTTCCTTCCATACAACACTTCAAAGAGTGTTTGATCCTTCATTATCAATGTAGATATGCAATTTTTTAGGTAACATGATATGACAAATGATTCAACCCAAAACTTCAACTTCAAACTTGTCAAACTCATCATGCACCACAATTTCTTCATCAATATCCTATTTAGCCTTTCAACCAGTCTCTTCTATTGAGGTGTCATCGTGATCATGTTCTACCTACCAATACTCTATTCAACACGTAATTGATCAACCAAAAAGTATTATATACTATTATTTATACACAAAACATTTATATTCTTGTTGAAATAGATCTCTACCACTTTAAACTCCTTAAATTTTTTAAACACCTCAATAAATAATTAAAAAATAAAAATAAAATATTTTGATCTACCAAGTAATATCTCTAGCATTTCTTTAAATAAGTCATTATGAATTAAATCCAACATTATTGTTAATCTAGTAGTTGTAGATTTCAATGACACTATTTTTTGCTTTCCATACAAATAATCCTTACTAAATTAAAACCTTTCTAAATAATATGGTATTCTTTCCACCATTTTATTTGAGAATACCAGCTCCATACTTTTCTCACAACAAAATAGACAAGATTGGCTTGTCGCTTTAGTTCTCTAAAATAAATATTTTTTTAAAAAAAATTATAACCGTAAAATATGTTTTCAATGACTACATGCAAAAATCCAATGACTATTATATTTCTACCCAAATAAATTAATAAATAAAAAATTTCTATAAATAGAAAATAAAAATTTTATGAATTTTATTTTCTATTTCTCCGATTCTCTGCTCTCTTTGTCTACTTGTGATTCTGCTCTTGCTAATTTTTTATTGTTATTACATTTATATATATGCTGTGCAATTGAAAATTTTAGTTGAGATAGTAGAAAGAAAATTAGACTATAACAAAGTAGTTACAATTACGGTATACATATTTTTATTAGTCTATAAGCTTTTTTCAATAATTTTTTTAAAATTTAAAATTTTAAAAAAATAACAAATAATGAATTTAACAATAATAAATTTTAACATAGATATGGACAATAATAACAATCCTACTAAAAAATTCAAGGCTGAAACTAAGTTGTTTCCAATGACCTCGAACAAACCCATTTGTTACCTAAATAATAAAAAACCATACAGGCTTTAATAATATGAACTCACTTTAATATAATAATAAAAATTCTATAAATATTAAATAAGAATCAGCATAATAAATATATATATATATATATATATATATATTATACTGATTCTTTGTCAATGACCACATTAAAAGACATGATGATCAATATACCAAAAATATGATTGATTAGATCTTTATCAAACCTAACTAAGCAATGAAATCTTTCAGATTGAATCTAATTTAGCTTCATTGATCTCTTTCATATACCACAATAATTTTGGGATAAAATACATAATCAAACTAATTATAAATATTAATCTTTTAATTAGATTTTAGAAGATACTAGAATAATTAATAATATGCAAGCTTACTTTCAACATGTTAATCATGAAATTACTAAGTCCACAAGTAGAATTGACATAATAGAATATTATAAATTACAAATAATTATTATTAATAAATTTAAAAAATATAGTAGGATATCCATGATATTTAGTATCTGAACTAATTACAATGATACAATATTCACTTAGAAGTGTCAGCCAAGCCGGGCCGGCCCGGTCCGGCACGAGGCACAGCACGATTCAGCAGTGCCTGGGCCAGCCCAGCACGGGAATTTCCCGTGCCTGAGCTCGTGTCATGCCCGACTAAGCACCAATCGTGTCGTGCCGTGTCAAGGCCAACCGGGCCTAATGCCGTGCTTGGCCCAGCATGATACCATGGCTTGTTGGCATTGTACCTCGGCACGAACTGAGAAAATAATTTTTTTAAAATTAGAATTTCAGTCGCGTCGAAACCCTAATTTTTTTAAAAATTAAAATTTTGGGCACATCGAAACAGTAATATTTTTAAAAATTAGGATTTCGGGCGAGCCAAAATCATAATTCAATTAACTTTTTAAAATTAGGATTTCAAGAGCGTCAAACCCTAATTTTTTAAAAATTTGGGGTTTCGAACGTGCTGAAACCCTAACTTTTTAAAATTAGGGTTTCTGCGTGCAGCGGCGCGCTGGCACACAGACAAACCCCTCATTTTTTTTATATTAGTGGTTCGGCCCGACCGAGCTTAACCCCAGAGATTCGTGTCGCGGGCCCGTACTAGGCTGACCTCCACAGAACCGTGAAGTGCCTGGCCAGACACGAAAGCATGACCGGGCCGGCTACAAACAGGCCGAGCCAGCCTGGCACATCCCATTTGACACCTCTATATTCACTTACCTCACCACCTACTATATAGATTCGAAATAAAACTTAAAAAAAATTAAAATTTTTTAAAATTCTTCATTCTCATGATAATCCTACCATATATAATTGTATGACAATGATCTTTAACAAAAATGATATCCAAAATAAAATTTTCAGTATCATATTTGATAATGTATCTAATAACAAAGTAACCATTAGTATATTATCAAATTCATTAACGATTGACTATTATATAAGATTTTTCATATAAGATATATGTATCATGCAACCAACTTGGTAGCATATATGAGAAATAAATATTATTTCTCTCACATTAAAAAAAAATAAAAAATTCACTAAAATAACTTAAGTCACTTAGCAGACAACTAGAATCTAACAGTTTATATTCATCAGCAGACCTAAAAAAAATTTTAATGAATATGAGATACCGTTAAAATTATACCTACCTAATATTAGAGTCACGTATTGACTATCAACACATGATATTCAACTATGTTAATAATAAGATAGACGAACTTATTATTAATAATTTTGACTATGATATAAGAACTAATATCCTAGTCAAAATTAGAAGTTCTTATATCCTAGTCAAAATTTTTTTATGAAATTCATAAAAAATTGTATAATACGACGAACATATATTCATCTATATACTTTTAACACTTGCATTGCATTTAAGTACGTATATAATATTAGAAGCATGTTTAACAAGTATAAAGATTACTGTATTTAGTATCATAATTATCAAGAATAAAACTGAGTATTTAAAATAATTATCCTCTATTTCATCTTTTTATTACTTAACTACCCAAATAAATCTTAGGATTAAAGTGAAATAGATAAAAAATATTAACATACATAACTATGTACAGAACGATAAAAAATTAACTTGTTTATATTATAATATTTTATATGATAGTTATTATCAGGCTCCAAATATAGACATAGACATAATATTTGGAGACGATAACTTCATCATTCAATTAGCCAAGAAAAAATAATAGAGTAGTTCATTAAATAAAAATAAGTTATCTTGATACTTGAATATCGATTATTACTTCATTCTATCACATGATGATAATAAGAATTTAAATATTTTATTTTAATGAGAATCATAAGAAATCTATCTATCTTGTGCTATCTAAAATAATATGTGATCTACTGACCCATCTGATGCCTAGCATAGCATTGGAAATCAACTTTTTCTATGATGACCAATATTATTTTAGATAAAAAATCAAGACTACAACCAAATATTATAAATATACTTGCATGCATGAAGAACTATATAAATTTAAGATTAGGTACTAAGAATAAGATACAAAAATTATTGACGAATGATGATTCATAGTTCATTAAAGATATTGAAGTCAGCATTAACAATACATTCAAACACATGGCAATGATGATCTACAACTACATCTACACTACCATACATATACTATAAACATAAATTGATAACTCATGTAATTAATAATTTTTGATTATTTATTTTCATATGATATCATATTTTCAATGTTTTAAAATTTTGCCAAATATGTTATTATGCACTTATGATCTTACTCTTATACTTCATCTTATGTTATATATACTATGACTATGCCCAAAAACCAGCATGACATTGATGATAGTAGATCATGAATGTCATGCCGAATAAGATACAAAAATTATTTATAGATCATGAAAGATATTGAAATCGCCACTAACAATACCTTCAAACACATGGCAATGAAGATCTACAACTACATCCACACTACCATACAAATTCTACAAACACAACTTGATAACTCATGTAATTAATAATTTTTGATTATTTTTTTCATATGATATCAAATTTTCAATGTTTTTGAATTTTTGCCAAAAATGTTATTATGCACTTATGATCTTACTCTTATACTTCATCTTAAGTTATGTATATATATGTATCATATTCTACAATGAATTATATAATGAAATATTTTTTTTATTAAAAAATTATTTTTTAGTTGAGCCATATGTCAAAAAAATCTAATTACTTATTTAATTTTATTTTATTTAAATTTATAATGCAATATAAATATGTAGTGCACATTACACATGCACTTTTTAATTATATGATACATATATAGTCATTACCAACATACTTATAGTGATATTAGAATAAGAGATGTCAACTAAGTCGGACAACTCGAACATGGCCCGTGACAATGTATTATTCAGTCACGTCTAGCATGGCATGACGAAAGTCAGTCGTGCTTGGCATGGCATGACACGATTCAAAACCATTCCTAGATGTGCAATAGATGACCCACATCATAGCTCAATCCATGTCAGGAAAAACTTTTTAATATGAAAGGCATGGCATGGCACAACTAAACACAATGATCCATGTAGGCCAATTTTATCCTGGTTGGCCAAACAAGCTAGTCTTATCCTGATCGAGATTAGCCTAGAATAAACCTAGTTAGCCAGACCAACCTAACCCAACTTGACAAGATCCAACACGACCCAGAATGACCCACCCAAAGGCCATTCCAATGGGCTGTGCCAAGATGCCCCTTTTTAGAACCATGCTAGCACAACATGGCTTGTTTGATACCTCAACTTAGAATCAACAGAATAGACAACGATGCATACGAATGAATTATTATTGTGTCTACTCCAAACATCAAATATCACCAATATTACTCCACTTTATGTTCAAAGGTTATTAATTATTAATCATTTTTTATTTTATAATCATTTATTACATCATCCCAACTAATCGACCTACAAATCCTTGTTAAGTGAGCTAGATATATGAGTATATATAATAAAGTAGTCTATGATTATTCAAAAATGTAATCACAATACTCGTACTAACAATAAATTTAGTCATAATTTTATTTATAAACTCATGACAATAAATAAAGGAGATCAATAAATCTAAAATTGACTCGTAATCAAAGATTTCATTGCTCATACATAATTAAGTTTACAAAAAATCTAATATATCATATTTTTTATTGTTTTATTTGATATATCTCCAAAAATATTCAATATCACTAGTACTCTTATAATTATATATTTTTTTCATAATATATATATTATATTGAATTTTCTTAACAACTATTAAAATTTTTATTTTTAATTATCTTAAAGTGATTTCATACTATAAATATTTATCTATTTTTAGATTTTTTAAGGATGAGAGTCCAAGTCCTACAAATATTTATCTATAATATTCATAAATTGTTCATTTTTTTATTTAGTATTTAGAAAATTTTTAGTATGAGCGAATTGTATTTGAATTACATTATACTAAAAAAAATAACTTATAAATTAATATAACATGGGTATGAATACATTCAATTTTCAACCTATATGCCCATCAAATCCATAAACATCATCAATAAATCTAATCCACCAATATTACTTTACTCAAAATTAGTAACAAAGTCTTGATTTACGAAAAGTTAACTCAAAAAAATACTAGAAACTTGCTATTAGTATTAGAGAACAATTCAAATTTATAGAAAGAATTAAAGAAAAAAAAATTAGAATTTCAATATGAATAATCATAAATGTGAACATTTTTTTTATAAAAATTTTTAAGATTTTAAAAAAAATTATTTTTTTCTGGCATAAATCAAATATTTGTTGGATTTCTGTCTATAGCTATTGGAGAAAATCTAACAGCCTACAAGCTATTAGGTTTTATCGTGAAAACTACTTGTTATTTCTTTTTTTATTAATATTTCTGACAGCAACAATTACTTATTGATGTCGCTGTCAGAAGGCAACAGTTGTTCGGAAAAAAGACTGCAAATTTTAAATTTTACATGCTTCATTTATAGACATCATTAAAAAAGTTGAGCGAATACACATTTTTTTATAAACATACCAGCACACAAGCATGTGTCAAGCACATGCCTTGCATGTTTGTGCTGATCTTGCCAAATTGCACAAATCATGCCTGGCAGACAAGCCCTTGCATGACACGGCAACATATCTTTGACTTATTTCAGGTATAATGAGTTATATCACTTGTACTCTGGCTTCACTCATAAATTATCAATACATGAGTAAATATTTACATCATTAATAATTATATATTTATTTCTTACTATGAAAATATTATTATAGATAATGAAAAATATGTAAAAGTTATTGAATATGTTAGTATCCAACTTAGATCTTTGTTATTTTTTTATATCATGTTTATTTTTGATTATCTTATTAGTTTAATCTTTGAGAATTAATTTTCTAAATAATTAAAATATAATTTTATTTTTATTTTCACTTATGTTTATTAATAGGATCGATAAATTATGAAAAAAATTATATTTAAAATTGAGTAAAGTAAATTATATATTCTCTCTTTGACAGTAATATCTATTTTTACATATTTAAGTATTTTACAGCAATTACTTGTTGATTCTCAATTTTGTCATTCATCACTGACCAAATTATAAATATTTTATCAGTCTTTAGAATATTTAGACAATAAAGTATGAGACATATTTATTAAGAAAGCTTACTAGAGCTTAATATCCTACATATTGGTCACATTTGAGTAACGACTAATTTGATCTGATATATTTAAATATATAAAAAAATAGTAGAAATACAACTTGGAGAGAAATTTATATACTAACCATTTGTATTGATAATTGCTCAAAATATATATGATTATAACCCTTTTGATATAAATCATAAATTTTTTTTATTTTTAAAATCTTTCATAAAATGATATACAATTATATTCGTAAAAATATTAAAAAATTAAAAAATAATAATATATTAAAATATACATCAAATTAATTCATCAATTACTACATGGATCATAATATTATACATCATACATAGGTTGAAATATCTCAACAAAATTATTAAAATAAAAAATAAATATCCTTTTAGATCATACACCCTCAATTAGGACATTGAGATATGCCTTCATTAGATATACTTGTCTGCACCATGAATTTTTCACCCAAAATTATCTCCCAATTATTTTCTAGTATAAGATAAATTGATAATTAGAAAACTAAAATATATCTTCATTAGATACTCCAATAACTAAAAAAGATAAGTGTTTTTACCATAATTTTATAAAATTTTAATGAATACAATTATTATATTTTCTGTACCACGAATCATTCTTTAATAAGCCTCACAAAATAATGAGTCAAGATATCGCACATGAATTCATTATTTTTTTTTTTTACTTATAGTCCCGCCTTGAGGTGTCAACTGGGCCGGGCCGGCACGGGGAAATCTCTTGCCCGGGTAAGGCACGAGCCGTGCCGTGCCTGGCCCGGCATGGTTTGGTGCCCGTGGCACGGCACACCTGCACGGGTTCGTCCCGTGTCCCCCTCGCTTCGCCCCTCCCGCAAAAAAAGACCGCAGGTCGGGTCTGATTGGACCCGACCCGCGATCCCGGTATGGCCCGTGCGGGCCAGACACGGCACGGCCCGCCGGGCCCAACTTTTTTAAACCGTGCCTGGCCCGGCACGAAAGCACGCCCGTGCTCAAAAAAATGGGCCGGGCCAGCCCAGCTCATCCCGGACTGGTCCGTTTGACACCTCTAGTCCCGCCTAGGTCACCAATTAGTATAGAGTTTAGATATTACACATGAATTCATTATTCTTTTTTTTGTACCTATAGGCCCGCCTAGATCACCAATCAGCATAGAGAATCTCCAATTAGATATATCTAAGCATATTGGAATTCATTATGATGTTACATATATAGAAGTATCATATCTACCAATAAATTCAGAATATGTTAATTTAGTATAAATTAAAGTTTCACAAAAATAAAAATCTCTTTCAGACCTAAATAAGATGGTAGTCAACGAGCCCTCCCCGATGCATGCTACCATTACTGAAAGGAAGATGGGTCATGAAAATTATAATACCTAAAAAATAAAAAGTATCTTGTAACATTTTATTAGTGAGAAAATTCACATATTCCTCCTATATGTCTCTTTAGGGTCACTCATTAACCAATCTCATCATCATCATCGACCTCATAGAATTTCACAATGAATAATTATTGTTTAACACAAAACACATCATAGCCGCTCAAATGCAAGAGTTTTTTGGGGTAGTGCAGTGTTTATCATTACAGCAAACAAAAAAAAACAAGAAATGAGATTTGAATAAACGGCAGAATCAAGTCA
>JAREIK010000231.1:1857500-1962500 GCA_029783825.1 Sapria himalayana
CTAACCAAACTGCATAACTCATGGCTAGCTCAGCAAGACCTGGGTCATGCTAGTCCTACAGGGTCAACCAATGTCACTCTAGATCGAGCAGCACAGCACAACCCAAATTGCAAGCTCAACCAGGCTAAACTTGGCCCGAGTGCCAATCTGTGCCTGGATCATGTCAGGGCTTGCCTCAAATCAACATAAACCAAACCCAAGTCATCCTAGCTCGAACCCAAGTCATCCTAACTAAGACCCGAGGTATCCTAGCTCGAACCCAAGTTATCCAAGCTCAAATCCTAGTGATCCTAGCTCGAACCAACATTATCCTAGATAGAATCCAAGTTTGTATAGCTGGAACCCACGTTAGCCCAGACTGAACCCTAATTGCCATGGGTTGTGCCATAGGTTCAGCACAAGTCGGTCGATGGGTCATGCTGAGATACAACTTTTCATGAACCTGGCAGGACAAATGAGCATCAAAGCAATTGCAAACGAACCACAAGGTCAAGTCTAAGAATAAATCAACATGGAGTTTCAAATAAATGAAATGGAGAACCCAAGCAGATTTCAAATCTAAACCCAAATAAATGAACTTAGGCGCCTGTAGAAAGGCTCAGGCACAGGCTCCCAGCTCCAGTTGTAAGGTGTGATTGACAGCATCAGATCCTGGGCCCTTAAATTGGATGGCACCTGACATGAAATCCAACAGTTCAAACACAGTTACTTGCCCATAAACATTGCCTGTGCTTCTTACAATCATAGATGATTCAACGAGGAGTCCATAAGAGAGAACGAGCTGGGTGAAGTAGGCTAGCCCACACCCAGACCACTCTTGAGGAGCCCAGACCTGGGTCCAGAAAGGACTGCATGTGCACCATATAGCAAGAACTGGGCTGACAGACTACACTTATACCAGGTGTGTGTGTGTGTGTGTGTGTGTGTGTGTGTGTTTGTGTGTAGTTACCAGGTGGGACCACTAGCCCCAATTGAGCCATGAGACAACCCACCCAGGACCCGGGGAAAAGCATGGCAACCTCATCCCAACAATAGAAGGTAGCTGTTGGGATTTGAACTCGCAACCTCTGAGTTACAAATTATAGATACAATGAACTAACTATCATGCAATTGATGATATATATACATATACACACACACATACATACAAATATACATATATGTGTATGTACATATATGTATATAAGTGTGTGTGTGTGTGTGTAGGCATAGAAGTGAGTAGCTAGTATGTATGTGTGTATGTATAGGCATGGAAGTGAGTAGCTAGTATGTATGTATGTGTGTATGTATGTGTATGTATGTGTGTATGTATGTGTATATATGTATGTATGTATGTATGTATGTATGTGAGTAGCTAGTAGGATTCATTTATGTAACCTCCAAATTGCAAATTACACAATTAACCCACTCAACTATCATGTTGTTGGTTGTGTGTGTGTGTCATGAATTGGTACAGTAACAACTAACCGGGACTAATGTATCGATTTTGTAGTGCCCACTCCTCACGCATGGATGCAAATTTTTGGAACGGTGCAGCTGATAAAAAATGGAAAGTAAAATCATTTAATTTTCTTGATGTAACAATTTACATGCTTATTAATAAATAAATAAATAAATAAAAAAGAAAGCATCACCATGGCAAAGTGAAAGAAGAGAATTTACCGTCTAGCTCCACCATAGCCTTTTTGATGACCGGTTTGAATTTTCCTACAAAATATAATAAAAATTACGTCTGAGCACAAACTTCATGCTTCGATGATAAATATCCGCAAACTTCATTGGTTCATGCAAAACTAATTAGAAATAATATTTTTATTATCCGGTCATCACAATGAATTACAATAAAACTATTTTATTGAATAACAAGAAAATTGAAAAATATTATTTTATTATTAATCTTTAGTATCATTCATAATGGCGTCAATAAAAAATCAAAATAATATTATTAATATATCATAATTAAATATTAATACAGTAAAATTAAACACAAATGTCACTCACAATGATATCAACAAAATTAATATAATATTATTAATATGCTACAATTAAATAATATATCATATAATTTAAAAATCATTCACTATTAATAAAAATTAGAAAATAATTTTTTTATTAATATTCAGGATCATTCATAATATGGCAGAATTAAATAATAAAGCAGTAAAAGTAAATGTCACTCCCAATAATATCAATAAAATTAATACCATATTATTAATATGATAGAATTTAATAATATAACAAAAAATCACATAAGAAATAAAATATAATGAGCCAAAATAGCTGGCAATTACAAAATAAAAGAAAACATTAATAATAAATATAAAATACCATATAATAAGCACATAATATGCCGTAACATTAAAACACACCTCTTATAAAATAGGTGGATTTCTCTTATAATATAGCCCAATGCTAGCCCATGCTAGCCCAAGCTAGCCCAAGCTAGCATGGGCTAGACATATGTTTACATCTAGCATGCCATGTTTGATACCTCTAAACATAAAGAGGGATGATTTGCTAAGGAAAAGTGCAATACCATGTCTCCTCTCTACGTCCATCAAAGAGGTTAATGGTGTGCCACCAACTGTCCAATCAGAGACAGGAGCACATAGGTTGCCAACCTGGAATTACAAAAATATTTCATAAATCATTCTTGCAGCCAAAAAAATAAAAATAAAAAAAAAAAAAAGAAATGAAAGGAAAAAAAAAATAAAAAAAATAAAAAAAAAAAAGACCAAACCAATACAATCACTCACAGATGACATCAGCCCAGTTTTGCCACAATGAAGGAGAGCTCCGGCCGCATAGCCCAGAGCATAACAATATGTGGAATCAAAATTAGTTGGCAGGCCGCATCTTCCTTCATAGCTGATACATGAAACACATCTTGCTCAGAATGGGAAACAAGTAGCATCAAGCTAAGAAGAGAGACAACTAAGACATGAAATTACAAATAGGGTCTCTAATTAAAGGTCAAAAGTACCCAAAGAAGTGGGACTGGCCGTTGAATTTCCCTTTGTATAAGCCTTCCTGCCTCCTTGTTTCCAATTCAATTTCCACCATCTCGATAAGCATTTTCTCCGTCTCTATTTTGGCAACCTTCAATTAGGAGGGGGAACAACTAATTATTGATTTGGTGGGCTGGGTGCATATTAACCTCAAACAAAAATATGCATCATTGCACTAAGATAAATATTAGAGGTGCCAAGGGGGCTGGGTGCCCCGGGCACGGCACGAGGCATGGCCAAATTGAGTCATGTCTAGCCCGGCCCAGAACCATGCCTAGACCTGGGTCATGCCGGCCCGAAGCACGGCTCGTGCCTTGCTGGGCTAGAGGCTATTGTGCTTCGTGCCAATGGACCATACCAAGATGATCGTGACCCAGGAGCGAGAACAGTTCATGGGTCACAGGAAACTAGGGAATTAGATTTCTGTGACCCACCCACGCTCACACCTATTGTAAAAAAGAAAGATTTTTGTTTTTAATTTTTTATTTATATATATCCACCACATTCTCATAGTAAGTTTTTTTAATAAGACCCTCCACATTGACATTGTGGATGTCATTGGGATAGAAGTCACAATGGCTCGTGGTCGTGGAACATGGACTGACCGCGATGATGTGTGGTGGTCTCATCGCTCATCGGCATGTGGTGGCAATGGCAGTGGCTAGTGGATGGTGCCTGTGATGGCACTGCACACAAAACCAGTACGATCCGACACGACCCAAGATGACCCAGGTCGTAAGGCACGAGTCTGCTCAGAATCATGTCGGTCGTGCCGTGCTAGGTCTAGCAGACTATCAGTCATGCCGTGTTAAGCACAACTTGGCTTCCATGCTGAGTCGTGCCTGGCACATCATGGTGGCCTGACTAGGCCATCCAAAAATAGTTCGTGTTGCTACAACACAAAAATATGTATCATTGCACTAAGATATGACCTTCAGCATATATATTAGAGGTGTCAAGTGAGCTGAGCAGCCCGGGCACAACATGAGGTATGTCCAAGTTGAGTCATGTCTGGCCCGGCACGACAAAGTCCAAAACCATGCCTAACCTGAGTCATGCCAGCCAGAGACACGGCTCGTGCCTTGCTGGGCTAGAGGCTATTGTGCCTCGTGCCAATGGACCAGGCCACGATGATCATGACCCAGGACCGAGAACGGGTCACGGATCAAAAAATCGCTACATAAATAGATATTCTCATTAATATCACAAATTAATAATTCTTTTAGATTACAAATATAACTTAGATAATTTAATGAAATATGATTCTAGTGTCAGCTGTTTTTTTCTTTAAAGTTAAATCTAGTTGAAGCTCATTTTTAATTTTTTTATTAAATCCAAAACTTCCAGTGTTGTATTTTTACTAATGTTCATTATTTATAGAAATTTAACTTATTAAGTAATACTTATTGTATCATTTCTTAAATAAATAATATTACTTTTTTTTAATAATTAAATATAATTCATTATTTATTTATAATAAATAGTAAAATAAATTTATTTTTTATATTAATTCAATAAATATGATATATAAATCAGCTTGTAGACTCTTTAAATTTATCTAATCAAAATTTAATTTAGTCGAATTACAATAACTCTATAAATTAATAAATATTAATTTATCAATTAATTAATATCTCTTTAAAATAATATAATATCATAGTCCCAATAATATTTAATTTCATAATGGTTTTACTGTATTTCTTATTCCTCCAAATATTCTACTTAGTTTTAAGAAAATATTTCTATCATCGACATCACGTCTCCTAGTGATTAATTCATTTTCAAATAATCATATTATATAAATTAAATCATTAATTAATAATATTATCATGGCAAATCATGAGACATCTAAAGTTATTATAGTAAACAATAATACTAATTTATAAACAATTTGTTCTCATGTATTATAAATTTTACTCTAGATGTCTAAATAAACAAGTGAGTCTAAAACAACTATTACTTAATATAGACATTTTGATTTTTTTTATGATCTGAAGCTCTATTCATCCTTGATAAATTATTTCTATTATTAGTTTTATTACAAATCTTATTATCAGATGAAGAGAAGAAATAAGTATTAACAAATAAAATAAGATAAAATTATCAAAAATGTAGATAAAAAGTTTTGTTTTTGGATCAGTAAGATGTAGAGGTGTCAACAAGCCAAGCAACCCGAGCCCAGCCTAAGGCATGGCCCGACTTGGCCATGCATGGCCTAGCACAGCACAATAAAGGCTAGTGCTCGTGCTCGTGTCGAGCATGCTCACGACATGGCTCGTGACGTGCCTAGCTCAACTGAGCCAAGTGCCGAGCCTGGTACCATGGCCCATGGGCACGAATTCTCGGCACGAACCGAACGATGCACGAGTCCCGACCCAGCCCCACCCAAAGCTCGATGCCCAACGGACCTGAATTTCCTCTTGCCCATTACAACCCCCACACCCAAGCCCAATATTTCCAAAAGCCGAAGCTTCTTGAATTTTGGACCGCTAAGGTTGGTTCGACAGTCAAACCGACCCAACAATCCAAAAAAAAATAAAAATTCAAATCTAAGTCATTGAATTTTGCCTCCAACTACTATGAAGCAGAATTCGATAGTCTTAAGAATTTGACTCATTTTTTTATAAAAAAAAAATTTAAAAAAAAATCAAAAAAATATATTTTTTTTAAAAAAATTATGTTTGTTGCCAGTTAATGCACAATTATAACTACCTGGACATTTCCATGAGGATCTCTTTCTAATAGTAATTGTTCCTGAATTGATTGGGGCAAAAATTCAAATAGTTGTAGCGACTGATCCTCAAGTTTATTTTTCCAGAGGCCATCATCATCTACAACATCATGGGCCAGAATTTCATTGAGTTCTGCAATCAGCAGTTGCACCTGCACAGAAAGGGAACAAAAGGGCAGTAGCAACCAACACAGAAAAAGAAAAACCCAGCGCTGATGGAACTGAAAGTCAGATCATGGTGAGGAACAAGGAGCCTGTTACCTCAGGAATGAAGTCAATTAGCCCTTCAGGAATAAGAATCACCCCATAATTATAACCACGTTCATCACGCCTACAAACTATATCAACAATGTAATCTGTCACATTTTTCAGAGTCAGCTTCTTTTCAGCAACCTGCACACAAGAAAGAAAGCGATAGATTCAGAAACAAACAAGTTCAACTTCAGTTATAGATCCTTAAAAGGTGTCTCCCCAGACTTTTCATTGTGGAAGAGGGACCTTCTTCCAGTTATACCTCAGTGTAAATCCTGAGCAAGTGATGCTGCAAATCAAATATCAGGGTCCGAAGATACTTCCCAATCAGACTATTCCAATAAATTTGAAAATTTTGACAATAATATCATAGTTGATGATATTATGCAAGTGAACAAGCTCAATTTATAAAATTATAAGAAAAATGGTGCCCAAGGAAACCCCTTTGGCTAGATTAGAGGTGTCAAACGGGCTGGCCCGGCACGGCCCGGCCCATTTTTTCAGGGCACGAACGTGCTACCGTGCCCGGCCCGGCACGGTTTAAAAACATCCGGGCAAGCACGGCCCGTAGGCACGGCAAGCCGTGCCGTGCCGGGTCGGGAGTCAGGACCGCGGGTCGGGATCTAATCAGACCACGGCACGGCTCGTGCCTAACCCGGGCACGGTTTAAAAACGTGCCGGGCCGGGGTGGGCCGGGCCGGTTGACACCTCTAGGCTAGATCGATTGGATCAACCCACATGCTGAATATTCTTATACAATTGATGAGTAAAATATCAAACTTATTATAAGAACATGATAAGGCTTAATCAAAATTTTTATGAAAATATATGATATTATGATTATTATAAGAATATTGGTCATAACAATCATCTCATACTGAATCTTCTTTCTAAGATAAGAATATTTCACTTTTATGAACTTTATCTATTTAAAAAATATTAGATTTAAAATTACATATCTTTTTGCATTACTATTATAGAAAAGAGAATAATGAAAGGTGAAATCTAATATACAATATATTTCAATTATATGTCTATTCTTTATTTTTACAATCTCATTTTGTAATCTGTAGAGATGTAGGATCATGTAATCCGTAAGATAAATACTGGAATCATCATACGTATATTCTAAAATATTATCGCTGCTAATTTTTATATATTTTTATTAAATTGATTTTATATTTTTTTATGAAATTAATAAAAAATTAAAAAAATTGTGATTTAAAGCAAAAAAAAAAACTAATAATTTAAATTGCATATAATTATCAATAAAGATAATAAAATATAAATTGAAATGAGTCCTTGCTCACATTAGTCTGACAAATAAAATATGAAATTATTATATGATTTCCTAATTAACATATCTCACACTCTATCATTGGAACCAAGTATTTTATTTATATGACAAATAAAATATTTTTAAAACAAAGATATTTTCTTTATTTAACTAGTAAAAAGTAACCAAGTATTTCTAATAATTATCTCTAATATGACTCATCTCCTCATAGTGAGCACGCTAAACTTATGCAGTTACTTCTCAATTGTTTCATCGTTGGAAGATTTATTTGTCAGGTAATTCAACATCCTTCAACTAAATAACCACGCCCATACCCACATAGCTCACTGCAAGTAATTGCCAAAATTTTTATTTCCTGACCATGTGACTGACCATGTGCTATGCTTCGAAACGAGACATAACCACTAACATAACATCCATGCCCCATGGTGCACAACAATGCACTACACTCACCCACCGTGCACCTTCTATCACACATGCGCGCGAGCACTTGCGCACCCATGGTCACCCATTAAGCACCCATGATAGATGTCAATGTGGTGGGCGTCGACGACAATGACACACAAATGTGCATCTATACCGCACATGTACCATGTGCTTGACATGTGCAAACAGAACACACATATATAATTACATGTGTGTGTGTGTGTGTGTGTGTGCATTGTGATATTATAATGCATGTCTTCCTCTCTAGCAAACCTAATTTTCTTACACTTTTCTCTAGGACCTGACTTTGATATTATAGTCCATATGAATTAAAACAAAAAAATTAGCACCTCTTCTCCGATGATAGTGATATTAGGATGAGTTTGCAGAGCACACTCCAAGGTAATGTGTGATGCAGCACGCCCCATGAGCCGTACGACTGCAAGAAAGAGACATCACTGCAACATATCACTTGACAGCAAAGCATAATTATTTGCATAGCCACAAATTTTACCCAAGAATGAACTTGAATTGATAAGAAAAATGGGGTAGCCACGTATCTGCAACAAATCGGCCGAAGAAGATGATGTGAAATTATAGGCATGATACAGGTTATATGCTTACAGTGATAATATTTTCCAGTAGATCGAGCATCTATCATCACGTTGCCAATCATTTCAGAATATATCTGCATCCACCATATCGATCATGAGTAAATTCACATAAAGTGTGAATTTTAACATGATCCATAACTCTCAGAGTTGCTACTTTCGAGGAGAAATATGCATATGGAGTACAGAAGTAGCTTGGTTACAGTTCATAAGCAACTGAGATCAAACCCAAGGCGTGAAGAGATAAGCACAATTGGAGTGATGAGTACCTTGCATGCAGTGTCGAATCCAAAACTAATTGGAACTTCTTTGCATTTCAAGTCACCATCAATGGTTTTTGGACATCCAATCACCCGGGTCTTCATATTTTTAGCCCTAGAAAAACGATTTGTTTGAGATCACTTCGATTGGAGAAGATCCACGTGTCTAGTGGCTTCTTCCAGTTAGATGAACCATACTGTGGAAGGGAAGGATTACAGTGACAGTTATAATTGGGCGTGCCTGAAATTTTCAGCAAGTAAGCAAGCATTTGTGTTGGAGTCATCCCCTCCAATGACAACAAGCCCGTCCAGGTCAAGCTTGGATGATGTATCTTCGGCTTGTTTGAACTGCAGTATTTCATGATGCCAGTTTGAATAATGCCAAGCCATGAAGAACAACAAAACCAATCCAATGATTCTAACCTGATCAGGTGTTTCGATTTTGTCTCTGCCACTGCATATCATATCAAAACCACCCTGATAGAAGAAACTAGATGATCAATATTGACCCTGCGTCTGTTGGATATCATATTCTTTCCGTAAAACTTACCTGATTCCTGTAAGGATAGATATGATCAGCAGTTAACTCCATGTACTTGCACTTCATGATCCCTGCAGGGCCGCCCTTGAACCCGTACAAGAAGCTTCCCTTGGCGTGATCATTCAAGTAATCTGTCGGGCCAGATAATCCAGGTTGAAAAACAACATGCGAGGATTCTATCGAGTTCGATGCAGTCGAATCGGCTGACATTTCTCACCGAATATTCCAGAAATCACATTGTGTCCTCCGGGAGCCTGGCCACCTGATAGAACGACGCCGATCTTCAGCTTCTGATCAGAAGGAAATGAATCGGGACCAGAAGGAACGAACTCTGCACAGGGCTGACCGAATAGATTCGGAAAGAGCTTCGCGATCTCACCTAAAATTCTTCCCAGCGTCAATGTCAAGGAAAAGAGAAGGCGCGGCATTCGAAATCGCAAATTACTATAATAAGAAGATGTTTAGAGGCAGATCCATGATGGAAGAGACCTGGATTTCCAGCAGATGAGCTGGGACTTCCATCGACAACAATGAAGTGGCTTCTCAGAACAGAAGGGAGAGGGAGAGAATGGTCGATCCGGCTGGTCTGCACTTCGCTGTAAACGGACGCCATTCGTCCCGGAGACGGAGCGGCCTTCACGGGACCCCCATGGCCGTTACATAAGAATTCAGGAGTCATCTAGCTTAGATTCTTGTTGCTCACGCCCAGCTTTGCGATACGAGGAGCTTCCAGGCAGTGCGGGCTCCAGTTTGGTTTTGTCGGCCAGATTAAACGTCCGCGTTCTTTACCGAGAACGACAAGAAAATGCTGTTCCACCGTTCCATCTGCATCATCGGGTGACCGCTGCTTAATTTGAAGAAAAACTGACCACAACTTCCATATGATTTCAGAATCTCCAATTAACCTTTTTCAATTTTTTATTGAAAAATACATGATCCCAGTTTTCTTTTTACCGCGATTAAGCGAACTGGCAGGTGCAAACTCTAGCTTGTGACTTGCTAGCCTTTGATATCATTCATTATTAAATTTTTTGATTGATTTTGATCATGTTCTATGCAGTTCAGCTAATAACATATTTAAGCATGTTCGATGTTGCTTTTTTCATGATTTTATAATTTAGAGGTGTCAAAAACGGCCCGGGCCGGCCCGTTTTAAGGCACGATCGTGCTTCCGTGCCGGGCCCGGCCCGCCCCACAGGCACGGCGGACCGTGCCGTGCCTCGCTTGGCCCGCTCGGGCATTCCTGTCCGAGCGGTTCGGGATATGGTGGACCGCGGGTCGGGTCGAATCAGACCCGACCCGCGGTCTTTTTTTGCGGGAGGGGCATCATGGGGTCGGGCTCACGGGACACCCGTGCCGGACCGGCACGGTTGACACCTCTATTTTATATAAAAGATTTCTCTACATATATTTCAATAATCTTGGAGTGATGAGGATACCAGTCCTAATGTGTAAGTGAAAAAAACAAAGAATTATGGGTGAAATAAACAAAGATTTCTCTATATGTTTATTTATGTGATTTAAACGCATAAACAATAAAATATTCTTTCAATAGAAAGACATGAGAAAAATAATTAAATAAAGAAAATATTACACACTGTTTTACAAGATAGATTACATATATATATATATATATATGGAGAAGAGCAATTAATTCAAAACACAAGTAATCGTGCAACCGGATCTCTGTCGAGCCTCTTCAATATTTATGTTTCTTCCTCCAAATGGCATTTTTGAACTTAGAAGAAACTGTCTAGCATCAAAATTGTCTTATGGTTTGCGGTGCTTCCTTAAACTGTCTGGTGATTTTTTTTTTTTAATAAATAAAGTAGGCTGGACCCACATTACAATCTCCCCCTCCAGCCCAACATAAGGGGAGATTACATTCTAATATTTTAGTTAAATCTTATGCTGACTGACCCGGCACAAAACTTCAGCTTCTCTCTGGTAAGAGCTTTTGTCATCATATTAGAAGAATTAAAATCTGTGTGAATCTTTATAAGCATCATAAGCTCTTTTTTAATGATATCTCATATCCAATGATATCTCACATCTATGTGCTTTGTACGGGAATGATACGAAGTATTCTTGTTCAAGTCCATAGCACTCTGACTATCACAAAACACAACATACTCATCTTGCATCAAGCCCAGATATTGGGCAAATCTCTTCATCCATAACATCTCTTTTGCTGGTTCAGTTGCTACTATATATTCTGTCTTAGTAGTAGACAAAGCGACACACTTCTGTAACTTAGACTATCATGAAACAGCTCCCCCTGCAAGAGTGAATAAATAACCAGAAGTCGACTTTCTACCATCTAGATCACATGCCATGTCAGCATCTGTGAAGCCTTCTAACACTGATTTTGAACCCCCAAAACTCAAACACAATTTTGAAATACTCCTCAAATATTTGAAGATCAATTTCACAGCTTTCCAATGCATCTTTCTTGAATTTGAAAGAAATCTACTCACTGTGCTAACAGCATGTGTAATATCAGGCCTTGTACTAATCATACAATGCATAAGACTCCCCACTACTGAGAAGTATGGAATAGAGGCCATTTTTTTCTTTTCATCTGTTGTTGCGGGGCATAAGCTTCTGCTAAGCTTAAAGTAATTGGCTAGAGGTGTGCTAACTAGCTCAGCATCTTTCATATTGAATCTTTCAAGCATGCGTTCAACATATTTTTCTTGTGACAACCACAGCTTCTTTGCCTTTATGCCTTGAGTAATTCACATGCCCAATATTTGTTTTCAGGCCCTGAGTTTTTCATGTCGAAAGACTTGAACAACCTCTCTTTCAACTTGCCAATCAATCTTGAATTATTTCCTACTATTAATATTATCATCAACATAAAGTAAAAGAATAATGAAGTTGCAATCTTTAAACTTCTTGAAATATACATAATGATCTGCATCTGTCCTCTTAAACTCATGACTCACCATAAAGGAATCAAGCTTCTTGTACTACTATCTTGGTGCTTACTTCAGCCCATAGAGATTTTTCTTTAATTTGCATACCATGTGCTCCTTACCTTTTACTTCAAACCCTTCGGGTTGTAAAATGTAAATTTTTTTATTCAAATCACTATGAAGAAAAGTAGTCTTAGCATCTAACTATTCAAGCTCGACGTCTAAACTAGCAGTCAAAACCAAAACAACTCTAGTAGAAGGTATTTTCACAACTAGAGAGAATATCTCATCAAAATCAATTGTATTTTTCTGCCCAAAATATTTCACTACCAAACAAGATTTATATTTCAGCAATCTTTCATCACTATCTTTCTTCTACTTGAATACTCATTTGTTCTTTAATGCTTTTCCGCCCTTTGGAAGTTCCACCAACTCATAAGAGTCATTCTTTAACAAAGAATGCATTTCTTCTTACATAGCTTTCATCTAGCTTACCTTATCTGCATGAGTATTTAGTTCTTGAAAGTTCTTTGAATCCCCTTCATCATTAATAAATACATACTCTGAATGATGATACTTGGATTATGGATGACTCTTCCTATTTTTCCTTCTAATTTGAGACTCAGAAATGACTTGTTGAGGAGGCTGCTCCCCCTAATCAACAACTTGATCACTCTTTGGCATCTCATCATCAATCACTATCTTTGGTGTTTCATTACCAGTCATCTCTGCTCCCCCATCTATAGTATGTCATAAAGGAAAATGAATAAATGTAGGATCAATTACATCATTACTAATAGCTTTCACCTTTTCAGTCTTCTCACAATCTGAAATTGTCTTATCTTCATAAAATATCACATCTCTATTTCTGAAAATTTTCTTTTCCACTAGATCTCATTATCTGTACCCAAACTTTTCATTTCCATAACCAACAAAGATACATGGAAAAGCTTTGTCATCAAGCTTTGATCTTTGCTCTCTAGGTACATGTGCAAAAGCTTTGCACCCAAAAACCTTAAGATGTTTGTAAACATCTTTTCTTGTCCATACTTTCTCTGGAATGTCAAATTCCAAAGGAACTGAGGGAGACATATTTATCAAATAACAAGCAGTACGTATAGCTTCACCCCAAAACATTTTGGGTAGCTTTGTCATTTTTAGCATGCATCTTACCTTCTTTATAATAGTGTGGTTCATCCTTTATGCAACACCATTGTGTCGTGGAGTACTAGGAATTTTTTTCTCGTGTCTAATATCATGTGCTGAGCAGTAGTTTCTAAACTTTTTTGATGTATACTCACATCCATTGTCTGTACGAATATACTTTAAAAGCTTTAATGTTTATCTTTCAACTGCAGCATGAAATTTCTAGAAAAATTAATATACTTGATCTTTGGGCTTTAACAATTAAACCCAGACTTTTTTTGATGTATCATCAATGAATGTGATAAAATATTTATTTTCACCCAAGGACTCCATCTCAAAGGGACCACAAACATCAAAATAAACCAATTCCAATATATCAGATTTTTTTTGAAGATTTAGAAAACGAAACTCTATGATATTTTCCAAGTAAATAATAATCACAATGGTTAAAACTGTTAACTTTAGTAAAATGAATAAGTGCTTTTTTGGCTAGATATTTAACCATTTCTCACTCATGTAACCCAATCTTTGTGCCATAAATTCAGGGAGGAACTATCTTCAATTACATTCAATTCATCTCCACAGATTTTCACAAATATCCTGTAGAGTGTGTTTCTAACCTTGCCTCTAGTAGCAACTAATGAACCATTGGTAAGCTTCCATTTACTATTACGAAAGTAATTCACATATCCTTCCTGATCCAAGGCAACTCCATAAAAAAGATTAAGATGTAAGTCAGGAACATGCCGCACAATTCTCAAAGTCAATGAACAACCAACGTCTATCATGATAAGACTTGTATGATGATAATACTTTGAGTAGCTGGTGTTACCCATCTTCACAGTACCAAAGTCTCCTAGATTATATGATGCTAAGAACTCCATATTAGGAGTAGCATGATAAGAGGATGATGTATCAATAATTCATTCAACCACATTATTTGTTACCGGCAAACATTATTCATCTCCAAAAATTAGAACTACTATATCTTCGTCAAGTAAAACATATTAATATTTTAATTTTCATCTTTCTTCTAATTTTTACCTTCATTTTGTTCTCATTTCCAAGAATAATAGTTTCTTCTGATATGTCCTTACCACAATGATAATACTTTTCTCTTTCACTAGACTTTCCTCTAGATTGCAACATGCCTTTGGATTTACCACGACCCATAGGTCCTCTATTTTTACCTATTCCCTTGTTCTCTATGACAAGAGCCTCGGTCTCAAAAGATATTCTTTGTTTCTTCCTTTAGGCTTTTTCATAAAACAAACTGTCTTTTACCATATCCATGGTTAAGTTTCCATTAAGAGCTGAGTTACTAAGTAAGATAACTAATGTATCCCAATTATCTGGTAAAGAACTCAAAAGTAATAGTGCTTGCAACTCAGTAATAGTACTTGTAACTCATCTTCAATCTTCATCATTATAGCATTTAACTAGTTCACCAACCCTTGAAAGTCACTGGTGTACTCTACCACTCTGTGCACATTTCTATACTTCAAATTTTTTAGCTTTCTAATCAAAATGGCTTTATTATGTGCAGTCTTTTGTTCATACATGGATTCTAATTTTTTCCAAAGCTTGGAAGCATCAATCTCCTGTGAAACATGATGAAAGACACTCTAGTCTACCCATTGTCTAATTAGGGCTGCTATTTTTTTTTGCATGCTCTTTCATTCTGATTCCAACATATTTATGGGTTTACTTTTTTCCCCATCAATAGGCGCATATAAATCCTTGCAATAAAGAATTTCTTTTATTCTTCACTGCCTAATAGAATAATTAGACGAGGTTAGTCTAATCATAGTGGCTCCCAAAGATTCCTCCATCTTTAAATCAACACCAACTACAATATCTAAACAATAGAACCCCCTCCAAAATCACTTGTGAGTGAAATAAACAAAGAATTATGGGTGAAATAAACAGAGAATTCTTTATATGTTTATTTCTGTTATTTAACCGCATAATTAAGAAGATATTCTTTCAATAGAAAGACATGTAAAGAATAATTAAACATAGAAAACATTGCACAATATTTTACAAGACAGATTACACACATACACACACACACACATATATAATGAGAAGAGCCATTGGTCCAAAACACAAGTAATCACACAATCACATCTCTTCCATGCCTCTTTGATATTTAGAAGAATTACTTTTCAATTATAATGTAGAATGTGAGTAGGAGTGATGGACTACATAGAATTTGCCACCCCTCTTTGATATTTATGCTTCTTCGCGCAACCATCATTTTTGAATTTAGAAGAAACTATTCGGCATCAAAATTGTCTTGAGGTTTACGGTGCTTCCTTAAACTGTCAGGCATTTCCTTAAACTGTCCGGCATTTTTTTTTAACAAAGAAAGTGGGTTGGACCCACATTACATAATCTTGATTACAATTCCCAAAAATCTTGAAGTGATGAATTTGATTTCTAAATCAATAGATAGAGTTCAAACACAAACACATTTTGTTTATTTGTCTATTTCAATTTTTTTTCTTGGCATATGAAACTTGTAATTGTAAGCATTCAACCATTTATTGGTATGAAGTGATTAAATGTATTTCACATTAGCTTCGACATAAAGTCAAAAACTAGTTGAACATCTCACTACAATTGATTTATTTCCTATCAAATATACATGCAAACTACTTTGTACCACCATTGACGGAATCGCTCTGAACATGACATTTGATCATCTTCTTCTTGGATGAATCATAAGCATGATATGAGAAGAAACTCTTCAACTTTGGATTATGGGTGGCATAATATTCTCAAGAATGAATTTATATTGCGATAACAAGTAACATATCTTCAGAAACATGAAGATGAAATTAATGCAAGGAACATTCAACTTTTAAAGTTTGTGTTACAATCTTATCGTCATAGGAAAACCTATCTCTCACAAATTAATGAGTATTTTATCTGCTCAATAGTCTCAATCCTTAATATGGGACTTTAACTATTGTCATGATAAATCCTCACCTATGTTGAATTAGTTTCTCAACTACATAGTTTCCATCAAAGATGAAATTGTTTTTTTAAGAACATACATATAACAACTAGTCAATCTCTTTAAAACTAGCTTTCCATAGCTATCAACAATAGTCATCATTTAAATTCCTATAAACTCACTTCAATTCATATCAATTGGGCATGACTATCATGTGATAAGTTAACCAATATGTTGTTTAGTATTCACATATATTAGAAATCTTATTAGATGCATGTGGAGATGAACACATTTTTATAAAGTTGGGATTGGTGACCAATAGTATGGCAGTTTAATTGGCAAAAGGGTAAACCTACTTTTTTTTTGATAAGTAATAAACATTCATCATCAAAAATTTCTGTACGAGATATACAAGATTCAGACTATTATATTCCTTGCTGAAAATAATGTAAATCTCTGTTTTAATTTTCCTAACTAAAAAACTAGCATCTTGCGCCTTTCCTTCAAAATATCATCTGTTTCTCACTCTGCATATTTGATATACCACAGCAGTAATCAAAACTTTCTATATGATATTCTTCGAATTATCTTTAGCATATTTGATATTTAAATCTTTAAAAATAGCATCTAAAGATTCCAGATTTTTGTTGATCCCAAGCCCGCCTTAAAGTCCATCCAGGATTGACTTAGAATAGCTGCATTCAAAAAAAATGTGATTTATGGATTCTGTCTGGATGCAAAATTCATAATTTATATTCTGTAGCTGTGTGAAGGCTTGATCCTGCATTCTAAGCTTCTTGTGTTTATCAATCCATATAAGTGCATGACATGTTTTGGGATATGTTTTTTCATCCATATACTTTTGGTCTAAACTTTTTCTTTTTTATTAAAATTCCCCATTAGAAATTTGTACAAATCTGAAATTATTCTACTATTTTCTCCCCATTTGTCCAGCTCTTCATTACTTGCTTTTTTTAGCCAAATTTCTTTATCAAGATATATCTAACCACAATTAGAGCTTTCTAATGAGGTGGATCTCCTTTAAAAATCTGGTAATTCCAAATATTTGTCCAACTCTTCTTTCTTATTAATTCTCCTAGGAGTTTTGACAAAAAAAAATGCCTTATTCCATATAGATATATCCAGGAAGTCGAGGCCTCATATGGAGATGGGCATACATACATTGGCCCATAAAACTTTGGGCCTATATCTTCTGGTTTTTGGGCTACTCTATAAGAATATTCTGTATGCGTTTTCAATGACATTGATAATATACTTTGGTAAAAGAAAGACAAAAAATCAATAACCTTCGATTCCTTGAATTGTCGTTGGAAGGAGCTTTATTCTTCCCGCCATCGAAAAGATTTTACCCGCCCATTAATTAATGGTTGAAATAAATAGAATAGAGAATTGGGAGGATATTAATCAAATTGGAGATAATGGAACTCCGAGGAAGATGAATGGGAGAGTGCCTTCCATAAATTTTGAAATTTTTAGAATCTCATCTTTTCATTTTTTGTCCACTCCTCCAAAAAGATATTTAATTTGGAAGAGTTTACATTTAATCCAGAAACTACCGGTAGTTCTTTTAAGACTTTGAGGATTATCTTAATTGATGGAAGATCTCCTTTATAGAAAATTATTAAGTCATCCGCATACATAAGATGACTTATCCTTAGGGGTGAACACCCCATATGAAAAGTGAAAGATTCCAAGGATGAGGCTGCCACCAATTTACTTGAGAGGTATTCTATGCATAGGGCAAAGAGGTAGGATGATAGTGGATCTCCTTGCCTAAGACCTCTATTGCCCTTGAAGAAACCATGTATTTGGCAAATTATGGCGATGGAAAATGATGTAGTAGTAGCACATTCCAGAATTATATTAATGAATTGCTTGGAGAAATTCATCCAAGACTTGCTTCAAAAAACATTATTCAACTATATTGAACGCCTTTTGAATATCAATTTTTAAGAAGCACCTTGGAGAGATCCTTCTTCTACCATATTTCCTAATCAATTCCTGTGCCAAAAAAAAAATTTATCCGAGATCGGTCTTCCTTTGACGTAGGCCCCTTGGGCAGGATTTATTATTCCATCCATCACCATTTTTAGTCGAGAAGCTATAAGCTTTGCAATTGTCATATAGATCACATTGCAACATTATATGGGCCTGAAATCTCTAACAATTGATGCATGTGAAGATTTTGGGATTAATGATATATTGGCATGATTTATTTGCCCCAACATTCTTCCAAGAGTGAAAGAAACTGTTTATGGCTTTAATAACATCTTCACTGATATCCTTTCATATGTGTTTAAAGAACTCTGCAGTGTGACCATCGGGTCCAGGAGACTTAGAATTACTCATTGTAAAGAAAGCATTTTTTATCTCTTCCAGAGAGAAGGATAAAGAAAGTAGTTCTTGGTCTTTTTCTTGAAGTGTCTTACCCTTTGTTAAAATCTGATCATCTATCTTCTTTATATTACTCGATGTGCTTAGTAATTTTTTATAATACATAAAAATGCTTTTTACAATTTCACTCCTTGAAGTTGTGTGACTCCCATCATCTTTTACAAAGGCTATGATTTTGCTTTTCTGCATCTTGGAGCTCATAAGTGCATGGAAAAATTTTGTGAACTTATCATTTTTTTAGGTTATTGATTTTAGTCTTCTGTCTAAGGAAGGATAATTCAGCCTCTTGGGTTTCCTCAATTCTATTTTAAGAGCCATCTCCTCATCCTTCAAAGGTTGAGTAGGGCACTGCAACATATTTGTTTGTAGCTTTTGAAGTGCTTTACAAGCAAGTGTAACTCTTATTCTAATATGTGCATAGTACTTTTCATTCAGTTTTTTCAGAGGCTCCTTTAATTTTCCAAACCTTTTAACTAGTTGAAACATAAATGATCATTCGAAGTTCTCTTTCTAGCTATCAAGATCAATGTGAAATCTTTGTAAGAAAGTCACATATTATATAATTTAAAAGAGATTTTTTTTTCTTTTTCATTTATTTTTGTAGTCATCAATACTAGACAATGGCATGAAAATATTTTTGGGGCTATAAATCTTGCATGACCGTCTGAACCACAAGTTAGCCCATCCTACATTATTCATTAACCTATCTAGTTTACTTGATACCCTCTCATTCATCCAAGTAAAGAAACTACCTGATGAAGGCAGATCCTCCATATTTAGTGAAGAGATGTATTTTAGGGCATCCTGACACTCGTAGTTCATTACTATTCTTCCACCCACTTTGTCTAGGCCAGAGAGGGGGGAGTTAAAATCTCCAATAATGATCTACAGAGATGAGTGTGTTTCTCCTTCCTCCATTAAGTTTTGCCAAATAGTTCTTCTACTAGATATTGAGTGGAGGCCATATATAATCGATAGTATGAAAGCTACTCCTTTCTCTTTATCCTTTACTTCTAACTGAACATGTTGTGGTGTGCATGTAAAAAGTTTTGCATATGTGGTTTGACTATCCCACAAAATGAGGATTCTACTATTTTTATGAGAAGAAAAATTATCTAAGGAGTTAAATTTTTTGAATTTTTGTTTTCATGAGCTATGATATCTTTTCAGAGTTTAGCTTGGCCACTATGATTGCAAAAATATCAATCCGATAGGCATTAAAAAGCCTTAAGGATCTACTTGTGCTTTATGGGGCAATTGAAGCCCCTTATATTCCAACAACTAATCCTCATCTAATTTCAAGTGATTCAATATAATCCTCATGTATTTCGGATGGCATGGTTAAGTAGCACTCATCATAACATGCATTTATATAATTACCCATTATACCCGAAATTACAGACAGAGAACTACCCTTACAGAATTTCTCCCTTCTCTCGCATATATTAATACGCGATCCTTTTGTTACATAAGGCCTAGAATATAACAGATCCCCATATGCCACCCTTATAGAATTCCCATCTACCACCCTGGCAGAATCCTCATATTCAACCCATACAAAATGCCCATATACCACCCTTGTTACATAGATCATAAGCTGTTTGATACATATCCATTCAGCTCTATTACAGTTCAACATTTTTCTTACAATACATTTCCTTTCATGCATGAAAAAACCCACTATACCCCACATACATTCATACATAGCAGGCAGAAGGGTACACATCCTTTGTTTCCATAGAACATCATTTGCCAGAATAGAGAAACCATAAATCATGGATATGATATCATGGCATCCAAGTGGTATAATTTTTTTATAAGGTAAAGATCGTAGCACACATTCACAATTTGGTTTAGAGACCCAGTCTCAGGTTTCACTACTTGGCAGTACATATAAGATATTTCCCTTGCAAACTAGTTGCCCTCTGACATTAGGCTCTTTACATACATACATATCAAAACATTGTCTATTTTCCCCACTAGGTGCCTTATTATTCCATGTCAATATCATGCATAAATCAGACACACATGCATCCACCATGTCATCATCAAAAGCTCATCTCAAAGGTGACCCCACCTCTCCCCAAAAAATCCTTAGAAGATATACATGGAGAAGATCATTCGTTCTCTTTCTATTCCACCCTCAAAAACTGTATAAAAAGTCCCTCCAGTAGAAATAAACAAAAAACTAAAAAAAAAATAATTTGTTCTAAAGAACATGTCTCATTTTTTCAGGGGTTGAGGACCCCTTTTAATATCCTATGCTAGCCCATTTGGGGTGGACCCCTTGACTGCTTGTTCTTTGAATCTACCTTTATTTATTATATTTAAAGATGAGACATCCCTGATATTTGGGTCCTTTTCCTTCCTTTTAGATTTCACAAATGTGAAACCCTCATTCTCCCTCTTCAATTTGGTTAGAGATGTCTTTCTTTTCAGCTTGTATAGGCATGCTTTCCTCCTTAAACTGTTCTGCTTGAGGTAGCTATCCTTCTTCTAGGGGGAGTTACCTCCCTCCTTATCTGAGTAAATTGATCCAGTAGGGGATGGTGGGGGGGATTCCTACTTTTCTGATTCCTACCTTTGGATTTTCATTCTACAAATACTTGTCATATCGCCAAATATAGAGTAAGATAGAGGTGTCAACTAGGCCGGGCCGGGCAAGCCAGGCACGAGGTACAACATGATTCAGTCGTGCCTAGCCCAGCACGACATAGGAATTTTTCGTGTCTATGCCCGTGTCATGCCTATCCACGACACAAATCATGCCGAGGCCAACTGGGCCTCGTGTCATGCATGGCCCAGCATGGTACCGTGGCCCGTTGGCACGGTACATTGGCACGAGCCAAGAAACTGCCCCAACAGTAGAAGCTAAGCCCGATGGTTTTGAAAACTGCCCGGTCCCAAATCCGATTCTACCCCCCCCCCCTAATTTTTATGTTTTTAAAAAATATAAATTCTCACTCTCTCAAATCTCTCTCCTAATATTCTCTCTTGGGATTTCAGCTCAACTTTTCAAGACTCACAACTTGGGCTCAGTTTTGGAAGTTAGAATTTTGGTGTACATGCTTTGCCTTTACACTACTTTATGAGTATTTTTATTTTTTTTATTAATTAACTAAAACTATTAAGTGTTAACATAATAAATAATATTTAAAAATAATTAGTTTTTTACTTTCTCTCTCTCTCTCTACTCTTTAATCAATCCTTTTATCTAAAAAAACAAAAAAAAATAATAAATACTAATGAAATTAAATTAAATTTATAAAATAAAAATCTTATACCAAAGGTCCAAGGCTAAAGAAACTTTTGTTTCTCCGATCATCTCAACCCAAATATCTAAAAAATAAAAAACTAGGACTTCTGTAGTTTGTACTCATTTTAATATTATAAAACAAAAAAATATTAGGGGTGAGGAAGAAGATATGATATTGTGCAAATATTTGTAAGCAAATATTTATTGTAAGAGTGCGTTTGGTACTGGGTACCTAAAGGGCGTTCCAAAATATGCACCAAAAAATATGGTGCATTAGATCATAAGCAAACCCAACATATGAGTGCATTTTTTGAGGCTGGATCTAGTTCACTCTCAAAGTTTACCCCCTTCATATAATGCAGCAAATTGGGTAGGGAAGACATGACCAAACTTATCACTTTGATGGGCCTTCCGATCATATTTTCGGAAGATCCATAGGTGGTGAGTATCTTGCAGATATATTTTCAGCCTTCTTATCGTAAGATTCCTAAGTCCACATCTAGGAATGACATACTAAAATGTTATAAGTTAGAAAAATAAATAATAATTAATGAAATTATAGCATATAGTAGAGTGGTGTCCATGACATCTGATATCTAGACTAGTCATGATAATTCATTGCATGTCTCATCGCCTATTGTGTAGATTCTAAATGGACTATGAATAAAAAAATTTTAGGATTCTCTAAGATTATGCATCCTCATGATGGTCCGACCATTTTTGAGTGTATGATGAAGATCTTTAGAGAATATACAATTAAAAATAAAATTTTTAGAATCACAATCGCTAATATATTTAATAATGGAGTAGCAATTAACATGTTTATTAGGATATTAGAGATGTACCATTAAAAGAGATTTTTCATGTCTGATGCTTGTGTCAAGTGATTAACTTATTTGTACAAGCGGGTATAAAGGTGTGTTTCCCCATTTTGGATAACATTCGTAAACTCACTAAAATACATTCGCATGCCTTACAGACAACAGGTGTTCGGTAGTCTATATTTGTTCGTGAATCTTTAGAAGAAGAGATTCCAATCGGAAGTGAGATACCATTGGAATTACACGTACCTGATGTTGGAATTATGTGTTGGATACGAACACATGATATTTGACTACGTCAATAGTAAGAGTGACGAACTTGTTATTGATGATACTGAGCTATAGAAATTTCATTTATGAAATTCCTCAATATTTTTTATGACACAACGAACATGTATTCGTCGATTTATACTCACATGACTTACATTGTACTCAGGTACATATGCAACATTAGTAGCATGTTTAGGAAGTATCGAGCTGACCCAATATTTAGTCATATGGTTGTAAAGATGAAAACCAAGTACTTAAAGTACTGGTCCACCATTCCATTGCTTTATTGTCTCACTGCATGCCTAGACCCTAGGATTAAGGTGGAAGGGGTAGATAGTATTTTGACTTAGATTTCCTAGTGCATGAACCTGGATGGACACACCTAAAGGGTTCATTCATGAGAAGTTGATTGACCTTTTCACATACTATGATACTAGGTATTGTGGTAGTAGTTGTAAAACTATGAGTACGGACATGGATACCATATCCGGAGATTATAATTTTTCTATTCAGTTAGTAACGGCGAAACGACGAGGTGGACCATCGAATAGGAGTGAGCTTTCTTGGTACTTAGATACAGATTACTACTCAATCCTATCACATTCTGATACTAAGAATATTGATATATTACAATAGTAAAAATCATATGAGTCTACTTTTCCCATGTTATCTAAGATGGCTGAGATCTACTGACTGCTCTGGTGTCGAGCATAGAATCTACTTTTTCTATTATTGTGAATGTGATTTCGGGTAGGAGATCAAGATTATGTCCATATATTATTGAGACTTTAGCATGCATGAAGGATTAGGAGGATTCGAGGTTTAGCATTCAGGATCATGCTGGGACAGGGAATGCAGCGAAAGTGGAGGAGTTGATTGCTGATGATGATCCATATAAAAGTAATTTTGATGTTGAGGTTGAGGATGATAATGATACGCCGATTGACGATTGATGAGCTAGCCACTTGATACTTAATGGTTGACGATTGCGGGATTGCGACATGCCGACAATGACATTTATGATACGGTTATGCTCATGCTAATGAGTCATGCTTGATTTTTGATTTTTGATTTCGATATTTTGTACTCATTTTTATTTACATTGTATTTGCTTTTGTTTGGGCATTTGGCTTTATGACCTGGTAAATTTTATTAAAGAAATTTTGTGTTTAAGAATTTCATTAAAAATTCTAAAATTTAATTCTAATAATTTATAATCTATTAATCTAATTAATAAATAATTAAAACTAATAACATAAAAAAATAAACTTTATAACTATTCAAATATTTATAATTTATAATTTAAATATTTTTAAACATTATCTAATTTATATTTTATAATTACATAAATAATCTAAACAAAAAAACAAAAAAAATTAATTTTTTTTAACCGGCCCATACCGGCCTGACTCGGCACAGGTAAAAAACTGGCCGTGCCGGGCCTAGTCTGAAGAAACCATGCTAGGCCAGGCATGACACTGTACAGTAACCGTGTAATGCCTGGCTCAGTATAGTAGAACAGTTGGGTGGCCTAAAATCATGCCGAGATGGCCTGGCACAGCCCATTTGACACTTTTACAGCAAGATTTACAAAATGGAGAGAGGTTCTCATATATGATCGGTTGATAGATTTTTGATCCATCCAGAAAATTTAAAATGATTTCATTGATCAAATCATCATTCAAATCTATTCAAGGAGGACTCTAGCAAATACAATTTTTGAAATATTTGTTGTTAGTTTGACCGTGTGTAAAGACTATCTGATACAGCTTGCAGCCTTTCTTTAGCCCAATGGGTTCCCGAGATGAAACTGGAAGTTGTTCAATTTAAACCAAATTGAGATTTTTTCCATTTCCTTTAAACCGTAGTGGAAGCCTACTCGAAGTGACTTAACATACAAGGGCCGACCATATATAAGAAAAGGGCATGCTTTAAGCACTTGTTCCATTTCCTCCAAATTTCTAATCTTAAAAACTAGCCACCCACTTGGGTGTTATATGACTGTGAGGTTAGTTTTCATTATTACTCCATGAACTTTCTCAACATAATTTGGCCTGGGCTTCTAGTCACAAAATACCCTATAAGACAGTTTCTCCAGTGTTCAATTCCGTGGAGCAAATCCTCATCCTCAAAGATAGCATTACCTGGTTGCCTAGGAGGGATGAAGGATAATTTTGAGGTGTTAGCGAGTGCCCTATTCTCGGAGAAGTGGTTGCTTTAGGGGGCTTTGTTTTTTCCGAAAGTTTTGAAATTATGTGTTTTCTCTTTGCCCCCTTCAACTTGCTGCTTGGCAGGAATAAGTCTGGCAAGTGGCTATTAAGTCCTATCTTTGAGTTATTCTTACTAGGTTTCTAGTTCTGAACTATTTTTTTCCTTATGGTTTTCCACCATATCATGCCCATTTCTATCATGGCTATTTAAGTGTCTAATGACTGTGTTCATGCTTCCCATACAATTTAACAGGTCTACAGAAGTTACATCATTATGAGAATCCCCATTCAGTGGAGCTTTAGTGAGAGACTCACTACAAACTCTACTGTAATTCAAGTTAAAACTACTAGAATTGTGAGATTTAAGATAACTCTGAGTTCTCCCATCCATAGACTCATTGTTTTCTGCATATAGTGAATTGTGGCTACTTACATGCTCTAGAGATACCATCTCGTCCACATAGTAAACTATATTGATATCATTCGGAGAGGTATCAGCACCATCCGAATTGATCAGAGTATTATCCTTCCCTTTATAATCATCACTTAAATGGATTTTATTGATTGGAGTAGAAGAAGAGTTTTCAACTGTATTCTTAACAAGGCTCAGAATAATAATTTCCCTAGCTAAATTAGCAAGGGAAAATTCCCTAGTTGTTTTCATTCCGAAATAGTTTCAGAATTTTTTTTTTTATTTTTCAAAATATTTAATTAAATAATTTAATATTTTTATATTAAATTGAATTAAAACTAAAACTATAAACAATAATTTATAATTAACATAAAATAAAATCATTTTATTAATTATTCTAATTCAATAATTTACATAATTCGAACAAAAACATTACAAAAAATTATATTTCATTGTAATCATCAATGTATTCACCGACAATGCATACAATATAATATATTCATGCATTGACATTGCTTTCTTTCTCTCTGCTCCTTTGATCACCATCTTTCTGTTGCGACAAAGTTGTCCGAGTCGTGGTTTGTCATGTCTAGTGAAAAATTCCTTCATTTATAAAAGCTTTGTATGGGAAACAATGCGGTACCATATCTGTACAAAATTTAAACTAGCCAATAAAATCAAAATAAATAAATAAAATTATGTTTTGAAAAATATATAATACTGTAATATATATGTACATATATATTGTAGTATATATGTACATATATACTAGCATTTCACTCATTACATATATTACTGCAGTATATCTACATATTACTACAGTATTATATGGACATATATACTGAGTACATATATACTCGGTATGTATGTACATTTAATACTACAGTATTATATGTACATTTAATACTACAGTATTATATGTACATTTAATACTACAGTTTTATATGTAGATATACTATGGTATTTACGTATGTATATACCAAGTATATACGTACGTATATACCGAGTATATAGTACGTGTATACCGAGTATATAGTATGTATATACCGAGTATTTAGTATGTGTATACCATGTATACACGTACATATATATCGAGTATATAGTACGTGTATGCTGAGCATACACGTACGTATATACCAAGTATATTGTACTTATATACCAAGTATATATGCACGTATATACTGAGTTTATATGCACGTATATACTGAGTTTATATGCACGTATTTAATGAGTATGAATGTATGTACATATAATACTATAATATTATATGTACATATACAATAGTATATACATACATATATACTATAGTATATATGTATGTATAAGCTCAATATATACTTACATATATACTATAGTATATATGTGCGTATATACTAAGTATACATGAATGTATATACCAAGTATATACATACGTATATATCGAGTATATATGTACATATATACCGAGTTTATTGTACGTATATACTAAGTATATAGTACGTATATACCGAGTATATACGTACGTATGTACCTATATATATGCAGGTATATGTTGAGTATATATGAACGTATATACTGAGTTTATATGCACGTATATATTGAGTATATATGTACTCGGTATATACATACATAAATACTCAGTATATACGCACTATATACTGTAGTATTATATATACATATATATAATCACATAGCATCATGTGACACAAAACTACAATAAATTAGTATTATCTCATTTATACTTCATAAAGATTACACAAAACTTCATTATCAACATAAATAAGAAATACAAAGATTATTTAAATTTTGGAAAATATCTCTAAAAACTCTTAAAGAAAAACCTGGAGGACGAGCCACGAGCCAAGCTTGGGGCATCAAAGTTCGCATCTTGCCTTTTCGTAACCAGAACTCTCTCCCAGTCCCAAGGCTTATAGATCAAAATAGAAATCTATATTATATTCAATGCTGAATGTAATAGTTTAGAACAAAAGATTGTATAGAATTTTAATTTTAATATTATTACTTAAAAAAAACTCTAAGAAACTTATAAGAGAGCCATAAGGAAGACATCCCAAGTCGCTCCATAACTCTATTTTAGTGGGAATTTACAAGTAACAAGGGTGATATAAGGTATAATCATAAATCCTAGATGGCGGGCATATATTTTGACCCCCCACATAAGGACAAATCTAGGTGAAATAGAACAAGTTTTGAATACTTTAGGTTTTGAATATAGATTATCTCAGTGGTTGAAATTGGGTACTCGAATTCATATGAGATATATTTTCAGTTATCTTATATATATGTTATTCTCACTAATTTTAGGATAAAAGTATAATTTAGAGATAATGTAATAGATTTATTATGATGGATACTATATTTTATACTTTAATATAATATTTTGTTGTAATATTATTTGGTTATATATGATGTGGTAATTAAATAAAATTGAGACTAAGGTTTTTGTTATTGGTAGGTTCGTGCATGATTGCAGTAGTAGATGGTGATAGGTAAGCCACGTAACACATTGATGCTTATGTCAAAGCTTGAAATTCATGTATATTTAAGTATTATGAGTATCACACTTATGAAATCAAAAGTATGAATGCATTTATAAATTACCCTATTATGCATGTCGTAGACTCTTAATTTGTATTAGGTGATAAATAGAACTTTCTCCTATGAATTTCATCCCATGGGTGTGAGTTGCATATCATAGTAGGAGACTGTGATAGGTAAGCCATGAGATATGTATGAACTGATATGATTCATATGGTTGTCATAGTCCCATGAGTTATATTTTGTCATATAGATGCCACTAGTGAAATATAAATGAAAATATATGTTAAATGTGTGAGTATGCTATTAACGAAGTCAAAAATACAAATAATTTTATTACTATATCAATTCTCATCAAGAAAGATACTAAAGGTTGAAGAATGCAAATGCAAATTCGAATCAACCATCAAGGATAATTAAAAAGTTACCTAAAATGTGAGAACTTGTGAATGGTCTCAAAGTAGAGATAATGTGTTGTCTCCATGATTAAGTACCGATGAAATAACTATGAGAGAACCATCATTGAAAGATACTTAATAGTTGATAACTTCTTTGCATGCTAGTAGGGCAGGTCATTTCGTAATTATCCAGCATTCATTTTATGACTTAGCATATCATCACAACAATACTATAAATGAATTTTATCACAAATTAAAATATGAATAATTCTTATAATTTATGACTTACAACTTAAAATAATATTTATCATACCTACTAAAGTAGCTATTAATTGTAGTTGACTGGTTTAATAAGCATGTGCAATCTCTATGTGATCAATATCTAGACTAAATATGAACTTTATTACTTGTACGATATGTATACTTACAGAATGATGATGAAAGAGAGATCATCATCCAACAAACTTTTAGGATGTGCTTAGCATAAAATTAGGTATTCTAACAAAGCCACGATAGTCTAACAACATATCTCATATGAAATCTTACATAATGTCAAGCTAAATTTATAAATAGGATTGGGTCATGTACTTCTGATGTGATAAAATATAATTATTGAATGATTAATATTTGTATTTATATGTATTGTGGAATATTGATGAATATTAATTAAATATATAACTAAATTTAATAGTTTTATTTATATCATAGGCTTATGCATGTTAGCCATGATAGAGAGTAACAGGTATATCATGGGTCATACTCATATGGTATGAAAAAAAAATTGTGATAACCCTTCTAATATTAATACATTAGATAGATTTATGTAAGAAAATCTAAGATTATTATAAGTTTTATCATTAAGAGTATGGTGCTTGTGAAGTTTAAGGTACAAATATAATTACGACCAATCAATAGTGCATATGATAAAAGAACTAATCTCAAGTAATATGAGGTTAAGTTGAATGTCTAATCTATGAGGACGTGCTCACTTTTTGCTTTTTGATTCAGTCAGATAGCTATCACAGCTCATAAAATGGGCTGTTTGGTTTTTCAAAGCACCACACCCTCTCTATTTTTTTTTCTTTAAAAAAAAATGGGACAACTCGTTTGTCATTTTTAAAAATGAGGATGTTCTTACTTTTTCGAGTGTGGTGGTACACACAACACTTCAAAAAAGAGGATTTGTGTATTGGTATATCAAACATAAAATTAAAAGTAGGAATTTTTTTAAAACAATTAAAAAAATACACCAAAATACAAAATAAATACTTTTTGATATATTGAAAATCATAAATCTAATTTTGCCGCCAACTAACACATTATCGATAAAAAAAATTAACAAAAATAAAATGCACTGCATTAATCCATGACATAAGTGGGATTCAAACCCACCTACTTCATATTGTAAAAAACCCTATACCACCCAATTACAAAAAAAAATTTATATGGTTAATGAAAACATTGACACACACACACACACACACACACGCACATATATACATTCTATGCCTTTGTATATATTTAAAAATAAATAAATACACACACACCCAAATAAATAAACACATATATAAATATATAAACACACACACACACACATATATATAAATAAATATATATATATATATATATGTGTGTGTGTGTGTGTGTGCTTATATATTTATATGTGTTTATTTACATATATTTTTATACATGTGTGTGTGTGTGTGTGTGTGTGTGTATTAATATATTTATAAATATTCATATATTTATATATTTATATATTTATATATGGCATGTTTTAAACATGTACACACACACACACACTTTCATTCGTGATTTGAATGAATTATTTCATGTAGCTAAGAATAGGCTGAGGTCAGTTTAAGATGTCAGCAATTAAAGTGGGTTTGAATCTCACTTACAACTTTAACAAATTAAGCGGCATCAAAAATTATTGTCATTTTTTTATTATTTTTTTACCACAAACATTTTAGTTAATGGAAAAAATAAATTTCTGATTTTTAGTTTTAGACATTAAAAATGTAATTATTTTGTATTTTTGTGTATTTTTTAAATTTTTTAAAAAATCTTTTTTTTTTCACATATTTTATGTTTGATAAACTAAAACATAAATCCCCCTTCTATTCTATATGCCATCTAAAATGAATAATCATACCAAACTAAAAAAAATTAAATTTTGTGACTTTTAATTAATTTTTATTTTTCCAAGATATCCTTAATCATGACACGTAAACATGCCATATAATCAAAACATAATAATTTTTTAACCATTATATAGTACATATCATGATGTATATGATTATATGGTATATACCATCATTAAGTTGATTTATGTTTATTGTTAACATTAATCCTAAACTCACAATTAGGTTAATTTATTTTTCTTGCGATTTAAATCTTTTAAATTATACGTTCTAACTATTCTCGAATATAGTGGAAACCATATAATAGCATTTGTTTTTCTCATGATATATTTTCTATTTTTATAATAATTAAAATTTAGTTTCAATTAATTTTAATTTTAAAATATAACATATTTTGAATTTAAGCCCAAATTAAATCTTGATTTGTACTTGAAATTTTTCAAAGACTCAAAAATTTTAATTACATTTTTTTTTTAAATCGAATGTTTAAAATTTGCACTCAAAAAATATATATATTTAGTCCAGATATATATAATATGTTATAAATAAAGGGTGATGTGGAGAATGATCATATTAATTATATGTCGAACCATAAACATTCTTATAAATTTAATTTTATAAGTTCTTGAAAATCCTTTATAATTGTTATTAGTTATATTATTATTGAGAACTCTCTCAATTATAAATGGTCTACTTGAATTTGGGGATACTAATTATTATTTTTTTAATTAAATTGTTTAATTTTATTAATCTTGTGATTTAAATTTTAAATAATTTAGGGCGTAACATTTTTTATTTGTGTTAGTTTTATGTAATTAAAATATGGAGTGTTTGTATATTTTTATTAAATAAAATAAAAACAAACAAAATGTTAAGAACATAAAAAATGAGTAAATGATTTTTTAGGTGGATTTGTATTTTGGAACAAAAAACAATAAATATTTGAAAAATAAATAAAACAAGATTTTAAAAAATTTTAAAAACTAAAAAAAATTTTAAAAAAATTTTAAAAAAATTTTAAAAAAATTTTAAAAATTAAAAAAATTAAAAAAAATTAAAAAAAAAATTAAAAAAAAAAAACACCTAAATACAAAATAATTGTATTTTAGTACACTAAAAATTAGAAACTCATATTTGCTCATATTTGACAAGTCAATTATTTAAAAAATAATAAAATAATTATCAAAAAATTTAAAATACACTGCATTAGTCAACGACATAAATGTTATTCTATCCAACTTTACATGTTAAATGCCATACACAATACAAAGCAACTACTAGAAATAATTCATGTGGCTGACAAAAATATATTCTATGTGTTTGTATATATTTAAACATAAATATAAATAAATAAATAAATAAAAATATAAAAACGTATATAAATAAATAAATATATGAATATATGACTATTTGAATACAAGAATATGTGAATATGTGAGTATGCGAGTATGCAAATATGTGAGTATGAGAGTATGTGAGTATGCGAGTATGCGAGTATGTGAGTGTGTGAGTGAGTATGTGAGTATGCGAGTATGTGAATATGTGGGTATGTGAATATATAAGTATGTGAATATATAAGTATAAAAATATATGAGTATATAAATGTATAAGCATATAAATATATAAGTATATAAATATATAAGTATATAAATCTAAAAGTATATAAATATATAACTATATAAGTATGTAAATATATAAGTATATAAGTATATAAATATATAAATATATATAATTGAGCTTATTTTATTTTACATTTTTACAATTTAATTAGCCAAACGCAAATAATTATCATAAAAAATGTGCCGAAGACGGCATAATATTTGTTTAGTCAAACCGATTTATTGGGAAGCAGGAAAGGTCAAAGGAAGTGCAACGCAAGCCTCGCCACACGACAGCATATTTCGATAAGCGTGCGCATTTTAATAAATTAATCTTTTAATGGCTTTGCCTTGTCGCTAAAGAATACATTCTTTCCCGGTAATTGCTTTCGTCGTATACCAAAAAAGTTAAAACTAATATAAAAAAAAAAGAAATGAATAGTGAAAATTGTAAATATATATGATTTTGAAAATAATAAAAAACAAAAAAAATAATTTTTGGATATAGTAGCCGAAGATAAAATAAATTGATTTTTAGTACACTAAGATCATATCTAACCCACTCTCTATTTTTCAATTTTAGCTATTTCAGCTAGCCAAACACAAAAAATTCATATCCAACTCACTATCTATTTAACTATCTATTTCCTAGTTTATTCAAATGGATCAACAAATGTAGAGAGACAATTGAGCTCTCTAAATTTTCTTTCTTCCTTTTTTCTCTCTATCTCTCTCTATATACATGTTTTAATTTTAAAAAAAAATTGGAAGTTATGTATAAAATAGAGAGTGTGGTTGGAGTGTATTCTTAAAAATTACTAGCTAAAATAATGAATTTATTATTTTAATATATTTTGAGTATCTATTTTATTGTGTGTGACTGGAGATGCTCTAAGGACGTGTTTATTTTTTCGGCAAAATGCTTAAAGAAAATTACTCTCAGCGCTGAGCCATTTTTATGTTTTTTTAACTGACTTATTACTTAACATTTTTCAAAAAAAAAAAAACTAAATGTAAAAATCCAAAGATTGTGGCATTTTATATTCATAAAAAGATTTCACTTATTATATCTGTATCGAAAACCTCATTCCTCCCTTAATAGAGAATATATATATATATATATATATATATATAACAAATAACTCAATACTTAATACTATTAAGTACTGTGGAGATCTCATTATGCCCCGCCCCTCACCCCTCGCCCCTCTACCCTTGCCCCTCTACCCTCGCCCGTCTGCCCTAACCTCTCGCCCCTCTTGTGTGTGTGTGTGTGTGTGTTTGTGTGACATATATGGTAAGTAGCTATTGTATTTTACTCAAAGAATATTTAAGACAGTGAAAATGAAAAACTCTAATTTTATTTTTGAGAAGACGAAACTGAGCTAGCATTCAAAACTATTTGTTATTTGTTATTGTGTGGATAGTTATAGAGGGTAATTGCTATTCAGAAAGGTAGCACATTTGAAGATTCGAATAAACCAAGACGTATACTTAAAAGCTTGACAAATCGATTTACAAGAGTTAAGTTTCATTTACCATTTCTGTATGTTTTTATGAAACACATGTGATCCTTGGTAGATTATATAATAAAAATTATAAATTCTACTGCATTTATGTTTCAATCGGATTAGCAATTCTACCCATTTTCCTACACATGCACACACGCACGCACACACATGCACGCACACACACACGCACGCACGTACCACACACACACACACACACATTAAATTTACAAGTGATTTCTCGAATTCTAAAAGCACCACCCTTCAAATTTGAAACAACTTTTTGATTTTAGAAAATATTTTTTATTTTTTATTAATAAACATTATACACATTAAACATATATATGAAATATCTATATCTTTAAATATATATGTTTATGTATAAATATATGTGTGTGTGTGATTATAAATATATAAATATATGTATTTATTAATATTTATATATATTTACACACACACACACACAGGCGTATGTGTGTGTGTGTGTCAAAAATCGAAACCACCCATGAAATAAATTTTTAATAACTTTAATATACATACATACATACATACATATATATATGTTAATTAAAAAAGCAAAACTAATTTTTTTTTAAAAAAAGTAATTTTTATTTTGTGGGTATAGTTTTTGAATTCAAAAATCATCATGATTTAGTTTAAATCATGGGTGATTTTTTATGGGGTATAAAACATGAATGATGCAAATATTTATTTTATGATGCACACACCTAATTAAAGCATAATTTAAAATTATGATGCAAACATCAAAATGTAGGGAAATTTTGTTATTAAGTAATCCATTATAAATTTATAATATGGTAATTTGAAGGAGTTTTGTACGGTTTTAAGTTAAATAAAAAAAAATAAACTAAAATTGGAGTGTGGTGGAAAATAATTCGGAAACTAAACCGTAAAGCCGGCAACCACAACGTCGGCAATTGGTTTGAACAGAGGCCGGCAACGAGAACGACGGCCTTTGCCTTTTTCCCCTCAATTGCCGGCACCAACAACGACGGCCTTTTAGGATTTAAAATGCCGGCACCCACAACGACGGCCTTTATCATTAGTAATTTAAATGCCGCCGTTCTGAACGGCGGCAATTGGACTCATATAGCTCACACGGTAGGGTTTTTTTCCTTCCCCCTTCTGCTGTCTTCTCCCACTCGTCTGCCGCTGCTCCGTCCGCTCCAGTCGCGCCGTCCTGCTCCGGTGGTTGCCTTCTCGTCCCCCGAATCAGGTATAGCTTTTCGCCATTCCTTCCTTCCTTCCTTCCATGCTCATATAGCTTTCAATATTTGATTGCATAGCTTAGCAATATTGAATTAGTTTAAATATTTATACCAAGTTAATAATGTATCATCCTTATAAGTGCTTTTGAATAAAAATTAGCTAATAAATGAAATTTAGAAATCACCATAATCACTTGATATATGATTTATTTAAATATAATTTTTTACTATATGATATGCTAATAAAAACCCAATTAAAACATATTTCTGAAATTATATGATATGCTAATAATTATGATGCCTGTTATTAAATATTTTTATATAAATGAGTTTATAAGTTATGTTACATATATTAAAACTATGACATTATTTTATAGGTATTAATTATTTTATTAGATTCAATTATATATAATAATATTGCATTATTAATACCTTTTGACAAGTGACTTGATAAGGCTATTAAACCCTAGCAATCCTAAGAACAAACTCTAAATTACCTTCAGAGACATTTTCTTATAGGTTAGTAAAACAAGTTGGAGGCATATCATACTAGCATCTGGTGGATAACCACCACCCAACTTTTCCATTGATTATGGTGATTTCAAAATTTTATTAGAAATGATATATCACGTGATTATGGTGATTTCTAAATTTTATTTATTATCTAATTGTTATTCAAAATCACTTATAAGGATGATACATTGGGTTTCTTTTGTTAACATTTGAATACCTTTCAGTATTTTAACTTTTTCACGATTTATTGTTAATTTGATATCATGACCACATTTCTGAGAAAATGTTGTTGGGCTTTAGGCAAACTTGGAAGCAGATTTCTTTTCAATGGTTCAATAAAGTTAATACCATGTTTAGACTGCTAGGTTGGCCAGTGCCTCCATACCTTTCTTTCTCATTATGCATCAGTACCCAGAAAATTAATTTTCTAATAAAATGAAGGTTTATTTTGAGAAATGTTTATGAAAATAGTTCTGAGAACGGCTTTTGAGAATCAATTGAATAGGAAAAAAATGAGCAATGATTGTATTATTTAACTTATTTGATACAATTTTGTACAGGTACATTATGTCTGTTTCAACAATTCCCGTGACATGTTACTATAATGGAGAAATATCCAGGAGTAAAACAGATGTCGAATATGAGGGGAGCGAAACTGTTATTGAGCCGTTGGAAGTACCGGTTGACTGCACGTTTCAACAATTGATTGATATGATATACTCAAACACAACCATTGATAAACGCAGGTTCAAATTAGTACTCATTTGCAAGTATCCCCTTAGGGTGGAAAAAAGTTCCAACCTTATCCAGTACGGGATGACAATAGTGTGCGCCAAATGTTGAATCTGGCTAATACAACAACCATCGAGGAAATTGAACTGTATGTTAAAGCTGTTCGATTGAAGGCACATTCGAACCAACCTGTGGGTGGGCATGTAGATTTATATGTTCGCGGCAATTACAATGTTTCACAAATTGACTACGGTTGTGGGGCTAGTAGTGGTCCGGTAGCGGATAATGGTCCAAATGGGGATGATGAAGACAGTAGGAGATGAAGAACGTAATGATGAATATGCTGAAGATGTTGATGATGAATGCGATGGAGATGATGAGGAAGTTGAAGTTGATGGACATGCATCATTCTTTCGGAGTTTCAACCAAGCTTTGGAGAATGAACAAGAAATATATGTCTCTGCACAAGCACCATCTTGTGATGTATCAAATCACCCAGATGATGAGACATTGGAAGAGGCATCCCCTGTTAATTATCACTTACCACCAACACCTCAGTTTCAACATGTTGAAAACCTGGATAATGCTGTTGCTAGTTATTGGACTCCATGGGTGCAGCATGCTACCAGTAATTCCAGTGGAGAATTTGTAATTGGGCAAATTTTTAATTCAAAATCGGATTTGCAAGAGGCTGCAAAGATTTACTCTATTAAAGCACACCAAGAGTATGTCGTTGTTGCATCGACAAAAAAATTGCTCATTTTAAGATGTAAGAAGGCGGAAGAATGTAACTGTCCATGGAAGCTTCGTGCAATGATTGTCAAAGAGACTTCCCTATTTGTTATCAACAAATATACTGGGCCGCATACTTGTGTCAATCCTTGCTTGAACCGGGACCATCATCAACTAGACTCGCAATTGATTTCTACTCATATAAAGGCCTTAATTCAGGCTCAATTCACATTGTCTGTTGCTGCTATTCAGGCCAGTGTGATGGAAAAATGGGGATATCAAATCTCATACAGAAAGGCGTTGGATGGAAAACATAAAGCAATTCGACAGTTATTTGGTGACTTCTCTAACTCATACACAGAGTTGCCACGTCTGTTCTGGGGCATAGAGCAAGCCAATCCTGGATGTGCGGTAGTTTGGAAAACATGTGAAACTAATATGCCAAACACTGAGATATTCCAACGCGTGTTCTGGTCATTCAAGCCATCTATTGAGGGGTTCAAACATTGTCGTCCCGTTATGAGTATTGATGGTACACATTTATATGGAAAATATAAAGGCAAGTTATTGATTGCTATGGGGTGTGATGGGAATAATCAGTTGTTTCCATTGGCATTTGCTATTACAGAAGGTGAGAATACTGATAGTTGGGCATGGTTCTTGGCATGTATAAGAAATAAAGTCACTCAAAGGACGGGAATCTGCGTTATATCAGATAGACATCCAGGTATCATGGCAGCAATGGCCGATCCTCATCTTGGCTGGGCTGCACCACTTGCCTATCATCGGATTTGCATGCGTCATTTCGCAAGCAATTTTATGACCCGGTTTAAAGATAAACTACTGAAGAATTTGGTATGCCGAGCAGCTTTAGCGAGTACAGAACGGAAATTCAGAAAGCATATGAATACAGTTGGAAGAATTAATTCTGAAGCATTACAGTGGCTGGAAGCCGTCCCTTTCCAGTTATGGGCTCTTTCACACGACGGAGGACGACGATATGGGTTAATGACAACAAACATTTCAGAGGTATTCAATAGTGTCCTTAAGGAGCTCGAAGCCTACCAGTAACTGCATTAGTACAGTTGACCTTTTTCCGTCTCAACAGTTACTTTGTTGCACGAAGAGAAATAGGTGCTAATAGATTGGCATCGACTGAGCAATTCACTCCGTATGTTGATGCCCAGCTTCAGGCCCGTGTAGTTAAGGGAGGTTCGATGCAAATTGTACTTTACGATCACGTCAAGGGCCTATTCCATGTGAAGTCACGGAGTGGACGAACTCATCATGTGAACTTAGATGAAAAAAGTTGCACATGTGGAAAGACATTGACATATGGTTTTCCATGTAGCCATATGATATCAGCATGTCAGTGTCGATGTGTTGATTTCCGGTTGTTTGTAGAAGGCTACTACACTACTAAGTCGTACTATGACACATGGGCACCCATTTTCTATCCAATGTTCAATGAAGATGAGTGGCCTCTTTATGATGGCCCTGTGATTGTACCTCCTGAGTCAATGCGACGCTTTGGCAGTGGACGTCCTAAATCAACACGGTTGCATAATGAAATGGATGTTAGGGAGGGCAAAACCCTTAACACATGTGGGTTATGCAAACAGGTAGGTCACAATCGACGGTCTTGTAAGAACCGAAATGAAGTTCAATAAAGTTGAAGGAGAGGTATGTTTTTTCTTAGTCCTTATGGGAGATGACCCCCACTCATATTGCTTTGTGGATTTATATGTTAACGTTATGCTAATATTGATGGAAAGGGCCTCGATTGTTTTGCAGGGGAAGTTCCATTCCCTCCATCTAGTTCCCACCATCGTCATTCACGATCGTCAGTGTCATGTGTTAACTCCGTATGCTCGGCTATTGGAGCCCCTATGGTAATCAAGGTAATGAAGCTTACGGTGCTGATAGTCCTCTCTAAACCATGTTGGGAGGATATCATATCTGTTGGAATAGAGAACCTTTTCTTTTTATTTTTTTGTTTTTTTTTTGTTATACATCTATTAATGTTCTGACTGTGATTTGTAGGTGATGATCTAAATGTTCTGACTGTTCATGACCATGTAAGTTGCTGCAGTTTTCTTATCTGGAAAATAGGATAGGAGTGGTTTTTTTTTTTTGCTTCAGTGTTCATGACCACACAGTCTTCTTGCTGTTGCCAATTGGGCCTTGTTGGAGAACAATCCGAGGAGGATCTCACAGTACATTTTGAGGGCATTTGGCCATTTTTGTCTGCACCATTATCTTCTTCTCTTCTCACATCATCTAAACTAGCTTCTTCAGGTAACACAGGTTCTCGCCCATCATTGCAATCTTCAGCAGGTGATACAGAATTTGATCTGTCAGCGGGATTAATCACCTCTACTACATCAAACACAGATTCTTGTTCCATTTTCATTTTTATTTTTGTACAAGGCCCATTTTTCTCCACATGCCGTAGTATTAGAGACTCCCTGTCCATACCATCATTCACCGAATTGCAGTCTCCAAATACCTGCTAATAGGTATTTTTATTTTTCTCCTAATAAAGGCACAGTTGAGAAAAAATAAATAATAATATTTTTGTAAGAAAATAATCTGGAATTTTGTTATTTATTATAATTGGCTCAAAATTGATAATAGGTTAGATTATCGGTATTGATGTTGCAAAGAATTTTCAATGAAATCACTCTACATTTATATCTGAAAGGGTGTTTGTATGCAATGAAGCAGAGTGTATAGAGAGGAAGTGGGAAATCTTTGAATCTCATTTTTTTATTAAATCAGACAGGTATTACATCGTAGTCAATTAATCATAGTAAAATTGAATACGATGCTTACTGATCTCAGCCTCACTAGTAGTTTGGTGAGTTGTCAAATCAAGTTATTTTCATTTCTCCATTATTTTAAACCCGCATGATGTTGAAATACCCTGAACACTACATGACACTGAAAAATCCAAAATGCGCATGTATATAAATCAAAAACATCTATACAAATAATATCATATATCAATGCGTCCCACAAGAAGGCGCCTTAATAGCTCTCTTAGAACGGCGCCTTAAGTAAAAAGCCTGTACGGGAACAGTATCCGGTGGTGTGTGAGACGGAGCCGAGGGTGCTGATGGCACCAAGGGACCTGATGGAGCTGCGACAGGTAGTGGCTGAAGCGGTCGATTAACACGTCGAGTCCGAGGTCGCCTACATACAAGTCTACCTAATGCAGGAAAAGGGTCGAGTAATGTGTCATCGTGTGGGGGGATGGATGGTAATGTGGGAATGTGTACGGGTACAGAATGTGGTGTGGAATGTGAGGGGTCAATGTGTGGGGGTAAGGAATGTGGTGTGGAAGGTGAGGTGTCAGTGTGTGGGGGTATGGAATGTCGTATGGAGGGTGACGGGTCAATGTGTGGGGGTACGGAATGCAGTGTGGAAGGTGACGGGTCAATGTGTGGGGGTACGGAATGCAGTGTGCAAAGTGACGGGTCCATGTGTGGAGGTACGGAATGTAGTGTGGAAGGCGACAGGTCAATGTGTGGGGGTACGGAATGCAATGTGGAAGGTGATGGGTCCATGTGTGGGGGTACGGAATGCAGTGTGGAAGGTGATGGGTCCATGTGTGGGGGTACGGAATGCAGTGTGGAAGGTGACGGGTAAGGATGAGAGGGGAACAAAGTAGTCAAACTCACATCAGGTGTGCATGTGCCATCTCCCTCTACAACATCTCCAACACCATCTCTAGAACAACCTCGCCGCTCAACTCCGCCTCTGCACCTCCCTCTCCCTCGGCCTCTAATGGGCTGCATCCGTGACGGAGTCGATGACACTGGAGGTCTACTGGATGGTGCATGTGATGTGGATGCCTGATGAGTGTACCCCGTGATGCGATGTCCTTCTCCGATCTGCTGTAACGCAGATCGGGCGATATGATATATGTCGCACATAGAACCAGCGGTAGCAGAACGAGACCGATCGGCTATGTCAACCATGGCTGCGATCTGCGTGAACCAAAGAAGTAATTATAACTACAAACTATATTGATTAAAACAAGGTAAAATAATTTAAAAACACATCAGTCTAACCTACCATAACATTCATACTACCGGCTGTAGTATGAAATCGCATATCATCCCTATGCAACCGTGGTGTCATAAAATGTCGTGTGATACGACGATACCACTGCATGTATGGGTCCTGGGAGTCAATCATACCGACCGACGGGGGTGAAGTAATGACACTATCCGATCGTGTCTCCCATAGTGCTATGTACGGAGCATGATAGGTCGCCCAATCGCGTTGGTGTCGCCCACGTGCATCGACCCGATGTAGCTGATGCTCGTACGAGCAAGGTGGAGGTATATCCTGATGTAGACCGAACTGACGCAAGACGCGCTCCGGACGATGCCACTCAACAATCTCGAAACATATCAGCGGTGCCATCGTGCGCCAGATATCCTGATCAGCTAAGCATATATCGGGAAGCTGTTCAACCAGCTCTCCGACGTACGGCTGCCATAAGACCTACACATGAACAATTGACGTTAAATACGTTTATGTCAACAAGGTTGAAATGACTATATGAACGATATACTTGTGTAACATATAATTAAAACCATATACTTGTACATATAATTACCTGGTCCGATGATTGTGCATCTAGCTGATCCCGGTATAGAAGGAGGACACCGGATGGGTTAAGAACCCATGTCAAAGGTACTCTCCACCTACACCCCAACGGAAGAGCTGGCTCTGGATCAACCGCAGCCTCTGGCTCGAGATGAACGCCATGGTCAACTGGTAATCCCTCGTCCATGTGTGGAGGTACGACGCCATCGACATCGTCGTCATGTAATGCATGCGGCTGTGGTGGTGCTGGAAATGGCGCAGATCGCCCAAAATCGGGTCGGCCCACGTGCAGCCTCTCCCAAGACCATAGCTAAGTATACAATAAACATAAGTTAAGCGATCTACTTTCGTAGGTAACATTTTATGAAAAAAAAAATATTTATATATATATAAACACACCTGTATGAGTGTAATACAGCCACTAATACCGCATCGACGGTCCAAGCTGGCACGACATAACTCTCGATATGTGTGTGCAAGTACTGCACCACCCCAGCTATATGTCGATGTCTGCGTAAAATCACGGAGTAGTGGGAGAAGGCACAGGTGAACATGGGTCCCCTTCTTGTCCGGAAACATGAAGGATCCCATCAGCGCTAATATGAAGCCACGTGCACTCCGGTCCAAAGCGACCTCATCAGCATCAGGTCCTGGGGTCGATAACTGCTGACATAACCACCTGATGGAGATAGTCAATCCTCTAAGAGCATCGGCGGGTGGGGTGACTCCGAGAAGGTCACCGCATAACTCTGCTACATCAAGCATACATGTCCCCGTGACGGCAGGTCCGTCAATACGAAGGCCAAGGATGATAGCAACATCCTGTAGCGTGATCGTCATCTCTCCGATGGGGAGATGGAATGTGTGCGTCTCGGGCCGCCATCTCTCCACGAGACATGTGATAAGCGGCCAATCTATGATGATGTGGCCTAAGCGGTATATACCGTACAATCCTGCGCGGATCACGTATGGACGGATACGTGGATCCATCCGCCACATGGTAAGGAAGGCTCTCATCTGCTGACGAGGTCGGAGAACGTCTTGTAACTATAATTAACCAAATAACCATATTTATAGATTAATAGATATATAGATTATGGAGAGAAGACGGAATGTGATTATGTGAATAATAAAATACAAACCTGCTCGGTGTCAATAAAGTGTGACCTGTGTCTGTCTTGCAAATGCAAGACAGATGGATCCGAAGGATCAGCGTCATGTAGCTCTCTGAACGCCATATATATATACTGGATGGATGAAATATAGTAGTTAGAAAATATGTATAATGTTTAAATGTGAAAATATATTAAAAATGGAATAAACTTTTTTATATAAATATATATAAATAACCATAAGCAAAACAACGTCGTTTCGATATAAAAAGCATCAAAACGATTCGATATAAAAAGCATCAAAATCTGCTCTGATGTTTGGTCGGGGGTGTTTCTATCCTCAATACATGCTCTGATTAAGATCTTTCCAGATGATTGTGGAAAGGCCTACTTCATTCATAATCATCTCCTCCTGTCTGTGATAATCTTTGATTATTTTTTTTTGTTAAGAGAATTTCCATTAAAAACCTAATGTGGACTTTTGAAGTCCTGGAAATTGCCCCAAAATACAAGGGTATACCTAAATGTCGATGTAGAGTAGGAGGCAGAAGGGTTGGTGGCTGACCTGATATGATTTCAAACAAACAAGTTGTGAAGGGGTCCCAAGTGAGCACCCCAACAAATAAATTTCATATGCCATGGTGGGATACTTCCAATCTAGTCCCAAACAATGGAAACATCTAAGAATAGCCCTGTTTACATGTGCTTTCTGACTTGGTTTTCCAAGGGGTCCAAGGTTCAGTTATAAGTTTATTTGACAAATTAATTTATGAAAACTTAGCTATTTATTCAAAGCAAGAAAATATTAGCTACAAGTCTAACTTTGAATGATGGAGCATTCATGAATTTTTTATATTCAAAAAAGGCCTCAATTGGGGAATGATTCGACTCCATTTATGCGCCATGTTTGCATATTTTTTTGCTTCAGGCATATAGCTTGAGATTTAAGGGTTCAGAGCGAATTCAGGTGTAAATTTTAGGCCTTGTGAATGATGTGTTCATTTGGGTCTTTCTTGATTATGATTGACCCACCAACCCCCAAACCCAAATCCCCACTTGTGATATCTCAAAAGTGCATATACAGAATCTCATGCATATCCGGACACACACAAACACACACGCTTCAATCTTTTTTCATGCTCTACTTCAAATTAAAATTAGTTTTTCCTGGTGGCTGCCTAACTGCCTGCCTGCCTTCTCCTAACCTCCTGCTAAACACCATCATGAGACACAAGATAATATATAATAACAACATGTATGAAATGGAATTTCAAGTGTAAATTTTGTATTCAAAGCTAACCATAATCGAAAATCCGAAACCCTAATAAATACCCATTACATTATTAACTTGGTATAAATATTTAAACTAATTCAATATTGCTAAGCTATGCAATCAAATATTGAAAGCTATATGAGCATGGAAGGAAGGAAGGAAGGAATGGCGAAAAGCTATACCTGATTCGGGGGACGAGAAGGCAACCACCGGAGCAGGACGGCGCGACCGGAGCGGACGGAGCAGCGGCAGACGAGTGGGAGAAGACAGCAGAAGGGGGAAGGAAAAAAGCCCTACCGCGTGAGCTATATGAGTCCAATTGCCGCCGTTCAGAACGGCGGCATTTAAATTACTAATGATAAAGGCCGTCGTTGTGGGTGCCGGCATTTTAAATCCTAAAAGGCCGTCGTTGTGGGTGCCGGCAATTGAGGGGAAAAAGGCAAAGGCCGTCGTTCTCGTTGCCGGCCTCTGTTCAAACCAATTGCCGCCGTTGTGGTTGCCGGCTTTACGGTTTAGTTTCCGAATTATTTTCCACCACACTCCAATTTTAGTTTATTTTTTTTTTATTTAACTTAATTCCGTACAAAACTCAATTTGAAGTGGGAAAAAATATGATACTTACGAATTTAAAAAAAAAATAAAAACATGGATAATTATTGTATAGGCCAGTCAACCACGGGCAGACGCAACGTGGCGTGGCGTGAGGCGTGACCATTTTGATGTGGGGGTGCGTGCGCTTTGTCTTCGTTGCCAATTGGGCAACTCTCGAAGGAGCCAGGAACCAAGTATTTTACTTTAAAGAATAAGCTGAAAGCAGGTGGGCGTCAGCCATATTTATCCACAGCCGGCAGCACCCCATTCGTCTCTCGTCTTTTCCAATGCACACAGCCCCCCCCTCCCAGCTAAAATAAGGGAAACAAACAAGCACACCAGCCCCACTGTTTCATCGTCTTCTTTATCATGTTCATTTCTGTGTCACTTCCCCAATATTTATCTCTTCGACCTCTCTCCCTCTATTTTACTTTATATATATATTTTTTTTAAATATTTCCGTAAATAATTAGAATGATATTATTTATTAAGTCACCAAAACGAAAATATTTGTGTTTTTATCTTATTTTTTTGATATTATTTAAAATATAAATCACAAAATATAAAATATTCATGTTTTGAGCACATAAAAAAACTCAATTTCACTCATGTTATTTTTCATCAAAAAAAATTTTAGACAATTTTTAAACCCCCAGGCCCCACCTATAAACTTATAAATTATTGTGAGGGTGAATTCAAACCTAGCACCTAAAAGTTATTTTACCCTTAGAAATCATCATCATATATATATATATATATATATATATATATATATATATATATATATATATATATTCATATTTAAATATATCTAAGAACATATATCACACACACACACACACAAAAACATATACACACATATATAAACATGCTTAAATATATAAATATAAGAACAAGTATCAATATGTAAATATATTTATACATGTATATATATATTTATATATATACTTATTATTTACACATGTAAATATATCTTTACGACAAGAAAATGATGAAATAGAAATGAAAAATAGAAATGCTCAATTTTGTTTCTAAAGTTAGAAACGAAATAAAAAATGAATTAGAAATGGAAAAGAAACATTACAACAAAATTTAGAAATGAAATAATAATTCGTCCATGTTGAAGTTGTAGATAATTTAACATAAAATGGAAACTAAATTAGAAATAAAACTAGGGATAAAAATTGAAACGGATTAATTTTTTGTCACCATTATCATGTGAGGATGTTGGCTGGTAAATTTGTGTGGTATTTAAAGATGAAAAATTTTATATTTCTACATGTATTTTATATTGAAAAATAAAACTTGTCTAAAAATTGTGATTTAATTGAATTTCATTTCAATTAGCTTAGAAACAAATAGCAGATCCATTTAGAATTTGGTGATATGATTGAATTTTGTCGCTATTTTTGAAACTAAAAATTATTCTCTAGCTATTGGACGTAATTTGTCGTTGTGTTCGTTGCCCTTGTTCATCATTCATAGAGGTATGCAATTTTAATTTTTTGCTTACATGTAACACACACACACACACACACACACACACACACAATGAAAAATCATCTCGTCAGCATGTTCATCATTCATGGATGATTATTTTTTTTGATTTTATATGATTTATAGTTTGCTTTTTATAATTTTATCTTTCATAGATAAATTTAAATTATTTTGGTTTTTTTATATGAGAAAAATACAATTTTAAACTATTGCTAAATAACTAAGAGATTAAAACAACCCCCATCAACTCATTTAAATGCAAACTTACCTTGAACTCATCCTTGGAAATAATTGAGTTTTATTAAGCATCAGCATGTTCATTCATTTCACAAATATAATAGACATCATACATAAGATAATTTTTGTTGAGTTTGTCCGAGTTGGGCTGACCAATTTTTATATAGTCGTATTCATATATGATTATTTTTATTTTAAAATGATAATATATAATTGTTATTTCAAGCTTTGATTTTTTTTTAATACTTATTGCTATTTTTGATTTTTTTTTTTTTTTGTTTTCATGTATGTGTGGAGCAGAATAAACCATTAAAAGTGGGATAGATTTATCACATCCTGAAATAAAAAAAAAAACAAAATTTAAAAAATTGGGAACTTCCATTTTTAAGAAGAGGCATGCATGGTACCGCTTTAATGGGGGAGCATCCCCATCCAACACTTATTAAAATGAAAAAAAAAAATTATCATACAAAACAAAAGGGCATGATTACAACTTATTTATGATATTATGTAATGTCATATATAAGTGACTATAATTTTAGTACAAACAAATCATTATCTATATTATTATTATTAAATATACATTGGTATTATATGTAACAGGAATAAAAATTATTATACGAATTGATTATGAATGAATGAATATCAATTTAAGAGATGGGTTTCTCATTGATGAGTTTGTAGCGGGGATTAAGGAGTTTGTTGGGTTTGTTGAAAATAAGATCCCCATGTAATGACAATAAAATATCAGAAAATTAGAGTTTTCAAGATATAGACACTTTGTGATTCCATCTTATAAAAAATAGATTTGTTAGAGATTATTATTATTTTATATAAAAATGAATATATTTGTGCTGTAAATAACAAAATATTATGTACATAGAAGTATTCATTCAAATGTTATAATGAAACATGCCGTTAATCAATCCAAACAATGCATATGAAGCAGTGTTAAAACATATTATTGGTTTTTCCTTCAATCTGAATGTCGCTGACGATATTCCAAAATTACAAACAAAACAATTTTATGAAATGCTCAAAGTATCAAAAAAAATATGGCCAGGTAATCCATATGGCTACTCAAAGTTTTCTACGATGGCCAAATTGTTGAATTTAAAGATATAACATTATTCTTCACAAAGGTATTTTGATGAAATTTGTAAATTATTATATGAATTATTACTAAAGAATAATGTCAAGATAGATAGCTTTTATAATCTAAAGAAATAAATGTAAGGTTTGGGTTTGCCCATAGAAAAAAAATATTGATACATTAATAGCTACATTATATATTGGAAAAAAGATAGTGAAACAATTGCTTGTAATTTCTATAATGATTCTTAGTACAAAAGATATACTACATTTAAAAGGCAAAACAAAATATTCCTCATTAGAAGATGTATTACTTCTCATTGACTCCTCATTCGCAAAGATTATTTATATCTAAAGCCACTATTAATGACATTAGTTGGTACAAAGAGCATACTAGTGAAGAAGGTGTACTTTGATATTATTCATGTTCTCCATCATAAAAATAGTTTGATCATATTTATTAATTTTTTGTAGATGAGAGTCAAAATATTAGATTATGGCTGTGCATAGATAGATTTCATTCATTTGGAAAATATGACAATAATATTCTTCATGGTTGGTGAATTTTATACCATATAATTTACCGCCATAGATGTACATGAAAGATGAGTACATATTTTTGTATGTCAGCATGCCCAGTCCGAGAAACCCAAAAGACAAGTTATGTGTTTTCCTACAACCCCTTAGTAGGAGATATGTATAAAAACATATGATATATCTTGAAGCATGACTTCTAAAAGGGAACAATATTTTGTGGACTATACGTGATTTTCTAGTATATTCAATGTTGTTAGGATGAAGTACTACAGAAAAATTATCTTGTCCTTACTGCATGAATTCTAATATATTTTCTATAATAAAAGGTGGAAAGGCTTCTTGGTTTGATAAATATCATAAATTTCTACATATGGAACATCAATTTCGGAGGAATATTGAAGTCAAGTGCTAAAATATTAAAGGTAATTGAAAGATATGTCTTTAAAAATATTACAAAAATTGATGATGATTGTATTAATACATAAATTTTAAAGAATTATCTCTATAGTTGGAAGAAATGTAACATCTTTTTGGATTAGCCTTATTAGAAAATCAAATTTATTATGCATAATTTAGATATGATTGACTTAAAAAAATTAGATATGATATATGTTGAGAAGAACTTATTTGATAAACTTTTTAATACTATCATGAATGTAGAAGGAAAATCAAAAGATAATACTAAATCAAGAGAAGATTTAAAAGAGTATTGTTCACATATAGAGTTATATAATGATGAATCAACGAATAAATTTTCTAAGGCTTGTTATAGTTTTATTGAGGATGCATAAGGAGCTTTCAGAAAATTACTAATAGATCTCAGTTTCTCTGACGAATATGTATCTAACTTGGGAAGATGTGTTGATATGAAGATATATAAGTTATTTGGGATGAAAAGTAATGATTACCATGTATTTTTATAAAGACTACTATCTATAACGTTCTATGAATTACTTAAAGGAAATGTTTGGAAAGCCTTGACTAAAATAAGTATCTTTTTATATAATCTCACTAGTAATATCATAACAAAGGAAATACCTGGAGCAATTACAAAATAATATATCCATAATTTTATGAAGACTCGAGCATATTTTTCCTCTTAGCTTCTTTGACTCCATAAAACATCTTATGATCCACTTATCATTCCATGACAACAAGCCATATACAATACAGATGGATGTATTCATTTTAGAGGTTATATAATTTTTATTTTGTCATCTAAAAATTTAAATGTATTAGACAAATAAATATTATTCTAAATAAGATTTTTATATATATCTTATAAATTGAAAAATAATATTCAAAATAAAGCCAGCATTGAAGGATTGATATACAATGCCTAATTGGTTGAAGAAGTTTTGGTATTTTGTGCATACTATTTTCAGCCAAAAGTGTATTTTTTTCATTATAAAATATCACTAGTATGTAGGATGGATCAAAAGAATATGATATGCTTTCAATTTTCACCCATGCAAGTCGATCATATAGTAAAACAAAATCAAGATATTTTTTTGGATGATCAGGAGTATCATGCTCCACACACATATATTTTGTTGAACTACGAGAAGATTAAACCTTATAACAAATAAGATTTATAATCATTTTATATTGTCATTTCTTTTTCATGATATGTGATATACCTATTTTAATATTCAAAATAACTTCAATCTTATTTTTATATAATTTATGCTGAGAAATTAAGGCAAAGATAATTAAATATTATTGATACTGTGATTGATGACAAGCTTGACAAAGATTTCACATATTGATTTGAGATATTTGTCAATATATAACTAATCATCTTTTCTTCTAATAAATAACGTGCTATAGTTTATAAGTTTGAATCAATTTTTTTTTCTTTTTAGGTACATTTTCTATTATCAAATGTATGTAATAGACAAATAAAAGATCTTGTAAAAGGGTTGTTACAATGTTTATATATGTATCACATACAATATGCAAATGAATATAAATACTATACTTTTAAACATGGTTCAAATAGAGCTATAATGAATAGTTGTATATACATTATTGGGTCAAATTCTAGTTTATCTAATATTGAATTTCATGGTTGATTGATTGAAATTCTATACTTGGAGTATCATGATTTACTAATTAAAAAGATAATTTTGTTTAAGTGTGAATGATTTGATCTAATTCCAAATTTAGGTTCTACAATTCATTATCGATACAACCTTGTGGATGTGCATCATAAGATATATTATCATAAGTATGAGCCATTCATTCTTGTGGTGCAAGAAAAACAAGTATGTTATACTATTTATCCAACCAAAAGAAAAAATGCTGGTGACTGGTTGGCTATTTGTAAAATAAAATATAGATCTGCTGTAGAAGTTGTTAAATATGATGTCATTGTGATACAATTGCATGTACTTGTATTTTAAGAGAATATTATGAAAATCTATCCATTCAATCATGTGGCATGTAATGGGCTTTAAACATTGATTGATAGATATGAAACTATTTAGACGTCGATGATACACATATTGAAGAAGATAATAATGAATAATTAATTGCACAATCAATTGAGGATGAATATTTAGATGGAGATGATTTATTTGAAATTTCCAATGACGAGTTGATATTTTTTGACGTCGATGTTAAGTTGTATTGCTTATTGTTTAATTGTTACACTCGGGGTGTCAAATTAAAAAAAAAATCACATATATAAACGTGAATGTGTTTCTCATTATATTTTGTTAGTATGATATATTCGTTGCATTATTTTATTGTGTTTGTATTTTTTGATGTTTATGAAGCTTGAATTAGGTATGAGAGGTGACAATTTAAGTGGTCGAGGATCTCAATCCATGGGGAGGGGTAGAGGAAGTCAACAAATACTTCGTGGAGGAGGAATTCAACATTTATTCAGTAACAACAATACTACAAATATTTTTTTCTCATTTACCTACATGTATAAATAATGGCTGGCACTGACAATGTCTATACACAGCTATCTTATAAAGTAAATGTGTTGCTACTGCAGTAGTGACAATGTATGGATATTCACACTCATTTATTTGCATGCAAAGTTATAATAAAATATTTATTTAGGTCACTATTGATAATAAATTGTATATACCTTATAGAAATTTACTACTGCATTTATTATTAGATTTTTTTCATTTCATTTTTAATTACTTTAAATTAGAATTGTTCATGAACATATAAATAAATGATTTTGTGTAAGATCTAGTAATTCTTATTAATAACTAACTATGATTTTTTTACGAATACAACATTATCATTTAGAATTAAAATTATGTTTAAATTACAAAGTTTTGGATAAATAATATAAAAGAAGAAAGTACGAACTTAGTAACAGAGATATGAGTGTTTTTCATTTATGTGTATATGTACGTGTTTATATTAAATTACTTTTATACCTTCTGCTTCTCCTAAAAATAGGAAGATTTTTAAGGAGAAACTAGTTGTCGAGGGTATAAAAGTGGAGCAAGATGTCATCTAATATATAAAAATATTATTGGGAAGAATTTGAAGTATAATTGTATTGCATGAAGTAAAATGTCAATTTGTTTTATTATTAAATACTATTAATAAATTTGCATCACAATATAATATTCTTTTTTTTTGTTTTTGTATAAAAAATATAAATGGAATAATGTTATGTCGATCTCTATGAATAATACATGAAAACATGTGACTAGTATCATATATAATGACAAGCTTGGAAAATGGAGCAAATAGTTTGGTAAAGATGTATAGCCAAATAGTATTCCTCTCGATGTTTGAATAAAATAATGGGAATAATAGAATTTTGAAGAGTTTAAGGTATTGTTTTATATGGCATCACAAAATCAAAGATCACAAAAAGTGGGTGAAACACCAAGGCCTTCCAAACATATTGAAGATTCCAAAATGACTTATCAACATTCTGTAAATTTAGTAAATGCGTTTTTTAAATTTATATTAATTTCAACTTTGTGCATAAAATGATACTAAATTAATAATAATATTTCATGAATATCATTAGTTAATATTATTTATTTTCAGTAGGATGAGTTGGAATGTATACCAACGCCATTTGAGGCGTTCAAGTGAATGCACAAGAAGAATGATGATTCATTTGTGGACAAGCGATCAAATAATATTAATGTGAGTTTTTTATTTTCTACTTTTATTATTTTATGTAAATTATAACATATTAAAGAAGAAAATAAACAAAATTAATTTTTGGCAACCACAACAATTAATTTTTCAAGTGAATTATCTTTTTTTATTAATAGTATTGATTAATTGTTATATATGGACTCTTTAACTGTAACGACTTATATCATTTTTATATTAATACTTAGTAGGATGCTGATGTGCTAGTTTCAAATTTATTGGTTATATTGTATTGTAAAAATTATAAAAAGATATGGAGAAAATGGTTTCCATTTCTTCTCAATTGATATGTCATTTTATAAAGTCTTCAAAGATTGATGTTGTACATATTTACCATTGGCTATTATACAATAGCTAAAAAAGTGGCTAGTCTACAATATTGGTACTCATACATCTATATTTTATACAGGTTCTAATTGGTGCTCTTCATATTCTTCTTTCAGTTACAATAATTTTTTTGATGAGCAGTTGTGAGAGGAGATGCAAGAAATTCAAGATAATTTATAAAGAAACAAGATGAAGAGATACAATAGAAGAATGAAGAGATGCAAAAATAAATTGAAGAGATGAAAAAAAAGAGAAGAAGAAAGACTAAAAAGAGAGGAGGAAATACAACAAAAGATTTTAAAAATAAAGAAAATTATGTGCAAGCTGGCGGGTGCTTAATCTCTTTTTCATCATTCTGAAAAAGTTTCATTTAGATATCAGGAGAAGAATACTCATCTTGACAATGAGTCGTAATTGTCTGTTATGTTGTTTATGATATTTTTGTAAGGAATTTTGTTGTGTTGAACTTTTTTTTCTTGTTCCTTTTATTGAATGTAAAATATGTGCAATGACGATGGTTGAACTTTGATGTTTGTTATTTGATGTTAACTATTTTAGTAGATATTATGTGAATGTTATTGGATGAAAAATATGTAAAAAAAAAAAAACTAAATTGCAGGGTATATGGTTTCTATATACATTTGTGAATGATATATATCATATAGAAACTATAACAAATAGAATATGTTCTTGTCGCATAAATTAGAAATGGAAATTGATGTTTCAATTCATGTTCTAATTTAGAAATAGAATTAGCAATTCTATTCTGTCACTATTTTTAGTATAATATCAGAAATGGTAATTGAGAATCTGATTCTAATAATATATTTTAAAATGAAAATGTTCCTTTGCACAAATTAGAAATACCCTTGCAAATTATGTGTTTTAAAATTTAGAAATAAACATTTTAGAATTTGAAATATTCTATTTTTATTTAAGTTGCTAATTACAAATTGCAACTGAATTAGAAATGTATTTGGTCATTTCTAATTTGTTTATTTCTTGTACTATTGTAAATATTCATATATTGTATATTTTAATACATTTATATCAATACACACACACACACACACACACATATTTTGTATGCTCATATATTTATATATTTATACATTATTGTCTATATATATATACATACACATATATATACATATATATGTGTGTGTACACACACATAAACATATTTAAATATTGTTGTCTATATATAAATATAAATAAATATATATATGTGTGTCTGTGTGTGCGTGCACATAAACATATTTAAATATATACATATATGAACATATATCAATATGTAAATATATTCATATATGTATACATATTTATATGTTTATATATATATTTACATATGTAAATATATTTGTAAATGTTCATATATTTATATATATAAATACATTTATGTCTATATATATATATATGTGTGTGTGTCTGTGTGTGTGTGTGTGTTCATATATCTATATAGTTAAATATAATGATGTGTGGGGGTGTGTGTGTTTGTTATTTTTTTATAATAAATGATTTGAAGAGAATAGTTAGATGATTTCAGGCACAAAATCGACTTGTAGGTTTTGGGTTTGAATCTTACCCTTACAATAATCTCGATGTTGGTAGGTCATGTTGCTTAAACTCACTTTTTTTTTTCTAAAATGAAAAACTATGGTGCAAAAATATGTTTTTGATTATTGTGGCTCTGAAACATACATATTTTATATTTTTCAAAAATGCTTTTTAAAAATTTTTAAAAATTAGAGAATAACATAAATATTTTATTTTGGATCCCTTAAACATAATATTTCCATTTTTTTTTTTAATTTCCAATCCTCATACATAGATAATCTTTGTAATCACTCGACACTTATGTAATACTTGTTGTCTTTGGATTATAGTAATTAAATATTTCATCCTAGGTTGATTAGCAACGATATCATGTGACACAAATTTTACATTGTAGATGATTTACTATAAATTAATTTTATTTAAAAAAATTAATTTTAAAAATAATTTTCATATTATTGAAATAAAAAATAGTAATTATGATTTCCAAATATAAAAATATTATCATAAATACCAATAATATAATAGTCCAAAATTATTATATTATTGGTAATTATGATAAAATTATTTTTTATCTTAATAATAAAATTTTAGAAATCAAAACAATTTAAAACTTTTCAAATATTTATATCAAAAACAAGTAAAAATATATGGGATGAAATTTTTTGTAATTTCAATATATTTTTAGCCTTTTTTTTTTCACAACTAATTCTTAATTTAACTATTTTATTAATTCTATGTATTGTCTTTCTTAATACATTTTTTAAAATAAAATTTATTAAATTAATATTTTTTTCATAATTATTACAACATTTGTTATTTTTGTTAAAATACATTTCTATTTATTGTTAAGATAATTTTCACATGGAAAGTACATAATCAAACTTTAATTTAACTTATTTAATAATTTTCTTAATTGCTTAAGAAATTTTAACATTTATTATTTTAGAAAATATTAATTATTATTTTTTATCTCGTCATCCTAAAACAACTTAATTTGAAATTGCATTGGTATTTTTTGCAATTAATTTTTTTTTTGCTCAATTATTTGAACCAAAAATATATATTTTTTTTATGGAAATTACAACAATTAGTTTTAATTTAACTTCTTTAATAATTTTCTTTAAATAATATTTTTTAAAATATTAAACAAAATAATTACCACCTTTTTATTTTACAAAATATATACTTTTAATTTTTTTATTTTAATTTTGACCAAATAAAAAAAATTATTTTTTTTAAATTACACACACACACACACACACACACATGGGCAACAAATATTTCTCAAAGCAATTTACCAAACAAAAATGAAATTTTTAATTTTTCTTAAGATATTATTTATTTTAGAAAATCATAATTACTATTTTTTTTAGAACATTATATTTATCAATTTTATTTCACCAACCATTTTTTTTACATGTTACATTTTAAATATTTTTAATTTTTCTTAAAATAATTTTTTACTTAAATTACCTAATGGAGAATTAATTCAACTTCTTTAATAAATTTCATAAAATAATAATTTTTTTCAAAAAAGTTTTTATATTAGAAAATCATAATCAATATTTTTTTAGAACATCATAATTATCAATTTTAATTTCACCAACGAAAAAAATATATACACATTACATTTTAAATATTTTTTTGCAATTAATTTTTCTGGCATCAATTTGAGGAACCGAAAATAAATTTTTAATTTATATTAAAATAATTTTCTGAAGCAAATTTTCTCATGTTCTTATTATGATTATTTTAATAATTAATAATTGTACCTCTTAAATAATTTTCTGAAGTAAATTACAATTACCCAAGGTAAATTACCTGCTGACATGGCGAATCAATTTAAATCGTTAAATAATTGTACGGAAATTATTCACTCACAATCAAGAGCATTTTTAATTAATTGAATGTTCTTATTATTCCTTTCCCTCTCCCGGTTGCCGCCTATAAAAGAAGAGCAAACACATGAATTTCTGAATCATATGTTCGCCGTGTCATATTCCAGCAAGAAACCATCAGCCATTCATAGCAATTTATAGCTCGCACAGATAGATCGACACAGCAGAAAGACATAGAAGAGAGAGAAGATGGAAGTGTTTCCGGTAATTGACATGGCGAAGCTGGCAGGAGAAGGAAGAGAATCAGTGATGAAGACGATTAAAGAAGCATGCGAGAATTGGGGCTTCTTCGAGGTAATTCAAGAATGTTACGGTAAATTGGATTTCTTTTGCTGGGTCGGTAACGTAGAGAGAACTGGTGTAGGTGGTGAATCATGGGGTATCGCACGAGCTGATGGACACGGTGGAGATGCTGACGAAAGAACACTACGGCAAGCGGATGCAGCAGAAGTTCAAGGATATGGTGGGCGCGAAGGGTCTCGCCAGAGTTGTTTCCGAAGTGAACGACTTGGACTGGGAGAGTACATTCTTCCTGCGTCACCTTCCTCCGCTGGAGACGGCGGAAATCTCAGATCTCGAAAACGATTACAGGAAGGCGATGAAGGAGTTCGCCCGTGAGTTGGAGAAGCTCGCTGAGCAGCTTCTGGACATTTTCTGTGCCAATCTCGGGTTCGAGGAGGGGTACCTGAAGAAGGTATTCTACGGGTCGAAAGGGCCTAACTTTGGGACCAAGATCAGCAACTATCCTCCATGTCCGAAACCAGAGCTGATCAAGGGCTTGCGAGCTCACACGGACGCAGGCGGCATCATCCTGCTGTTTCAAGATGATCAGGTTAGCGGCCTCCAGCTCCTTAAGAACGGCCGCTGGATCGACGTTCCTCCGATGAAGCATTCCATCGTCGTCAACTTGGGCGACCAGCTGGAGGTAATATCTAGTAACTTCTTTCTTGTCTTCCCATCGTCGTCGATATGAATCTGATGAGGGTAAATCGACGGATACAAGGTTATCACGAATGGCAAGTACAAGAGCGTGATGCACAGAGTGGTAGTTCAGACGGAAGGGACGAGGATGTCGTTAGCATCGTTCTACAATCCTGGTAGCGATGCCGTGATCTGTCCTGCGCCGGCGATGGTGGAAAAGGAAGCCGATCGGAGCAGAATCTATCCCAAGTTCAAGTTCGACGACTACATGGAGGTGTACGCCGGACTCAAGTTTCAAGCAAAGGAGCCCAGATTTGAAGCTATGAAATTGAAGGCCATGGAAACGGCCGTCGCCAACATTGGTCCCATCTCTACTGCCTAAGCTGCCTCATCTGACATCTGCGCAAAGCAATGTATCATAGTAATATATGATAATCCTTCATGAAATCAATAAGATATAGCATGTATATTTTTCATTCTCTTTTTCAAACAACAAATTATGTGATGGTGGTGGTTTGTTTCACTCTCTGCAAATTTCACCTCCATTAGAGCAGAGAGGCAGCTTCATTTATTCACCATATTTAATTTCTTATTATATATATTTTTTATGTTGATAATAGTAATGTGTTTGCTTAAAGAAATGTTCCTCATTTTTAATAAAGTAGTTTTTGACTATTACTATTTTTTTTAATATGGATATATAATCATAAAACAAATTCATATTTTTATTTTAATATGAATGTTTTTTTTAATTTCTGAGTCAATGTTTTGTCATCTTTGCTGTATCACAGAACCATGATCTAAATACAATAATTAGTATTGTCTCATTTTAATTTGAGATTGTAGATTATTTTGAAATGATTATTTAAATTTTTTTTTTTAGATCAAGCATTCTTAAAGTTCTTATTTTGACATAAACATATATTCATAGATATATTAGATCTAGTCTAAATTTGTTTAAATATATAAGTTTTGTATTAAATAAACATTAATTTTTACGAGATTCCTAAATTTTCTGCTTAAATTTCTTAAATTTTCTTGAACAGAATCATTATGATAACTACATATCTGAGTTTCTCAAGCCCAGTGGCCTATTCCTATATCTCTGTTTGATAGATAAAATTTTGATTACTAGTTTGTTAAAATGAAAATATTATTTATATCACAAGATATATGATAACTTGCAGATACTGGTTACACTGAAAAATATCTCATATAAATTCAACACCTTCTATGAACAGATAAGAATTTAGTGACACCTAACCACCTTCAATGAACAGATAAGAATTTAGAGACACCTAACCACTTTCTACTCACCATAATAGAATGATATCGTCGAGAGAATAAATAGGAGTATAATGAAAATGACTAGAACACTATTAAGTGAGAAATAAATATCTAAATACTATTGGGCAGAAGCAATAAATATAGTAGTCTATCTGCTCAATAGATGCCCAACTAGGGCATTAAAGAATCTCACTCCATTACAAGCATTGAGTGGGAGAAAACCAAATATAAAATATTTAAAAGTATTTGGTAGTGTCTATTACTCTTACATGCCGAAACCTGCAAGATCAAAGTTAGACTCAAAGAGTCTAAAATATATTTAGTTGGATACAGTCTGTAATCCAAGGGTTACAGACTATATTTGCCAGAAATAAAAATATTTCTGGTGAGCAAAGATGTAATTATTGATGAGAGTACTAAATGGGAAGGCAATATATAAAATTCTAGTGTGTAAAATATCAGCATACAATGCTAGAATTTTGAATCTTCTGGAGATGATAACATTGAAAGCAAGCCAAAGTATGTTTCAAGTTTTCTTTCTGATTCTGAGTCAGACATAGAAAAACATGATAAAATTATTACACCAATTAAGAATAAGTTATTATAAGAGATATACCAACAATACAATTACTCCTCGGTTGAGCCCCTCAACCATGAAGAGGCAGTAGGGTGTGAAGTATGGATTGGTACTATAAAGATAGAAATATATATCATATAGAAAAAATATAGTTGGAAATTAGTAGATTTACCCAAAAATAAACACAGTATTAAAGTCAAATGGCTGTTTAATGTTAAGAGTCAGCCAAACAGAAATCAGCCCATATATAAGGCCAGATTAGTGGCCAAGGGTTATTCTCCAAGGGCTGACACATATTATTTCAAAACCTTTGCTCCTATAGCAAGGTTAGAAACTATAAAATTCTTAATAGCTTTAGGTGGACAAAAAGGTTGAACTCTGTTTCCAACTAGACATAAAATTTTCCTTCTTGAATGATAATATGAAGAAAGTAATTTATGTAGAGCAACCCATTGGGCTTGTAAAACAAGGGATTGAGCACTATATTTATAAATTATACAATGCTCTCTATGAGTTGAAACAAGCTCCCCATGCTTGCTATCAACAAATAAACACATACTTGCTGAATCAAGGATTCAAATGAAGTATGAGTGAGCCAGCACTATATATTAAAAGAGATAAAAATTCTGGAATATTGATTGAGTCAATATATGTAGATGATATAATCTTTACAAGTAACAAATCTGAATTGGGTGAATCCTTTAGATGTGACATGCAAGATAAATATGAAATGGCAGATTTAGGCTCAGTAAACAACTTCTTGGGACTTGAAAATTTTTAAGACTCAAGTGGTGTGTCAGTATATCAAACAAAGTATAACCAATCAAAATTAAAAAATTATGGCATGAATAACTGTAAACCAATTTCTACACATTAATTGCAAATCAAGATTTAATTTCTACCCAAGGCAGAATATTTGATGGTAAATTATACAGAAGTCTAATTGGTAGTCTATTGTATGCATCTGTCACGCGACCTGATATAGTATATGTAGTACACATTTTGTCTATATTTATGTATGCACCTAACCATATATATCTTAGTGCTGCTAAACAAATCTTAAGGTATCTTAAAGGGACCTTAGACTTAGGTCTAAAGTATTATAGAATTAAACATACTAAGATAATTAGTTATTGTGATAGCGAATGAGAGGGATGTCCAACAAACTATTGAAGCATTTTTGGATACATCTTTACTCTATGAATTGTTAATGTATCTTGGTCATCCAAGAAACAATCCATAGTTGCACTATTAACTACTTAAGCTGAATATATTTCTGCCTCGGTAGCAACATCACATGCATTATGGATGAGAAAGTTGCTGACTAATTTGGCTGAACACTTAAAAAAGCTGACTAATATATTATGTGACAATTAGTCTACTATATCTATAGCTAGTGATATTGTAATGCATAATTGAAACAAAACATATAGGGCATAAGTATCATTTTTAAAGACACAATTGAAACTAATGAAATAAAGTTAATTTTTTGCAGATTTGAAGAGCAGTTGACTGATTTCTTCACCAAGTCATTGCCTAAAGAAAAACTAGTCTACCTAAAAGAAAAGCTAGGAATTGAACCAATTACATCAAATGGGGAAGAATATTGATAATGGGTCACAGTTGTGTTTGATGCAATTGGGCTCTACATCACTTATGGCTACAATACTGTGTATGCTTACATAATAACCTGAATGAAATGTTGTATCTTTTACCACATTATAAATGAAAGCACGTCTAGTTACTCATTTTGAATAAAGCTGCTTTTGTCTCTTACTATTTTTTTAATAATGATATATAAGCATTTTTTTTATTTTTGTTTTTCTGAGTGAATTTCATTTTTTAATATTAGTTTTTACCGTGCTTGTCCTCTCTTTCTGATGATCTTCTTCTTTTTGTGATTTCTCTTCATCTCTACCTTCTAATGTTCTGTAATCCTTGTTATATCAAGGAACTGTGATCTAAATACAATATTTGACATCTGCCTAAGCTGCCTCGTCTGACAACTGCACAGGCAATGTATCATCAATATATATGAAATTCCTTCATGAAATCAATAAAGATTTAGCATGTATATTTTTCATTCTATTTTTCAAACAAAGAATTATGTGATGGTAGTTTGTTTACTCTCTGCAAATTTCACCTCCATTAGAGCAGAGATGCTTCATTTATTCACAATATTTAATTTCCTATAATATAATTTTATATTATATAATTAAAGTATACTTATATGTCATTTAAGTATATTTTTAACTTAAGACTATTTTGATTTATTACATTGTAACATTTGGAGCCTCACAATCTTCACACACACCATGGATCAAGTTACTACATCACTATCATTGATAATTTTACAAGAGGTACATAGATCAAAAACTCAAAAGTTATTACAATTTCATTATCTTTGCTCTTACTCAATTTCAAACACCCGTTATATCTATTAGAGCATCTCCAAAAGGCTCAATAAATATTTCTCATTCATTTCCTGCATTATGTATAGCGAGCGATCTCCCTCGTCAGAGCCTCCCCTTCTTGATTTTTATCTGGCTATTTCTCCCTCACTCCCTCTCTCTCAGTCTCTTTCCTTCTCTGATTAAGCAAACTCTTTCCCTCCCTTTGGCTCTCCAATTACACCACCTCCTCCATTTCTTCCTCATTTTCTCTTTCTTCTCCAAAATCCCCAATTTTTTCCATTTTCTGGGGTTTTCTAGTCCTAATTCCACCAATCCCTTCATTTTCTCTCATCTTGCTTTCGAGAGATGTTTCCCTAAACACTGTTTCATCAAGGCAGATGGCATACCTTTCTCTTTTTTCTCTCTGTACATGTGGTTGCATGTTGTTTCCGGATTTGAGTGATGCTTTGGGAAGTCTGTCGTGTTTAGTTCGTGTTTGGAAGGGAGTAGTGTGTTTGTTTGACGGTGGGGAATAGTGTGCTGGAATTAGGTATTGCTATGTTTTGTATGTTGAACAAATTGTGTGTGTGTGTGTTTGTTTTTTGGTTTAAAATGATTATATTCCAATATTAATTTTGTTAGAATTAGGGAAGGAATTTTGCATTATTCCCTTTGATCTACAAGTGATAATTAGACTGATTTTATTACTATTGGCATTTGAGTATTTTGACAATATGTGTGCAATAATGAAATTAACAACGGTAGTAATCAGTCATTTTTGGGTTAAAATATAGAGCATAATTATCAACAATCTATGAGTTTCACATACAATACTAAAATATGTACAAGTTTACCATAGTTATTTGCATATCCATATTTTCTATGCTTTTCATACTTCAGTTATGCATATGAACTTGTTATTCATTAGTTGACTTTTTATGCATTTATTTTTTAAGGAAATGTTCAAAATTTTCATAAGTCTTAATATCAATTGTTGATATCTTCAAACTCATAATTTTTATGTATGTATTACACAAATTATTCTCCAAATTTTCTCGTGAGAAACTCACCTTCTTTAACTAATTAAGAGGTTGGTCATTGAAATTTCTTTCAGTTTATTTCTCCATTTGGTTTGTAGGTTATCTTGATTGTTAGAAACTTTCTTGAATTCCTTGAACATTATAAATACGTGCCCTAATCTCTGTGGTCAGTTGTTTTTTTGTAGTATAGACATCATCTATATTTGCAAAGCCCAAACTGCCCATCTCATGGATCCATTCCATCATGGTGTGTACTTCACCAATCTCATGCATGATGGAATTCATTTAAATCATGTTAAGTATTTTAGATAGATTTTTTGGAGATGCTCTAACATAATATTGAGTATCAATAAATTGAAATAGTTCTTAAATTTCTAAACATTTTCAATATGGTGATGACATGACATACTATATAGCATTTTATATTTTTTTATTGAAAGTTAGTTGAAGTCAATTGAAGTGGATAGCTAAAATAGATAGCATTGTTGGAGTGACTTTGAAAAAGTGGTTATTTAAAATAGATAATACACTATTTTAATATATTTTAAGTAGTTAGTTTAGATTGTCTTGTTACATATGCTCTTTGTGTGGACACTAATTTTGAGTTTGTGTTCATGAAATTCTTTATTCAAACTCATGGGATATAATATCAATGTACTTGTGTTTATACTCAACAACAAAAAAAGAGTTGTTGAATGCAAACACTATCACATTCTTGTCGTAGCTCATGCACTGTTTTTTCAATCCAATATAACTCTTATTTTCTAGGGTGAAATTGTATTGACCATTGTCTCTATCTTATAAACTGCTAGTCACCATCACTGGTATCAAATAAATCATTTTTTGAATTATTACATAATCATCCACCATCATTTGTATGCTTTAAAGTTTTTGATTATCTATATTATGTCACCATTGATTATCTCACTCACAAGTTTGACTATCATGCAAATCATTGTTTCTTTGTTGGAAATCCTACTACTAATAAAAGTTACAAACTTTTTGATCTAGAAGCAATAACTTTTCTAGCCAATTATGATGCCAAGTTTTATGCAACAAGTTATTTTTACTTTTCATCTATACAAAATTATGATCATATATTACCCAATCCTTTGTTTTCCAACAATGATCATTGGTCTCCTCCACACTTAAATTGCATGTCACCTATACAGAGTCACAAATCACCAAAGAATCTATGAGATCCATACACACTATTGGGTTTTTGCTAAATAAACAAGTCCAAATAGTTTAAAACATCAGATGGACTTTAATTATACAAGCAAGTTCAAGTTGTTTAAAAAACATAATGGGTTCACACATGGACTTGGACCCTAAGGTTGGAAGCCCAATGGCTATTAAGTTTTCTAGGGATTGTAATCTATAAATAGAGAGACATAATGCAACTCTAGTTCACTTCTTCTTCAGAGAATAGCCAGAAAAAAAAAAGATTTTTTTTAGTGATTCAAGCACCCCCAAGCTGCTCCATCACCTCGATAATAGTTTGGAAGATCTGTAGATCTCATGCAAACTTTTCTACGAGATTAGAAAGTATGATTTGTTTGAATATATTTGTTTATGATATTTAATTGTGTATTCTAAATCACATGATGATCCTCTTTGATTATTCCCACACACGCACACACACATCTCCACCACATGACTCTTCTCCCACAACTTCTACAATACCTTAACTCCTCACCCTCTATTGATCAACCTATCTCATAATTGTTCCTTTCAGAACTTCAATCCTAAGCAACCTCTTGCATAACATAGAGACTACATTTTGCCTGCCCAACTCAATTTATATTTCTCAAAGTATAATGCATGTTTAAGTACTTGCTACCTCATTTTTTTTTTTCTTTGTATTCTCGTCTTTCTCATGAACATTGTACATTTCTTACTAATATTATAGGTCACACAAAGCCTCACTCTTATTCTAAAGCCATCTTTGAGCCCCATTGGAATAAGTCATGAATGTAGAACTTGAAGAAGTAGTACAACATAACAAATGCATTGGTTGCAAATGAGTGTACAAAATTAATATTACTCTGATGGAACCCTTGAGTGATATAAGGCTCACTTATTTTTAAAAGCTGTACTTAGAATAAGATAATTGATTATTAGGAAACCTTCTCTCCTATACTTAAATAATACTACCATATCTTATTCCAATTATCATAGCTTGCTATTGGTTCATACACCAATTAGAAATTCACAATGACTTCTTACATAGTGACAAACATGAGAAGGTGTAGATGAATCGTCCACCTGAGCTTCACCAACTAAGAGAGAATATTGCATGATGGCTTAACAAGACACCTTAAGGACTCAAACTATTATAATGAATTTGGTTTTCTTTCTTTTTAGACATAATTCAAAAGATTGAATACCAATAATCAAATACTAATTATTCTTTTTTCACCAAGGCCTAAGGCAATTCATCATTGCATACTAGATCTATGTTGATGTCATACTTCTCAACAGAAATGGTCTTCAAGAAATGAAATTTCTTTAAGAGTTTGTTCTTAAGTAATTCCATATCAGATATCTCATCAACTTGAAACATTTTTTCGGTATTGAGTTCTCTTATTCAAAGAAAAGTATTTTTTTGTCTAAAAGAAAAATATGCTCTATATATTTTGTAGGACTCAGGGCTTTTATGTTCACGACTAGAAAAAAATCTAATGAAACAAAATCTAAAACTTACTTATACAGATGAAATTTTACTAAACAATCCAACTAAATATAAAAGACTTTATGACATACCAATTTATCATACCATCATGAAACCTAACATAATCTACTCTATTAGAACTCTAAGTTAATTTATGTATGAGCTTAAAAATACCTCATTGGGATGTTGTAATGCAAGTTCCTAGATATGTCAGAGGCACATCTAATTAAGGTTTACTGTTTTCTTCCACTAATTGTTTAATTTTGTTTTTTTTTATTGATTGAGATTGATGATGTTGTAATGCAATGAAAAGATCAATCACAAGATATTATATTTTCTTTTGAGATTCCCCCATCTCAATGAAGTCTGAGGAAAAATCAAACGTTTATAGATCATCAACAAATAGTGAAAGTAAAGCTATGACTAATACTTGCTTCCCACAAATAACTCCTATACTTGAAAGTAATAATAGTGAATTTGAAAGTACGTTGTAATATATATTGCCAGATTTGAAAGTTAACTTAGTTGTGATATATATTACAGGATTTGAAAGTCCCACAAATAACTCCTAGACTATTATATTGTGACAATTAGTTAGCTTTATACAATACAACACAATACAAAATTAATTGTGATGAAATTAAATAAAAATTTCAATTCATACTAATTAGTCATAGCTATAATACAACACACTTCCAGTTGATAGATACGTTCATAAAGTCTTTAAAAATAAATACTATGCGAATGTGTAAATATTTTATTTCTTAATTTAGATGTAAATCACATAATATTTGCCTTAGAATTAAGAATACATTTAAAATATTATGAAATTGTGTAAATATCTACTTTCTAAGTCTAAGAAGTGAAACATGAATTATATTTCTCTCGATTAAGAATATAATTTTCTAGAGCAACAAAATTTATATATATCATATATGGTGGTTTCCATCAAAGAAAAAGAAGATAACATATTTTTATGATTCTCATTTTCTGTATTTTACCAACAGTACTGTGTTTTTTTTTGACACCAACATGAATTTTGTGATAGCGATCAACCATGCTTTTGATTTTTATTAATACTAAAAGTAATATCATGAATATTACTTATTTATAATTATATAATAAAATTTTTACAATTAATGAAAAAAAAACTAAATAAAAACATTTACAAACATGAAAAAAAAATGATTATTTAGTTATTTTTTTCTGTATCCCACACCCTCTCCCCTAGAAACTCAACTCATATTATTCATTGACTCATATGGTTAGAATCTCCGTCCTCTTTTCCGATCAAAGTAACATGTGGTTGGTTGATGACACAAACAGATTTATTAGAAATGTTATGCTCCCATTTACTAGTTAGAGTTTAATGCAAGGACTTTAAAAATTAATCATGCTTAGATATCAATTAGGTATATAGTATATATGCATAAACAATACACACACACACACACACACACATATTATATAAATGATATATATACTCTATCTGTAATGTATATATAATATAAATATACATTATATCTATTACATACTTTATATATAGATAATATATGTTGTGTGTGAATACACGCACGCACGCACACACATTGTTTGACCCATGGTCTTTTTTTTTGGTTTTTAAAAAATATAAGTCTGGTTGTTACTCGATATAACCTATAATCTTTTTTGTTTTTGTTTTTATTTTTTTGAAAATGGGTCAAATCCATACCTAATCATGCCCACATCCTTTTTTTTTAATGTGACATGACATTATAGTTGGGTATTCCAAACCAACAAAAAATTATGCTATAAAAGTTGGAATAAATCAACCCGAAAATATCACTTACCAACCATATTAGCTTAAATAAAAAATTTTTGCATTTTTTATTTAACTACATGTCGAAAGGGTTAATAATTCAACCTTTGCATTTTTTTTAAATAAAAAACTTGGGTAGGTCTGGGTCTCGATTAGACTATGTTTTTTAAATAATAATAATAATAAATAAATAAATAAATAAATATAAATATATATATATATATATCCACAATTTTTTTTTATTGTTTGGAGCACCAAACTAAAAATAAAATATTAACATGAAATACATATCTCCCATCCATCGATCCATGTGAACAATTAAAAAAAATACATATCTTATTAAAAAAACAAATGGGTCAATTAAAAAAACAAGATCCAAAAAAATATGCATGTCTGATATAAATTGTGGGTCAAATCTCTATCTCTACATAAAGCAACCCAAGTCATCCAAATCAAAAAGATCCTTACACCTAACACTTCTAGCCTCACACCTGAAATCTCTTGGACATGTGTATTCTCTTCATTTGATTATAGTTATATTATTATGTTTTTTGAAGAGGGAACCCTCCCTATTCCTCAATTGTGTTGTCCTATTGTCTCTGTGTTTAATATAGTGTGTGTCCTGCACTAATATTGTGTTGTCTAATGTGTGTGCTATTATGTTTTGTGTCTTCAATATGTGATGTTTCTCTATGTGGGTGTTGTGTTGTAATTTCAATTGTAGTGATTGTTAAAAGGAAACACTGGATAAAACTTTTTGTTTGGTATTCAAATTAGCTAAGTTTTATGAGTAATTTGATGTTATTAGATGATATATAAGTATGAAAATTAGAGATAAATAAATTGATTTCACAAATTTAGAGTTTTGGTATAGTTTAATAAATAGTCATGAAATACTTAGTTTTTAGATGATTTTTACTGATTGGTAGATTATGAAGCATCTAACAATTTTAATATTAATTATTAGCTGAAATTCTACCCAATTAGTCATTATAATCTTCATACATAATAACATTACTAATTCATTGGCAAAAACATTCAACTAATTAACATATTCTTTAAGACTATGATATTATAACGGAGTCGCATTTATACTTATCTCATAACAAATAAACAACTGTGATATTAATTTCACATTATGTTAATTAAGTACTTCACTGATACTAAAAGTTACAGTCACTTCCTAATGCCATAATTTTATCTTAAATTCAATAAGGCATTGTAATTTCAAGTCAGAGCTGTAGTCTTTTTTTTACAAAGCAATGACTTTTAAACCTATATGAAGTTACAAAGTCAAAATTAAATAGGCCAATGTCATAACGATAATTCAACGACTTTTGAACATTAAATATTATAGAGGGAATTTGCCCATGTACAAGCATTCCCTGATGTTGTGACACATCTTTAATAGAAAACAAAACCACAACTTTAATGTTAGGGCTAATTGCTAGTGCTGTTTTTTTTTTTTTTTTTGCAATTACAATACCATATGATATATGAAAGAAATCAAGGCTAGCACTAAGGCCACTCCAAGCATCATGGCCACTTGCGACAAAAAAAAATCATTTATTTGTATTATGGCAATTCCTAGTGCTGTAACTATGATGCACACGAGAGATAATTCTTAATATCATGACTATTTTCTAATATCACGACTTTATTTTAATAAGGCTATATAGTATATAGTCAGAGTTATAATTTTTTTACAAAATCATGACTTTAAGCTATAAAAATTTATAAAACTAAAATTAATTAGGTCAAAGCTGTAAAAATTATTCAACACCATGACTTTTTGACATAAAATATTATATAAGGTATTTATTCGAGTATGATACCTCCTTAAGACTGAGACTCTTATCATTGAGAGAAGGTAAAGTAATGACTTTTATATTTGTGCTAATTGTTAGTGCCACATATGCTTTGTAGTATCAAAGACATATGGTATATGAGAGAATTCAAGGTCATTGCTACAACCACTTGTGATAAAAGTAGACAAAAAACCACCCTCTGTGCCATGACCATTCTTAGCACTTTGACCATATGATTCAAATGAGAGGCAATTCCCAATACCACACCCTTTTTAAGCACCATGATTATATAGTAATTAAGAAAGACCAATGTAGTGTTATGATCATATGATGTATATGAAAACCATTTCCAATCCATTGGTCTTCACCAATGCCACAACCATATGAAGAATGATAGAGATGGGTGCCGAAATCATAGCCATTCCCAGTACCACCATCATGACCCCCAATCACTCCAACCCGGGAGTTGTGACATGCTTGGTTTGATTAGTTAAATTTAATAAGATTTATAATACTTTAAAATTCCATGTGGTGTTTTTTTTTTTTGAGTTTTTATAATTGACAACCTTTGTAAATTTAATAAATTACTCACAATCTCAAATATTTAGTTGAAGCAAATAAACAAAAATAGGTCAATATCTCTCACATCTAGCCATTTAAATTGATCAAATTCTAGAGAACATCATGAATAATCATAAATTATCAAGTTAACATAATTACATACAAAAGAAAAGTCATTTATACAAAATAACCCTTATGGCCATATATATGACAATGTTTCAAAAAAACTCATCTAAATGCTCCACCAAAACCCTTGCATATATCTACATACTTCATAATTGAGTTTAGCCCTTCAACATTTTCTCCACCTGAGGAAAAAGAGTGAGCAACTAATGCCAGTAAGAAAATATTAACACAACATAGAAAATCAATATTTTATCTCCATAGACACTTGTTTTTCTATATACAATTTAAAAATATAAGAATAAGTTGTGTAATATAAATAAATAAATAAATACATACACACACACACACACATATATATATATGGCTATACAAATTCATAAAACCATAATGTGTATGTGTGCAAGTTCACAAAATATTTATTTTTTTAATTCTCATCTTATTTTCATAAATATACATAATTTATTCATATCAAGGCTCCACCAAGTCACAACAAGACATGTAGACGAGAAAACTAACTTGCTAGCTCTGCCTAGCTACCACACCCCCATTGAAGAATACACATAATTACTCTAATGATCCGAGGACTTGAAAGAGATTTATTGATTTCTAGCTCAATAACAATTGCCTCCACATAGTGGAACTCCACCAAAAGTGCACAAGTGAGCCTAGAGTCATTCTTTCAAGGACATATCTAATCATTTCCTCTTAGATATTCTTAAATTTTAGTCGTCTATGTTCTTGCTAGGACTAATAGTTACCTCAAAACTCCAGATCCAAAGTATGTATTTTTCCAAAATTAATTAAATTTTCATTCAAAATATCCTATATTTCATATAGCATCAAATTATTTCTTATAGAATTTTATACATGCATACCAGCATAATCTCATTTCAAAATCAGCAAAATAATCTATCAATCATGATTTTTTTCACCATTTACACAGCCAACTAATATTTTGTCATTTTTTAGAAAAATAACTCTCCTAACAAACACATAAGTAAATGAGTTTCTAAATTTATAAGTTTCTATTAATTAATCATATATCTTAGATTAATGATTTAAATTTTATGAAAATTTTTTCAAATATTCCATGACAAATGGTTTATAATCACATATATAAAATAACACATCAAATAGCATGCATATGTATGTAATAAATATTGTAAAATATAAAATTTCATATGAGTTTCTAGAGATTTTTTATCTTAACTAAGCTTTTATAAGACTTAAGCTTCAAATTTTGGCTTCAATATTTAAATCCAAGATTTATCATCATATATTATATATCAAATGACATTAACATAACATTAACCATAGAATAAAATATAAGATAATAAACATTAATATCCATAATTTTATAAACATAATTTATAACATAATTAAAAAAAGATTAATACAAAAACCATAATTTTGGATCAAAAACACACATTGCAAATAATTAATAACACATCACAAATAATTATGAGTCCTTCTCCTAGTGAGTATTGTCCTCTGGAAATCTGAATAGATCAACTTTAGAATGATGAAAAATAGATGACGCCTTTGCCAACCTGCATATCATTTTCTCCATTTTCAGAATCTTCTCTTGTGTTTTTTCCTCTCTTTTAATTCTTGCCTGCTCTCTTTTCAATCTTTCCTCATCTCTGTTTATTCTTTCCTCTTTCTTTTCAATCATTCCTCCTCTCTGCTCATTCTTGTCTCCTCTCTTTTCAATCTTTTCTCCCTTCTTTTCAATCTTTTCTCCTTTATTTTCAATCTTTCACCCTCTTGTTTTTTCAATTATTCAATTTTCGTTTACATCTCTCCATTTTTTTTTACATCTCATCATTTTTCCTTTGCAATGTATCTTTAATATCCTACATCTCTTCATGCAACCTTTCATATAACATGTTATCATAATTAGAAAATGATGATGAAAAACTCCAAATTGAAATTGGATAAAATGTAGATGAATGGTTACCAAGATCGTACACTCGCCATTTTTGGTTCCACTCTAATAGCTCGAAGGTAAATATGTATAATATCAATCTTTTTTGCATATGTAGAAGGGACCTGTAACCATATTTTCTATAGCTTCTTACATTGTTAAAATACAACATAACTCATCAAATACTATATTAAAAGAAATTTTATACCAGTAGAATAAATTGTCCTTTCACAACTTCAAAATATTTTAAAAATGAAGTTAGCAATTATATTTAATTTCATATATAAAAAATCATTAGTTATGGCAAAAAATATATACATGTATTTGCATTTTATTTATAGTTAATGCCAAATAATCAATTTTTAATATTTTTATTATTATTTGTAATTACCATATGAAACTGCAAGTATAAAATAAGAAACTCGTATTAATATCATTTGAGCGCTTGTTCACAAATGATCCTTCATTCTTCTTGTGCATTCACTTGAATACCTCAAACGATGTCGATGGGCATCCCAACTAAGCCTCTAGAAAATATATATTAGTTACTATTAAGGTACATCATTCATTATGACACAAATATTATCCTTTGGATTCTAAACATTTAAATAATAACAAAAATAAAAGATATTTATACTTGATCTACCAATTGTTGGTAGGTCACTTTTGAACCTTCAATATGTTTTGAAGGTCCCGATACCTCACCGACTTTTTATGATCGATGTTTTTGTGAGACACACCTACGAAAAGGCCTTAAACTTTTTACTATTATAGTATTCCTACCACTTTATCCAAATACATAAAATGATACTATTAGACTTTGCACTTTTACCTTACTTTTTTCAGTATTTACTAAATTTGTCATTGTATCTCTACTTACTACGCATTTTCATGTATCATTCACCGATACCACCAAAGTATTATTCTATTTGTATTTTTTCTGTAAAATCTAAATAATATAATAATAAATTGTAATGCATATATTTTAAGAGTAAATCATATTATATCAAATTGAAAAACAAGTAAATGCATAAAAGATGTATCTCAAATTATTCCCAATAAAATTATTTAATACTTAGAGACACTTTGCTCCACTTTATACTATCTAGAACTAGTTTATCCTTAAATATCTTCTCGATTGTATGAGAAGTAAAAATAAAATTATAAATAATTTAGAATCATCATGTACATTTACATATGAACAAAATACATATGTTTTGCTATTACTAAGTTAAAATTTATTTAACTTATAGTTATTATCCAAAACTTTTAAATAAAAAATTATTTTATAATAAATGATATTGTTCAATAAGTAGTAATATGATACGTTATTATTATTATAAATTACCAAAATTCAAAAATTATACTATATTTATAATGTCATTCACATATTATTTTATATTTAATTGAAATGAAAAAAATGAAAAATGATAATGAGTGCATGAAGTAAATTTAAGAAAGCTATGGACTATTTGTTGTCAATTATGGGCTGAATATAAATTTTCTTATAACTTAGCATACAAATTAAGGATTGTGAATATTTTGCCAGTGCCACTACTACAATACTAATGCATGGGCCTACTTAGATAGGTGGAACAAGACTATTAGTATCTTCTAGTGAAAAATGAGATGAAGATAGAATATATGTGGTAGTAAAACCTTGTTTGTCATGCCGAGGTGATACCAAAGTTTCCTCCATACATGTAGAAGAATGCAAAAAGATATTTTTAGTGTTGTCATCATTGAATACATATAGATTTCCATCTCCAAAACTATTAGTTGACTTCCTCTACCCTTCCTCGCGTATTGAGATTCTTAGACACTTAAATAGTTACCTTTCCTTAATCAAGTTACATAAATATCAAAATATACAGAAGCAATAAAAATATTTTATGAAAATATCATAATAATAAAATATAATGATAAACACATTGACATTATAAAAAAATAAGTTAGAATATTTTAAATTAATATCCACATTTTAATGATTACAAAATGAGAATAATAATATAACAAGGCAGTCAATGAATTTCTAGTATCATCAGAAATTTCTAAGAAATAATCTCTATCTAAATATTTATCTTCATATAATTCCGCAATTAATTTCTCATTATATCTTTTTCAACATTGTCATTATTGATGTCTAAATAATTTACATCTTCCCCAAGTAAAGTTTGAAGACCAATATCTACCCCACAAATGATTGAATGAAGTTCCAAATTATTTTCTTGAAATGATGATACATGTGATGGAGTGACCATTACATTCTTTTCAAAAATTTCAATAGCTAATCTAGGTTTTATTTTACATATTGCCCATTAGCGATATGGATTTCTTATTATGGCTAGATAAGGAGTGTAACACACTTGTTTGTATTGATGATGAATTCTGATACTCATATTTGGAATAGTATCAAACTATTCACAATTAAATAGATTAGTCCTCTTAGCCCATAAAGCAGGATACTCCATGTGTAGAATTTTCATTAGTCAATAGTTAAAATTAGTAGTACATGCAGTATAGTTAGACCCCTTGATGCAAACACTACTATTCACTGTAACTCCTATTTGAACTATGTTTAAAAATGTAAAATTTATATCTATTTAATAATGTATGGGATACACCTTGTAAAATTAATAATGGTCTATTTGCAAGATCCTTCATTTGTCTATTAAATATATTTGATGAAGAAAATTATACCTACTAAATGATAAAGGATAAATTCATACATATATAATGTTTCACATAACTATTTAGAACCAAGAATGATAAGTTATATACTGATATATTTTTCAAATAAATTAGCAAAATCTTTTTTAAGCTTTGCATCAATTGAATCGTCATCAATATGAGGTTCTCTCTGCCTTAATTATTGAGCAAATATTCTTCAAAAACAAAATAGAAAGTATTTTGAATAATTAAAATGTTATAATCACATACAATGACAAATTAATATAATTATTAAATTATTATAAATCTTACTTAGTATATGGTGTACTTCTTCATAGTTCAACAAAATATATGTGTGCACAACATGAAATTCTAGGTCATTCAAAAATATATTGATGTTGCACTACCATATTATCTATCCACATGTCTAAAAATAAAAACCATATCATTTTTTTCTAATCCATCCTACACATCATATAAATTCTTTGATGATAATTTGTTATGCTGATTATACAATTGTGGCCAAAAGTAGTGTGCATAAAATGCCGAAGCCTTTTCAACCAAGTAGGCATTGCATATTGATCCTTTGAATTTGACTTTATTTTGAACATTATTTTTCAATTTTCTAAGATATCTGAAATAGATATATATTATAATAAAAAATATTCAATGAATACATTAAAATTTTTAGATTAACAAATAAAAATATATTACCTCTCAAATGGATATATCCATTTGTATTACACAGGGCCTACTATCAAGAATTCATAAGGCAAGTGGATAGGATGATGTTCCATTAAATCAAAGAGGCTATAAGGAAAAATATACTCAAGTTTGCTTAAAATAATGGGGATGTCATTTTGTAATTGCTTCATTTCTTCTTTCCTTATGACATCACAAGTGAGATTCTTAAAAAAATGCTTATTTCAGTCAATGCTTTCCAGATATTTTGTGGAAGTAATTCACATAATACTATGGGTATTAACCTCTTCGTGAATACATGGTAGTAATGACTTTTTTATTCCAAATAACTTATGATTCTTCATATCAACACATCTTCTCATATTAGATGCATATATTTTATGGAAACTGAGCTCCATCAGCCATTTGCACAAGACTTTCTTTGCATCCTTTTCAAAACTATAACAAGCCTTATAAAATTATTCATTGATTCTTCCCGGTATAATTGTGGACGTGAACGAAACTCTTTCAAATTCTCTCTTGATTTGACATTATCTTTTATTTTTCCTTCAACATTCATTATAGTATTTAAAATATTATCAAAAAAGATTTTTTTTTCAATATACATCAGATCTAAGTTGTCTAATATGATTTATTTTATAATAAGTCAAATCTAAAAATAGTTCTTTGTTTATTCCAACCATAGTGATGATTCTTTGAAATTTTTATATTAATGCAATCTGCATCAACATCCACAATATTTTTGAACCTAAATCTTTCAATTACTTATAATATTTCATCACCTAACCTCGAAGGTGATTCACTTTTAATGACTTTATGGCCTTTCTAAAATGCATATATATCTGAAATAGATGTTTCACATATACTAATTTAAGATGATTTTTAAACCAAGAAGTTTTTCATCATTTTCTTAGATAAAATGTATTCGAGTCCTCCATGCAATAAGGACAAACTAATTTCCCTACAATACTATATACGAACAACATTGAATATGCAAAAAAATCACTTATAGTCCAAATAAGTGCTGATGCTCACACTTTAAAGTTCTTCTTTCTAGATATATCATATTTTTCGATACCATCCTCCTACAAATTTTTGAACTCTACTATAAGGGGCTATAGAAAAACATCTAATTTATGTTTAAGATTTCTCAAACTAGACATGATAACACACAAAAGTATGTATTTATCTTTCATGCACATCTATAGTGGTAAATTATATGGAGTAATAATAATCACCCATGAAGAGTATTATTTCTCTATTTGTTCAAATGGCTTAAATCCATCTATGAACAATTCTAGTATACCATTTCGACTTTCATCTAAAAAAGATCGATTATAATACAATATCTTAAATATTTTTTAAAAGACATAAGTTGTATTTGTGTCATTTACATAAAACTAAAATTTTGATATTTATCTATATTGGATGAAATTGCATTAATAAAAAAATAAATTTGTAATATCATAATTATTAATTTCTAAATTAATAATGAGTACTAGATAATTAGACAAATATATTACATATAATATAAATAATAAATAATTAATTAATGTCAATATAATAAAAATTGTCAATGAAAAAATATTTATAAAAAATAAATCAAATATCATCGCAGAACATTAATAAATGAATGTGAAAATCTTCTAATCTATATTAAGTATGTAGTATATACATAGTCATATACCACATGTGACATGTAATATGATTTATTTTAATATTAAATAAAAGCAGAAATTATTTGTTTTATTACAATTTTTGTGAAATGTAGATCAAACAACTATATAAATTTTTAAATTAAATTCTAATTTTTTTTTAGTTTTACAATTGATCATTACATATCACCATTCTAATTGCATTCACTCATAATCATTTTTTTTTCATTTTTATTATTATTACAAATGAACTTTTAGTATTTGTTTTAATAATTATAAATTATTTATTATTAAGGTTGTGCCAATAATATAAGTTATTCTTTTTGAAATTATTAAATTTCATGTAATCCTAGTAAGGAAACAAATGCAAAATAATTTTAATGATCTTAACTATAGGTTAATAACAAAATACACAAAAAATCATAACTCAATTAGGTTAATAAAATTTTACAAATTGAAGTATAAGAAAAAAAAATGTAAAATATAATATGTATAATCTATCAATTATATTGATAATCATTTAACAAAATAATAAGATATAACCCAAAATGAGTGTTATTCCTGACTACAAAATGCACAAATATAGTTATTCCTGAATATAATACATACAGGATAAAATGAAAACAAATTTTTTATACCTAAATTATAGATGAAATGTGCGTCGATCAATAGATAAACAATTCACAAATGATTTGAATGTAATCAAAATCAAAACCAAAAATCCTTGAAACCTTAAGTATGTTCAAAGTTTCAAAGTATTCTTTGTAAATTAATTATCATATTTTAGTGATGAAAATTATTTAATTCGTTATTTTAGCAATTGAAATTATTTCATTCGCTATTTTAGCGATGGAATGACTATTTGTCATATAATCATTTTAAACGACAAAGCAATGGATATGCATGTCATTTCTCATTGAGCAACGAAATTAATATCTCTCACAAAACGAAGAAACATTACGCATTCTGTTCCTAATTATAAATGGTTACAAAAGTAGAAACACACACACACAAACACACACACACACACACAAACACACACACACACACATATATATATGTGTGTGTGTGTGTGTGTTATACATACATATATTTACAAATGTATATAACTAAATACATAAACTTTTATATATATATATATATATATATATATATATATATATTAAATATTTATGTGTTTAAATAAATATAAATATAAATATATATATAAATAATATATATATATATATGTATATGTATATGTATGTATATCTATATATATATCTATGTATAAGCTTATATAGCATATATATAATGTATGTGTGTATATATACACACATTCATATATATATATATATGTTATATATATACACATAAATAAATTTATAAATACTTACACACACACATGTGTGTGTGTGTGTGTGTGTTTTGATTTAAAAATTAAAATTTGTTTTTTTAAAATAACTTTTCAAACAACTTTTCTATGCAAAAAGTAATTTTCATTTTTTGGGAAATATTTTTGACATCAAAGATTGGTTTCTAATCTTTGGAAAATCGATTTATAATGAAAAATTGATTTTCAGTTTTTAAGAAACTATTTTTCAAATTTAAAATTATTTATAATTTTTGGGAATCCGATTTTTAAGAATCAAACATATGTTTTCGAATTTGAAATAGTGAGTTTTTAATTAAAAAACCATTATTTTTGATATTCAAAAAAAAAAAAAAAGTAAGGGACAAATTAGATTAATGCTTTTAAGTGTATCAAATCTAAATTGTCTAGGTTTTAATTTTTTTTTAAAATTTCAAAAAAAAAAAATACAATTTTTTAAATATTTTGTTAAAGTGTGGACTTAAAAATAAATTCACCAATGGTGAAATTTTTGTTTAGTTAACAGAGACAAAAAAAAGATAAATATTTAAATCTTAGTCTAGTTTAAAATGTTTTTTTTAATATATCACGAAACAAAAAGTAATTATGTTTTGAGACAAAAATCAAAACCCAATTTTGCACCCGTAATTTTCATTTAAAAAAAGAATAAATTTTGAAATAGTTTACAAACTTTGAACTTGATATGATGATGATATTCAAACCTAAGAGCTTTTTTTAGCACAGAACCATCTGGTTATTGATATCAATTCAATTTTTAAGTGATATATATATATATATATATATATATATATATATATATATATATAGTTTTAGGTGCAAAAGGAACATCCATTTATTTGTTTTGAATATCACAACAACATTAAGTTAAAGTTTAATAGTTGTTTCGAAAAATATTCAATTTTTTAAAAAAATGTAAAATTACGGGGATAAAATTGGGTATATGATTTTTTAGCTCCAAAATATAAATATATATTTTTTAAAGATATATATAAAAAAAATTAAGAAGGATTAAAATATTTAAATATTGAGGGGAATGATATTTTCATCCGATTCCCTAAAATTGGACAAAGAAAAATAATTAAAACATACATATTTTTATTTTTGGTTAGCTAAACATAGTTTTTTATGACTAATAAAGGTAGATTTATGTTTTGGTGTTCTAAATATAACACATTTGTATTTTTTATAACACCAAACTTTTCATAATTTTAAAAAATACACTAAGTTCTAAAATAATTAAATTTTGTTGCACTGAAATTCATTAACATGATTTTGTCCTCCGAAATTTGGGATAAAAATTTAAATTAATTAATTTAGAGAATGTTACTTAAAACTAAGAAATAGATTAATACTATCGATGGGGCAACATGGGATTCAAACTCATCTCCCCCATGTACAAACCCCAAAAAACCACCCCAGCCACAATGTTATCATTAGAAAGAAAACAAATAGAAATACTTATAAATACATACAAAATAATTGGAAAGTCATATATAAGTATACATAAATATATTTAGATATATAAATATATATGCAAATATAAAAACATATATATAAACCAACAAATACACACACACACACACACACACACACACACATAAATATATACGTGCGCGCGCACACATAAAATTAAACACATTTATAAATAACTATGTTTAAATATATAACTATACGTAACTATATAAATAAATTGATATATAATTATATGTGTGTGTGTGTGTGTTAGTGTGTGTGAATGTTTATATAACTACAACTAAATAACGAAATAGAAACGGAAAATAGAAATGCCTAATTCCATTTCTAAAGTTAGAATTGAAATATAAATTGATTAGAAATGGAAATAAAACATTGCTACAAAAATTAAAAGTGGAATAATAATCCATTGCTATTTTACGTCGCAAGTAAATGGGGATAAAATAGAAATGAAATTAAAAATAAAATTAGAGATGAAAATTGAAACATTTGAACTTTCTATTAATAGTCTTACACGGGAATGTAGGTGGGTGAAGTTGCGTGGCATTTAACAATGGAAAATTCAATTTCTAAATATACTAATTGTTAACATTAATTACTTGTGTACAAATTGAAATGAAAAAAAATCCATTTCATAATTTGGCAATAGAACTCAATTTCGTTCCTGAATTTGAAATGGAAAATAATTCCATCACCATTTTTCCATTATTAATGTAATACGAAGGTTTCGAACAACATTAATTAGATCCGTTAGATAAGTAGAAGAGGTGTATTGCAAATTCAACATCCACTATGTTCGCCCATCATCATCATCGATGGTGTCTTCCTCCATCATTGCCATCATCAGCATGATCATCCATCATCGTGATATGCAATATTTGTTACTTAGAGTCATCTGGCATCAACATAAGGGTGTATGGCCTATGCGATTTGTTTATATTTATCTATCTTTTAGCTACTCACACAATGTACAATATGATCACATGAATTACATTGCGTGCACAATAACATGCAAAAATATGTATTTATCTTTCATACATATCCATAGTGTAACAATCATCGACCATAAAAACTATTATTGCCCTATCTGGCTAAATGACTAAAATCCATTTGTGCATAACCCTAATCTAATATTTTGATCTTCAACTACAAAAGTTGAATGAATATGATCAAACTATTTTCAAGATAAAGAATCTGAGCAATATCACATCATGCCTTCTTTAGTAGTATGCACTTTGAGGTAAGGTGTAGAAACATTAGAGATAATTTCAAGATATGGCTTCAAAATATTATAGAAATTGATGTTTTCTGTGTTAATATTGTAGATTTTGAAGAATTTTCTGTGTTGTAAAAGGTTCATTATCTTTTGGGATTTGTCTGATTGAAAAACTAACATAATTGGACACAACTTGGATGTGATGTAAATTGAGAAGAACTTATTTGATAATATTTGTAATACTATCATAAATATACATGGAAAAACAAAAGATAATGCTAAAATAAGAGATGATGTAAAATAGTTATATTCATATCCATAGTTATATAGGGATGAATTAACAAATAAATTTCTTAAGGCTTGTTACAATCATGACAATGATGCAAAAGAAGATTTTTATAATTTGTTAATAGATCTCCAGTTACCTGATGAATGTGCATCTAAGATGAGAAGGTGTATTGATAAGAAAGAGCATAAGTTATCTGGGATGAAAAATATCGATTATCATATAATTATGTAGATGCTAATACACATAACATTCCATGAATTACTTTCAGAAAATATTTGGCAAGCCTTGATTAAAATAAGTATTTTTTTTTAAGAATCTCACTTATAATATCATAAAAAATGAAGATATTTACAAAATGATATATTTATAATCTTATGCATACTTGAGTACTATATTTTTCCTTCTAACTTCTTCAACTCTATGGAACATTTTCCGATGCATTTACATTATGAATCCATGCTAGCGATCCATTTGCAATATAGATGGATGTATCCATTTGAGAGGTTATATATTTTTTATTCGGTCATCTAAAGGTTTTATTGTACCTTATATTTAAATATTATTATAATGAATAATTTTTTCAGATATCTTAAAAAATTTAAAAAAAAATATTCGAAATAAAGCCAAAGCTGAAGGATCGACTGTAATACTTGCTATAACCCACAAAGTCTTTTATGTTTTTATTATATTTGTTCTCCTAAAATTCAATGTTATATTGTATTATACAAGTGCAGGATGTTATGAAGATTATGGTTGCCAATGCTTCTCAACTTACAGATTATTCTATAGAGGCTTCATAGATTGATGTAGAGGTGTCAAACGGGTCGGCCCGGCACGGCACGGCCCATTTTTCACGAGCACGATCGTGTTACCATGCCGTGTCGGGCCCGCTCGGGCACGCCTTGGCCATACTGGCCAGGTGGCAGGGCCGGGCAGGCGGGAGCCGGGACGCGGGACCGGGGTCCAGGACCGGGAGGCCACATGGACTGACGAACAGGCAGATTATTTTTTTTTTTATATTGTAAATTTTATTGATTAAGGTTAAGTATAGAGTATTAATTATTAAATATAATTTTTTTTTAAAAATTAAAATTAAATAAAAAAAACAAATATTAGAAAATAATTTTTTTATCAAATTCAAATTAGTTTAGCTTTTTTTATATTTATAATTTATTAATTATACATTAAAGTTATTAATTTTTAAAATAAAATTTAAATCGTAAAAAAATAAATCAATACATTATGTTAGTAAAAATTAAAATTAAAAAAAAATTAAACTACACAAATGAAAAATTACCAATCATGCTTTTGAAACCAATGGTCCGAACAAAACAAGTATAAGTTTCAATACAACGTATGGTACAAACAAAGCATATAAATACAATGAATAAAAAAACGTCGAAAAAAAAGAGCAGATCAGCATCAATCGTCAAGCGGCATATCATGAGAATCATTAGCCACAACATCAAGATCAGTATCATATGGATCATCATCATCGGCAATCAGCACCTCCGCCATCGTAGTGGATGTGGATGCAACTGCAGTGTCTATCACAGTCACAGCTTCAGCATGATCACGGATGCTAAACCTCGATTCCTCCCAATCCTTCAAACATGCCAAGGCCTCAACCATATTTGGACGTAATCTCGATCTCCTATCCGAAATCACGTTCATTGCAACAGAAAAAGCAGACTCCGATGCTACACTCGACACCGGAGGAGTCAGTAGATCCCATGCCATCCTAGATAACACGGGATAGGTGCACTCATATGATTTTCACCACTGTAATAAATCAAGATTCTTATTATCAGAATGTGATAGTATTGAGCAGTAATCGGTATCTAAGTACCGAGACAGCTCACTCCTATGTGATGGTCCACCCCTACGTTTCCCCCTAGCTAGGTTAATGGAATAATCATCATCTCTGAACAATGTATCAATGTTCGTAATCACAGTCTCACCACCACCACCACCACCATACCTAGTATCGTAGTATGTGAACAGGTCTGTCAACTTCTCGTGAATGAACCCTTCAGGTGGCTCTTCCAGGTTCATGCACGAGGAAATAAAAGTCAGGGTGTTTTCTACCCCTTCCACCTTAGCCCTAGGGTCCATGCATGCAGCGAGGCAATAAAGAGATGGAATGGTGGACCAGTACTTCAAGTACTTGGTCTCCATCTCTGCAACCATATGGCTAAGCGTCGGGTCAGCTCGATACTTCCTAAACATGCTACTAATGTTGCATATGCACCGGAGTGCAATGCAAGTGGTGGGCATATAAACTGACGAACACATGTTCGTCGTGTCATAAAATATCTTCAGGAATTTCATAAATGAAAGTCCTGAAGCCCAGTCAGTGTCGTCAATAATAAGTTCGTCACTCTTACTATTGACGTAGTCGGATATCACGTGTTCGTATCCAACACATGATTCCTACATCAGATACGTGTACTTCCAACGATGTCTCACATCCGATTGGAATTTCTTCTTCTTAAGATTCGCAGACAAACAGAGAGTACCAAACTCTTGTTGTCTGCGAGGAGTGCGAATATACTTGAGTGCATTGCGTATATTTTCCAACGCGGGGGAACACACCTTCATACCCGCTTGAACTATCAGGTTAATCACATGACACATGCATCTGACATGAAAGATCTCTCCTAATGGTGCGTCTCTAATATTCCTAACAAACATATTGATCGCTACTCCATTATTAAAAGCATTATCGAAAGTGACACTAAAAATTTTATTTTGAATTTTATATTCCCTAAATATTTTCATCATACAATCAAAAATGGCCGTGCCATCATGAGAATGAAGAATCTCAGTGAATCCTAAAATTTTTTTATTAATTGTCCAGTTAGAATCTACATAGTGACTCCTGAGACATGCATAAGAAGAATCATCGTGACATGTCCATATATAGAACATCACAGACACCACTCCACTATATGCTATAAATTCCTTAATTATTTTTTGTTTTTATAATTTATATATCTTTAGTATGTCACTCTTAGATGTGGACCTAGGAATCCTACGATAGGAAGTCTGAAAATAAGTCTGCAAGATGCGCACTACCCTCGGATTTTTTGAAAATCTGATCGGAAGACCTATCAATGTGATGAGCCTGGCCATGCCCTCCATACCCAACTCGCTGGAGTATACCAAGGGAGTAAACTTTGAGACCGAACTCGATCCAGTCTCAAAAAATATAGTGCCAAGTTGGGTTTGCCTAGGATCTAAGGGTCCATATTTTTTGGTGCATAATTCGGCATGCCTCTTAAGGTGCCCAGTCCCACATAAACTCTTGCATGTTAAAAGTCTCATAGAATATTTGCACTGTGCCATTTCAAGTTACTCACCCCTAACATTTACTTGTGTTATGATTTTAAAATGAGTCCAAACTACAGAAGTCCTCCTAGTTTTTTGTTTTTTAGAACTTTGGGTTGAGACGACTGGAGAAACCAAAGTTTCAGCAGCCGCAGACGTCTGTGTAACACTAACATTTTCATTTTCCAAATTTAAATACGTGTCAGGTGTATTTGTCATTTTTTATGTTTTTTTTTCCTATGTTTTTCTAGAGAGAGAAGCTTTAGAGAGAGAAAGTAAAAAAAATATGTAAAATAAATTACCCGGTAAAAGCAATGAGGTTAGTCACGTGCAAGGTGCACCGCAGGAAGCTCTGATGTTCAAAACTCAAGTAGAGTTTCACGAAAATCCAAGCCGAAATCAAAATCCCGAGGCCCGAGAGAGAGATGCACGGTTTATGTGAGAGAGAGAAAGTTTTGAGAGGAGATATGTTTCTGAAAAACATAAATGTTATAGGGAGGGGGGTAGAATTTATAGGATAAAGAAATTAAATTTTTATAAAAAAAAAATTTTTTTATTAATTTTTTGAATTTTCAATATTATTTTAAGGGGCAGAATCACGAGGACCGTTGGATTCTGCCCCCTAGCCGTTGGAGGCGAATCCAACGGCTGAAATTCATTAAAGTTTGAATTTTTTTTTTGGCCGTTGGGATTGGTCGGGTCTAAGCCCGTCGGGACCGCGAGTCGGGTCCTATCAGACCCGACCCGCGTTCTTTTTACCGGGGGGGCAGGGGACGGGTCATGACTCACGCGGCACGCCCACGCCACACGCGTGCCCGCGTGAACCGGCACGGGACGAACCCGTGCCGGCGTGCCGTGCCACGACACGAGCAGATTCTAACCCGGGCACGGCACGGGCCCCGGCACAGTTTAAAAATGTGCAGGGCCGGCCCAGGCACGGCCGAACCGTGCCGTGCCTCGTGCCGGCCCGGCCCGGCCCGGCACGTTTGACACCTCTAGATTGATGGCACACATATTTATCTTCAGGCCAATGGAATGGAGTCGAAAAAAATGTTTAGAAAGGAGGATTTACAGATCATTCTATTTCATGACTCCGTCACTATGTTTAGAAATGGAAATGTTCAATCGTGCAAATCTAAAACATTCATACAAATTTCATTTCTAAAATTTAGAAAGAAGCATTTTAGAAACAGAAATATTCTATTTCTAATATCATTGCTAATTGCAAATAGACATGAAATTAGAAATAAATTTGATCAATTCTAATTTTATTCTTTTTGTAGTGAGTATACATGTTTATGTTTATGATTGAATACACGCACACACGCACACACACACACACACACACACGTTTAAATGTATGTGTATATATATATATATGTGTGTGTGTGTGTGTGTGTGTATTTATATGTATCTATACATATAACCATCAATAAACACACACATACACATAAACACACACACACACACACATATACATATATGTGTGTGTGTGTGTGTGTATTTATATGTATGTATACATATAACCATCAATAAACACACACACACACACACACACACACACACACACGTTTATAAAGGTATATATATATGTGTCACTTTATATATATGATTTTATATTTACATATGTGTTATTATGCATGCTCATATATGTATTTTCATTTATTTTGTATCTATTTATAAATTTTGCAGGTACAAGACATGAATTTGAATCCAACCTTACCTCTTCTATATCATTAATTTAGTTATCGGGATTCAGTAATAGTTTCTAAATTATATAATTTTAAATATTTTTTTTTAAAAAATTGTAGAGAGTAAAATTGGGTTGATAAATTTAATCATACCAAAAAATAAAATAAATTATAGAATTTTTTTAGTCATAAAAAAATTTGCTGTCCCAAATCACTGTTACAAAAAGTCAAGCATGATTTGTTTGAGTTTGACTCAAATAAAATGTTACTAATAAATAACGCACCATGCGCGGTGCAAGAAAGCATGACTTTCTGTTTCTGGGTTCTGTTTGGATAATGAGCAAATCTTTGCTCAAACAGCAACAAACTCTCTTCCTAAAGCAAGCCCCGCACCGAGCTCCATCCGATCATCATATTGACCAACTTCTCCATTGCAGAACAGCTCAGAAGGACATGAATCCGAAGGCGAGCAACGATCCGACGGAGTCGGCCTCCAACGCGCCCATCGGTTCTGGTAAGATTTCTCACTTGAATTCCGTAATATTAGGAGAAGCCCTAGCGTCCGAAGAAGATGATGTCATTCATCCGAATGCTGAGTTCTCTCGTCAAGCTCTCCTCCCTTCTCTGCAAAAGGTATGTATTTCGCTCTTCTTCTTTTACGTTCTTCACCTGGCTTTCTCTGAAACTGGATCTAGGCTAAAATCCGGTTTCACTGCTATGGTACCGGCTCAGTATTGGGAGATGTATAAAAGATCGATCGAGGATCCTTCCAGATTCTGGGCTGACATTGGATCTGAGTTTTACTGGAAAGAGAAGTGGGATGATGTAGTATACTCGGAAAACCTCGACATCCGAGTGGGCACCGTGAATATTCGGGTATTGGTTATTTATTGAAAATAATTGAATTTTTATGTTTATGTGATTATTAACATCATGATTATATGAGTTCGATACAATGGGATGATTATGTTTTGGTGCATCATTTCTAAAAAATTGGAAAAAAAAAAATAATCAAAAGTTTAATATATAAAAAATAGTGTATTAAATTCTTAAGTAATTAATTTTTAGTATACTTATTTATAGTAATAACGAAAATAATTACAAATTGCACATTTTAAAACTAATTAATTGAGCTTAACGAGCTATTGGAAGGAGCTTAACGAGCTCCTGGAAGTTCTTCAAGCTAGTATGAGCTTGTTATGAGCTTGACAAGCTCGTGGAAGCTCCTCGAGCTCCCTGATTGAGCTCAATGAACTCCATTGAGCTTTTTAAATGAGCTCGACGGAGCTCCTTGTTGAAGTTTTGCATGAGCTTCCAACGAGCTTGATGGAGCTCATCGAGCTCCATGATAGGTGCATTATAAATGAGCTTGATGGAGCTCATTTATATTACTATAAATGAGTGCATCAAAAATTAATTACTTAATAGTTTGGTGTACTATTTTTTAAATATTAAAATTTTGGTTATTTTTTTAAATTTTTTAATAAATGATATACTAAAACATAATTTCCTTCAATAAAATGATATGCTCGAGGGATAACCCTTATTTTATTAGCTAAAAACACTATGTTATAACTTAATTATTAATTAATTTCTATCTTAATTACTTTTAGGATTATTATTTATAATTATGAGGATAATGGAATGGAATGCTAGAGACCATCCTTATTATTGTTTACTAATTTGAAATTACAATAAAATGGATTGTTAGAGGCACCCTAGTTTTTACTAACCTTAATCATCCTTCTAGTTTATGGTTAATAGTATGAATTTTATTTTTCTAATTAATTATGCTAAAAATTATATTCAATTTTAATTATTTAATTAATAAATTATTATTTATAATGTATACTTAATTTTTTTTTATTATTTATAGTTTTTCTCCCTCTATCTGAATGCTCTCATATTTCTCAATCGATGTACTGTGAGATTCATATTAGATAAAAATATATTTAAATCAATAGTATTTTAGTCTAAAATAAGTAATTTTTTCAAAATAATTATTTATTTTTTACTTTTTAATAATGTGTGTATGATGGGTGTTGTCAACTTATTCTAAATTATTATACTATTAATGATTTTAATTTATAATAATTGAATACAAAATCTTTAAATCATATTGATGAGAGGTATGCCATCGTTTATTTATTTTTATGTATATCTTTATTATTTATTTTTTTATTTTCTTCATTCTTTTTCATCCTGGTGGTAATGTAGTTTGTATATAAGGGCGCTAAGTTATTTTTATCTTGCAGCATTTGTTTGTAGTATCAGACAACTAGGAGTCCCTCACCATTAGTGATGTCGGTATGCGCCTCTATCTTTCATTAGAGGTGGTGAAAGGGATGGGTTGTTGTTCTGGCATGGCTCATGGCTTGACCTTCAAAAAGTAGCCATGACTTGGCTAGACTTGTGTTTGACATTCGTGAGTTGGCATATTGGCATGTTGGCTCTCATCAGTCCATGACAGGAAGAGTGGTTTGCCTTGCGTGTTGAATTCATTTGTCAATTATGTCGGGAGTTCTGAGCAAAGCACGAGGGATGATACAAGAATGTTGTGTGGCACGACATAAATTGGTTAAGAGCCATGATTGGACCAGTCTCGTGTAGGCCCATGTCAAGTCTCTAGCCATGTAGGTTAGTTTTGACTTTGTTGGTTAAATTAGGCTAGCCTAGAATGAACCAAATTAGCCTAGAATGAATCCATATTATCTTATACTTGACCTAGGCTAGCATGGCCATACTTGAACCGGCCTGGAATGCCTCAGCATGTAACTATGTGTCTTGGATGGACCTAAAAAATGGCTCATACTAGTCTAACATGACTCATTTGATAATTATAAATTTATAATCATAAAATTTAGCACGACATGACTTGAGTGAGAAATAAGACTTATGTTGAGATTTGATTGTAGGTTCTGGTCGAGCATAACTCAATTTGATTAGTTGAATGAAACGTACAAGTCAATAAATTTTAAAATTATCAAGACATGACACATGCATTTCTTGCATGCCAAAATTTGGCCATTGATGTAACAATTGTCATGCAAGTGTCAACATAATTATTTTTAAATTATTCTAGTTTGTATGTGCTCATCAAATCTGTCTCCAACAAGTTTGATAGAATCTAACAGATGTAAGGATTATCCTCAAAAAGTAAAAAAAATTAAGATTTAAAATTTTTATTAAGTAAATAATATTTATATTTTTTATACTCAATTTTTAATCTAATTTCATTTTTCAAATTATCTTTAAAAATTTCATAAGGAAAAATTTTAAATTTCTTTTTTTTTAAGTTTATTTTATTAATAATTTATTTTGTAATTTTTGATTTAGAGCATCAGATTTGATAAATCATGATTTATGAAGTTATGATAGTGAGTCTATAATTTTGCAACATACACATCTATTACAATGAGAACATCTATCTTTTAATTTTCTAAACTAAACAAATTAAATAATTAATTATTATAAAAAATACAAAAAATAATGATTTTAATAAAAATAAAATTTATTGATAATTTTGATTTAAATAATGATAACTCGATTGAAAAGTTTGACTAGTTTCTCCTAATTTTCATTTAATTATAGGCTGGCTCAAATATAAAAATCTTAGACCTACTAATGAACATCTATAATTTGAATTCATTATAATATAATTATTAAAAATTAATATCAGAGTAGAAGAAGACTTGACATAATATAGATATCATTAAAAAATTTTTAGTTGCCCAATTAGTGGTTGACATTTTAGGAGAATAGTATATTAAAAAAAATAATGTATTTGATTTTAGGAAATTTTAATTTTGTGGTGAAATCACAAATTATTGAATTTGAATTAATTTTAAGTTCAATGACTTATTTTTTTTTTTGTCATGAGGTTGCATGAGTTTATTGTATGTATAAATACATCATGTCTATTTATTGTAATTCGTATGATCTTCGAATTAAATTTGTGATTAATATAATAAAACATTATAAATTTCATAAATGATTAATAATTAATAATATTGAAAAATATATTAGAGTGGTTTCGTTAATATTAAATATATAGATTAGTTATAATGATATTCTTTTTGCATGTAACTTCATTCATTATGTTATTCTAATTAGAAATTAAATAAAAAAATTTTGGGCTTCATTTTCATGAGATCCTGCATCCTCACAATGATAGTGTAAGAGGGTATATGTTTGAAATTTTTTATTTTATAATTAACATGAAACATATAAAATAAAATATATAGTATAATATTTAATAATATTGTAAATAATGGTATTGCCGTAAATACATTCGTAAGAATTATAAGAGTTTATGTTTGAGCTTTTTTTTTTTTTGTTAAATATATATGTTGCATAATAATCCTAATAGTATATGCTGAATTAAAAATAATTTCTCTATCAAATCAATTTAAAATTTATTAAAATATATTAGGATGTCTAGTAAACTACAAGAATTTTATAATTTATATAAATTAATAGACCAATAAATAAAATTTTTTTTTACTGGATATGAAATATCATTAGAATCTAACATTTGTGATGTTAGATTTATATGCTAATCATTAACATGTTATATCAACTTCATTAATATGAAATTTGCTAAACTAATAATAAATAAATTAAATCGAGACGTAGAATTTTTATTTCTAAAATTCATAAAAATTATATCAAAATAAAGAACTTTGTTTTTATATATATACTCCAATATTATGCATTGCACATAGGTGTATATGTAAGATGAGATGTGAATATAGAGAATATCCAAATTATAAAGATATAATGATGGGATATTCCAAATCTCTATACCAGGTAAGTATAATTTAGTAGAATCATAGAACAATATTGTAAGGCAAATGATAAAAAAGGAATGATTTCATTCATGCTCAATTCAGTTATTCACACCCAGGAGCAGATTTTGAGGCTGCTCCACCCTCCCACACTATTTGCCAGCCAGAAAATCATATATCGCCCCTCACCCGACACACCCATAATATGTTCTTTTCCCATCCCTAACCAACAACTTCTAAAAACCATGAAAAGACCAAACTGACCATCAACCCAATAACACTAGCTAGAGTTCTTCCCTCTCCTAGGCAAGATACTAACAATTCAAGGTATCGCCTGTGGCCGGCAACACCCCCTTTCTCCTCCCTGCATAGGTCACCTGAATCCGGGGCTTATCATATAATTATTGAAATGAAAATAAACTATTTAAAATTATAAAATATCGGCTATTATTTCTTATCATTACTGCTTAGTAGACTTGTATGAATCACGTGATTAAGATCGAAAGAATATAAAATATTATAAAATTTATATCTACTTATATGAATCGATCACATCAAGTTGAGAATAAAACTTATAAATAATTATAAAATTTATTTTAAATATATAAAAAAAAAGCATGAAAATAAATATTGTATTTGGAGAAAATAATGTGTCCATTTAGTTAATAATTATATTTTTTCAATCAACCCTATTAATAATTATATCTATTTTTATTCATCTGGGTTTAAGATTATTTATTTATTTATCATATTTACCCATTTTTTATTTTCACTCGAACGACATGTCGCTCCCTGGTTAGTGTACTACAATTCTAGGTGGTTCATGTTGGATGTGATCGACCCACCTCAGGCATTTTTTCCCCTATCAAGAAATCAAGAATATAGAGTATATATATATATATATATATATATATATATATATACACACACACGTCAAATGATAATTTTTCTTGTTTTGTGCATGTATTATTGTGTATGTAATTACACGTCAATTTGGCAAAAAATTGCAAAAAAATTGCAGTGGTTCAAGGACGGCATCACCAATATCTGCCACAATTGTCTGGATAGAAATGTCGAAGCTGGGCACGGAGACAAGATTGCAATGTATTGGGAACCCAACGAGCCTGGCCTCCACGAGTCCCTAACTTATTCACAGCTTCTTCGCAGGGTGTCTCAGGTTCTGTCATCTGATTCTGGATTGGGGGAGCAAAATGAGCATCGGTCCGGTTCCCTGCCGGGGTTCTAACGCTGTGTTCTTGTAGCTAGCAAATTATCTGAGATGGGTCGGTGTTGAGAAGGGTGATACGGTCATTATTTATCTGCCAATGCTCATGGTGCTGCCTCTTTCCATGCTTGCTTGTGCTCGCATTGGTTCTGTCCACTCTGTACGTCCACCCACCTTTAGATTCAGCTTTTGTAGATTTTACTTCTGTTGTGGCTTGTGAGCAGCATTCGCCATCTCAGGTTGTGTTCGCTGGATTTTCTGCTGAATCTCTTGCCCACCGGATAGTGGACTGCAACCCAAAACTTATAATTACTTGTAATGCTGTCAGAAGAGGCTCGAAGACTATCAACATCAAGGGCATAGTTGATGCTGCTTTAGCCGAATCCTCCAGAGTTGGTGTTTCAGTCGGTATGTGATTGAAGGCCATCTTTCTCTCTCCACCCTGGTTCAGAGACATATTCAGTTTGTTCCTGGTTTCCCACTTCTTCATAATTTCTCCTTTTTTTCCCATTTGAACAGAAGCTTGCTTAATCTATGACAACCACTCTGCTACTAGCAGAGAGAGTACTAGTTGGCAAGTTGGAAGAGATGTATGGTGGCAGGTTAGTATATTTTCAGAAAAAATTTGAAAATAATGACCTATGCGAAAGTTGAAAATAATGTCTTGAACAAAAACATGAGAAAATTTGATGCTAATAGATTGCTTATTTAATTTTGATATATATATATATATATATATATATATATAATATAATATAACTTGATGATGCTTTTTATTGTGTAATTGGGTTTAGAGGCGCATCTTGTGTATTTCTATTTTTGATATAATTGGGTGTATGTATGTTTATATATATATATAAATAAATAAAAAAATATATATATATATATATATTATAACTTAATGCTGACTTATTGAGTGTCACGATTCCTCATATCAACATAATTATCGTAAAAATATATTTTTGATATAATTGAGTTGAATTATATGAATTTAATTTTTTTGATTAGTGTGCTTATTACATAATTTCTTATATAAAATTAAATCATGGATTTTTTTTTTTGATTCTTTATCAAAGTTGATGAATATTTTTTTTATGTATTTTACTAATTTGTTAATCTAAATATTTTTTAATTGTAGGTGTGTATGAATTATTCTTCAAATATTTAAATTAAGTGAGATATCACTCATTAATCTTATCTCCTATAGGTGTGATAAGTAGATAATTCATATTTCTCTTATTAATAATTTTATATCTCTAAGTTTTTTTCCACATCTATCATAACGAATGTATCTGTTGTGACTATTTCATGAATGTTAGCTTGTAACAATACACGATTTTGAACAATGAAGAATGATATATCTAATAATTATTTCTTAATAATTTTATAATCTAATATATATTTTTATTTTATATATATATATATATATTAATTTCATTATTTATTTTGAATTTTATATTTTAAATATCAAAAATTTTACTTCTTGAGATCTAATATTGCCAATCTTAATTGAATATCTTTTCTTTTTGATTTAATGTTAATGCTACAAACTAAATAATGTAGACCAACAAGCTTAGATACTGAATACGAGCGATTCTCAATCTTAACTGGAAGTTCAAATGAGACTATAAATGAATAAAAAAAAAATAGCTGGTATTGATGTTTCTTCTAGATTCTTCCACTTTCTAGCATTACTAAAAAATAATTTATGCTCAAAATATATAATATCAGCATTCATTAAAACTCTATCAAACTAAAATCAAAAATATTAATATATATTTTTTTGATACAAGAGTATACAAGAAAGATACATCAAGTGATTTCAAGTGTTATGCTAATCTCTATCAAAATAATTTATGGCAGAGTAAAAAAGAAAGAATTATATAAATTATAAATAATTTTTGATAAAAATAATAAAATATCTATATTTTTCTTGGATTTCATATTTGCTAGATCTTTACATGCACGAGCATATCAGGTTAAATGAGTTCATACTCACATCAACCTGTTTATTTATTTTAAAAAGTTTAAATATAATTTTTTAACTAAAATATTTTATATTATATGGTAACAATATTTTTATGCTTGTAATATAATATTTTTAACTTGATTAGTAATGAGTGATCAAGTCGAAAATAGAGAACATAAAAACTATCAAGCTTAATTTCAAAAAAAAGTTTCTTAGATTTTCTTGATCATGCGAAAAAAAACTATAATATAAAATATGTCATAAATGAGTTATTTGAAAATACAACCAATTGAAAGTAGTACTGAAACTATCAGACACATACTCTCTCTAATCATTGGTATTTTTTATTTTTATTTTTATTTTTCTAAATTATTTTTTATTATTTATAAAATATTTAAAGAATAGAAAAAATATATGATACAGAGCAAAAATAGTATGAGCACTCTCTTACTAAATATAGTGCAATAATGATATTTTGTTCTCCTTACGAATACAATTAAAAAATATTGCGAACATGATCACTCAATCTACTTGGCATGGTTAAATTCTTTAATTTAGCTGTCACTATATTAATTATCTCACACATTTGTATCCAAGTTACATAGTTGATAATTTCGTTGGTGATCACTCAATACCCCACACTTATTTTTTTGCATGCTCAAAAACTATATTGTTCAACCTAGTGTTTATACATGCACCTAATGTATTCAAAATCACTACATACATATATATTGCACACACCTCCATCGTGCACTTATGTGCATCGATGTTACCATGTGTTGATGTCTCTCTCTCTCTCTCTCTGTCTCTCTCTAACACACTCATGCACATGCTATTTCACTACTTCGATGCTAACGATAGGATGACATCGTAATAGTGTCATCAACACTATTGTGTGTCTACACACACTTTTTCATTACTTCGACGCCAACAATGGGTTGGCTTCATTTTTTTACTAGTTTTGATGCAGTGTTGCTACACCCACACTTGCTCTCACTGATGTTGAGTAGAGTTGTTAAACGGACTGTGCCATGTTGGTATGACCTGTTTGAGTGTGACATTGTCGTACCATCGTGTTGTGTCAGACATGACATGGGAACTAGCCTGCCGGTCTAGCACCACATGGTTTCCTTGCATAGTACAAGTGGCTGGCTTACGAGTGACATGATTCACTAGTATAAAGCCTGTTGTGCGAAAATGTAATGGGTGGCTGGCATAGATGGTCGACCAATTGCAATCGGTAATGTAAGCAAAATTTGACTTATGTTAATGAATCTTTTTTTAAAATACTAGCCTCGTCGGGCGGTCAAGCAATTGGACTTGACCCATGACTAGTGACCTAATTGTAGCTGGTCCCAGGTCCCTGGGCTGGTGGACTATTCCACTTGGCTAGGTATTGCTCGTGTCTGTCTAGCACGGTTCGAGTCATGTCGCCAGGTGGCACTGGTCTGGACCTAACACAATGCAGGACTGTGTCATGCCTGGCTAGGCACGACTGAACTGTGCCTTGCCCAAGTTGCTTGGCTCATTTACCTAGTGTTGAGTACCTTACTTAAATATTATACCTTATTTGAATATTATATTGAGGAAAAATAAAAATAATTCATTCAATCAAAAAAAAAAAAGAGGGCACTATATGTATATGATTATGATAAAGGCCTCCAACATGTTGAGTGCTCTCATCCATGTGATGAAAAAATTAGATAATAAATAAAAAAAATTAAATCTAAACAAAAATAAATGCAATGTATTAGTTTTTGCAAATTTAATTTTTGTTCCAAAAACAAAATGTAAATGTAAATTTACTCCTCTACTAGGATGTTGTCCCCCAGTTCTCAACTATTTGTGAAGTCGAGTGGGTCGATGCAGAAGATCCCCTATTTTTGCTGTATACTAGTGGGAGCACCGGAAAACCGAAGGTTCCTCCAGCCCTAACTCTGGTCATGACTTTTTTGTTTAATTTTTTTGTGATTCAAAATGAGCTTTTTTTCAAGGGTGTTCTTCATACAACTGGTGGATATATGGTCTACACTGCCACAACGTTCAAGTATGCATTCGACCACAAATCTTCTGACATTTACTGGTATTCTCTAAGCTCTTCATCACGGCTCTTAAATTTTCTCAATCTCTTGAAACCTCTTCGTGTGCTGATTTTCCTGGAAGCCTCGTCTTGATATTAGGTGCACAGCTGACTGCGGATGGATCACCGGACACAGCTATGTCACCTATGGACCTTTGCTCAACGGAGCAACTATTGTCATCTATGAAGGGGTAACATGCATTGCACTCACATCTTTCCTCTCACAATTAAATTTTTTGTTTGATTTAATTGATCAAAAAAGATAAAAAATCAATTGCTAAGTTTGGTTTTTGATCATAATGTTTTGTTTGATTTAATTGATCATAATGTTTTGTTTGATTTAATTGATCATAATGTTTTGTTTGATTTAATTGATCAAAAAAGATAAAAAATCAATTTTTAAGTTTGGATTTAATTGATCATAATGTTTTGTTTGATTTAATTGATCAAAAAAGATAAAAAATCAATTTTTAAGTTTGGATTTAATTGATCATAATGTTTTGTTTGATTTAATTGATCAAAAAAGATAAAAAATCAATTTTTAAGTTTGGATTTAATTGATCATAATGTTTTGTTTGATTTAATTGATCAAAAAAGATAAAAAATCAATTTTTAAGTTTGGATTTAATTGATCATAATGTTTTGTTTGATTTAATTGATCAAAAAAGATAAAAAATCAATTTTTAAGTTTGGATTTAATCGATCATAATGTTTTGTTTGATTTAATTGATCAAAAAAGATAAATAATCAATTTTTAAGTTTGGATTTAATTGATCATAATGTTTTGTTTGATTTAATTGATCAAAAAAGATAAAAAATCAATTTTTAAGTTTGGATTTAATTGATCATAATGTTTTGTTTGATTTAATTGATCAAAAAAGATAAAAAATCAATTTTTAAGTTTGAATTTTATTTGATCATAATATTTTGTTTGATTTAATTGATCAAAAAAGATAAATAATCAATTTTTAAGTTTGGATTTAATTGATCATAATGATTTGTTTGATTTAATTGATCAAAAAAGATAAAAATCAATTTTTAAGTTTGGATTTAATTGATCATAATGCTTTGTTTGATTTAATTGATCAAAAAAGATAAAAAATCAATTTTTAAGTTTGGATTTAATTGATCATAATGTTTTGTTTGATTTAATTGATCAAAAAAGATAAAATTTGTAGTACCTGTAGAGCACTAGGACATCGTTAAGTGCTATGGTCAGTGCAACTTTTTTTGATGATGATTCTTGTTATTTAAAAACAAACCTAGAAGAAATTTACTAATTAATCAACAGAAGAAATAAGGCATGGTTTTAGAGTCATATTATATGTTAGATGCATTTTTTTGCTTAATTTTTTGTATAATGTATAAATAATAATTGTGTTATTTAGAGATTGAGATCGTACCCAGTACGTAAGTCTTACTTTTTAACATAAGGCATAGGAGAAGTTAATATTTTGATATGGTTACTGTTGGGTCCAATAATCTCAAATACTTAATTTTGATATCAAATATTATGACTCAGAATATCAAAGATAAGCTCTGATACTAAATGTTGAGAATTCAATTTTCACTACAATCTTTTTTATATCAAATGATAAATAATGATTCATGAGTATTCAAGATAATTGCTTGCGATACTAAATGATGCGACCTCTGAGCTGAAATCAGGAGGTCAAAATTAATATGAGATTTTTTGATATAATTTTTCTCCAATACCAAACTGAGAATCTTGAAGGGATTCCTTGGCGTTGATTTAGGGTTTCAAGCAGGGGATAGATGGTCTCTCATAGATGAAGCACACATTGCACAATGAAAGATTTTATAGAAGAAGCACATATGCTCACTAGAATAGAAAATTTGAGAGATAAGAGAGAGAGACACATAATAAAGAGAATTTTGATATTAAATTTATTAGTATTTATATGGTAAAATAAAAAATCTTACATTTAAAATATAATTCGTGATAACACAACATATTGTGGCATCATTCATGTTGTGATGTCATAGAATATGTCGTGGCTTAAATTCTTATGTCTGTCGCAATAACTTAAAATATGTTGTTATAACAATGATATCGCAAGAACAAATAATATGATGTCATCATTATAATGCACTTTACAACTTAAGTTGAGTCGTGACTTTATAATTTAGGTATTGACTATAAATCATATGTCATAGTTTATGATGAGTTATGAGTTATGATTTTATAGAACAGTCATTAGTATTGCTTAAAGTAAAACAATGTCACATAAGTGCTCTAATACCATATTAGGTGTCGATAAGAAATATTTATATAACTTAAGAAATATTTTAGGTACCAAAATATCCAATAAAAATATAACTTAAGATCCTGCATGTAATCTTATATTGTCCTAGAGGCTAGAGAGAGTTTGTGAACAATGCTAGTACTCATAAAAACTTTGTGAGGTTGGCTAAATAATCTCTTGTTAGAATGTATAAATGAAAAGATCACATGATAGGAAATGATGGAAGAATATATTTGGTTGTTAAAACCACACTTCCTCAGTTGCGCTTTGGAATACTTTTTTATGTAATCTTATTTTGTGTGAGTGTGTCGACATATGAAGTTTGATATATAATTATGTAGTATATATAGTAAGTATTAAAGTTATTTGATATATACTCATTAATTGTTATTTTTTAATTTATTAATATTTTTATTTATTTAATATTTTTTATTTTATAACTATTTAAAATAAAAAAATTTGTGATATAGAATAAAAAAGACATACTCGTGTAATTTGAGAATAATTATAAATAAAGTAATAAAATATTTTAAATCATATCAGCTCTCATATCTATTAGGTTCTCATATGTCAGATTGTATCATGTTGAGCGAATTCTTATTTATAGTAGTCTGCCGGGCAAGATAAGAATCTTTGATATGTTTTCTTAACTAATATTTTTTATATTTTAGTATAAAAATATTCTTCAGACTCGAGTAAAAAAATTTTAACTTAATCAGTGATTAATGACTAAGTTGAGAATGATTTCTCATACGCTACCTGTATAAGTAAAGATTCAATACACTCACACATTTAGTAGGTGAATCTTACCATAGCTATTAAACTATATAATTCATAATGTTTAGTCTCTATAAATTTTTATAAGTATTTTTTTAAATCATGCATACGAACATTAATATAAGAGAAAATATAGTTATAAGCTGAATTGAATTGTTTGGATAAATAATTCATGAATAAAAAAATTAACATGACAATCATGGATAAACAAAATAGACTGAAGAAATATAGGAACAAGGTAAATATTGACATATCCAATGGTTGTAGAGGGCTTTCTATTGTGCACCAAAATAAGTTGGAGAGGAGGAAAGGAAAATAATAATCTAAGAGTGATTATCTTTAATATAGCTGTTGATTCCGAAATTAACAATATAAGAGTGAAGAGCAAAGAGTTCTAGTTGTAGTACCTACGAAAGAATCTCACTTGAGTAGAACTTACGATGGGATGACCTACTAAGAATCTTTGAGAATCTCTGGAATGATTTGATATTTGGATTTTTATTATACTGAAAGGTAATGATGGGTTTAGAATTTTATTTTGATATTTAAATATTAAATCAAAACTTACTATTTAGGGTCTGGCTAGCCCTAGGCTAGGCTTTTTTTTTTTTGTCATGTTGGTGGGGGTTAAACCAAAAAAAATTCTTTTTTTCATAATATTTACTTTTTAATAAATTAAAATTTTAAATTTAAATGGTACAATATTTAAATATGTAATGAAATAAAGTTTTTTGAAAATAAAAAAATCATGTGCAAAAAAAATGATAATTGAAAAATAGAAAAAAAAACATAACATTAAAAAATTTCAACTTTATTTTTCATCTACAATTATATTTATAGATTATGATTTTCGTTAGTTTGATCTTGATCATCATTGTATATTTTTTTTTTTTTTTTTTTGGAATTATTATGGAAGTATTGAATCCAAATTTTAAGAGTTGCCTGTGTATCTCTATCTTCTTGTTCTTTTAAACATATAAATATTATAATATTTATTGTCTTTAATAAAGACAATGTATTGTAGAGCTATTTTTTTTATATAAATTTTGTAATTATTTTTTTACAATAAACAACTAAAAATACTTAACCTTATATCTTGCATATTTTATTATATTCTAGAACTAATCTTTAATACCAAGATTTTTAATTGGTTCATGTTGGGCTCGTAATGTCCTTTTTTTAGGCCTATCTGGGTCACCATCCTAGGTAGTCATGTCGTCTCATCATGCCTCAAAATTAAGATAACTTGGTATTATCTTATGCAACCTATTTACAATATAAAAGTGTCCCATGAGAATCCAGATAATGTTACAGTAGATTTTTCTAATTTTCTTATGATTTTTCTCTGGAAAAAAAGTAAATAAATTATGCTCAGTATCATATTTCATAGGTATTATCATAATCATGTATTTTTATTATTTCAATTTTATTATTTCTTTTTTTGTTTTTATTTATTTTTTTTTTTGATGGTATCTTGATATCAAGCATCTATCTGCAATTAGTTTAAGAAAACTCACTCACAATAAGCTTAGTCTTCGGGCGACTGCCATGTCATCAAGTTAAATCTTCACATCAACCATTACCACCCAGAGAAAAAGTCAAAAGTAAAATATTTATCTTTTTTACTCGTGATTGGCAAAACGAAATGCTTGTATTTTGATATGCCATCAGCAGTAATAAAATTCTTGTTAACTACAAGTTGAAAAATGGTGAAGCCCAGATGTAACCGAATTGCTTGGAAGCAGCATATGCTTTTGCATCAGAATTACAGCTGGGAAAGTCACCTCCTTTTTAGGCTCATTTTGAATTTGTAGGTGTTTTTCCCTGTTGGGCAATCGCGCTTCCACGGGTAGTGAGATTAAGAACAGAAAACACAGAAACAACACAGAAACAAGCAATATATATTCTCAATCCACAAGTATCCACGACAGAATCAAAACGAGAAATCAACACAGCAAATAACGTGGTTTGCTAGTTGCTAAGTACGACTAGCTACTTCTACCAGAAAATGCTTATGCGTTAAAGATTAAAACCAAGAAATAATGTCTTACAGTATGCAGCACGGCAGTCGCGAAATCGTGCAGAGAGAGAGGAGAACGAAGATAAACAGTTCAACCGGGTTAAAAAATAGCAGCCCGAAAAATAAATACAAATATTTTTATACAGAAAATAAATAGCCGGTTCATTTAACCGAAGCGGGTCGGATCATGGACCTGGCCAGGCTCTGCTCCAAAAAATTCGGTCCGCTGACCGGACAGCGGGACCTTCGTTATTGTGCTATTGCTGCATCCCCGGGCTTTTAATATTTCATTTCCTGCACTTACATGAAAATATTAAAACAGATTATTAAGTAAAAACAAATTACATATACAGCATTTCCTCTGTATATCCACATGTTTTCCAGGTTCCAAATTACCCTAATCCAGGACGCTGCTGGGAAATTGTTGACAAGTACAAAGTGACCATCTTCTATACTGCTCCTACGCTGGTGCGATCTCTCATGCGCGATGGTGACGAGGTGAGACGCGCTCTGATCATGATTCATGCCCATAAATGGCCTTTTTGAATACATTTTTTTGCAGGGCCTAAGCTTCCATTTCTGTGCTCCATGATTTTGTGGGTTTTCGTTGCCTTGTTTTTTTTTTTAAATTTATAGATTTGCCTGGTGATTTCTTGTGGTTTGTTGCAAGTTTTGATGCTCTGTTTTGTGTCCGTTCCCTTCATTTCACTTGCCCCATGAGTTTTCTCGGGCTAATAAAAATAAGAATTGGAGATTGGCTCATTGTGTGGTTGCACTCGCAGTTTGTTCATCAACACTCGCGCAAGTCCTTGAGAGTTCTTGGAACCGTAGGCGAGCCTATTAACCCAAGTACTTGGAGGTTCCTACCAAATTGAATTTTTGTGCTGACATCAATAAATTTTTTAAGCATTAAGCTGTTTCTCTAGGTGGTTTTTCAATGTTGTTGGAGATTCGAGGTGCCCTATTGTCGACACTTGGTGGCAAACTGAAACTGGAGGCGTTATGGTAATTTTTCTCTTTTTATTGGTTGCTTGTGTGAAATGTTCGTTCACTTAGAATTAATAAATCTAAATTAATTTTTCTCTTTTTATGGTAATTTTGCAAGCTCGAGCGGGCCAGGCAAGGCACGGCACGGCCCGTGCCAGGCCCGACTATTTTAAATCATGCCTGGCCCGGCACGGCGGCTCGCTCGTGCTCAAAAAATTCAGTCCGGCCCGGCCCGTTTGACACCTCTAGTTGTGTTAGATGAGTGGTTCCGTCTGGTGTCATTTTTGCTGCGGGCCGGTGAATTTGTTTCTTCTTTCGAGTTTTCGTGCATGGTATTCTCAAGTTTATTAACTTTGTGAAAATTGTGATCACTCTTATCTGATTAGTTATTCAAATTCATGTTGTCTTGCAACTTCTACAAATTGGAGATTTTCTACTAATCATCATATTTTTCTAAAAAAAAAACTAACTTAGTTTGATCATTGATGAACAAAAAAGTATGAAATGATTGTTTCATGATCTATTACAAATATGATAATCGAAGTTGTTTTCTATGAGTTGTTTTGAATTAATCATTTCTTTGTGGCTGCGAGTTTGATCCCCACTAGCTACTAAATAACTGTTGGCATGAGAAATCGTGCTAATGGTTGGAATTTGTGCCCAATTGGGCTTAGGGCTCTCACTTAATTATTATTATTTTTTTTTTTTGTGGAGAGTCATGTTCCTATTCTTTGTTTATGAGACTTCTTCTGACAACTCGACCAATTTGGATGTTCTGACTACTAAATTTGGATGGGGTGGCTTTAATCAGAGAGGTAATTGTGGTGTTGGCCTTTAGGTCTATTCAACTTGGCTTGACTCACTTTTTCTTTGCAATTTTTTTTTACAAAAAATTTTATGTTGAATTTTTTTTCTAACAATCTTGATGCTTATTATCATATTTAATTTTTTATTTTAATTAAATTTATCATGATTGATGATGATTGTAAAGTATTCAAATTAAAATGAATTTTTTGTGGTTTTTTATTTATTTCATATTAATTTTTGATGTTTCTAATGATATTACTTAACATATGGGTTGTCCTAATTATTTTTGCTTATTTATTAAATAAAGATATTAGTTGTGACACTTTCATATTGAATATTTATTTTATTTTTGTATTTCAACTTGTAACATGATATCATAGCAATATATATATGTAACTGGGTAAGAATTTACTAACCTTGCAAGGGGAATGCACAGTGTGGGTAGAGGCATGCGCATGGTAAGTGTTGTGTGCATAATAATGGCAGCAGGTGTTGTTGACAGTAGGCGCATGGTGGCGACTCGTAGTGTCTGGTAGTTTTTTTTATTTGCAAACCCTAGACGGGTGCACTGTGGCAGTAGGTGGCAAAAGGTAGTGCACAACATTTTATGTATATAAACTTTAACTAGGGTTCTAAGTAATTTGCAAAAAAAAAAAATAGAATATAGTAAATAATTATTTTTTATATTTTTTAAAGGAATCAAATCTTTGTGGTATGATATAGATATCACAATGTGGGTATATAGAGGAGAGACGTGGTCCAATGTACTCATTATAAATATATATAACACACAAAAAATAATTATTTTATATTTTTTTTTGAGAAAAGACCTATAACTTTACACAATAGTGAGAATGCATGTTGACTGTTGTAGTTATCTATGAGTTTTATAGAGTTTTCATAGAATAGTACAAATAGAATAATTATTTTATATTATCCCTTGCCGGGTGTCCCGTGAGCCCGACCCCACGATGCCCCTCCCGCAAAAAAAGACCGTGGGTCGGGTCTGATTCGACCCGACCCGCGGTCCCCCGTATCCCGAACCGCTCGGGCAGGCAAGCCCGAGCGGGCCGTGCCGGCCCAGCACGGAAGCACGATCGTGCCTTAAAAAAATGGGCCGGGCCTGCACGACCCGGCCCGTTTGACACCTCTAGTCTCATTATCTACAGAATCAATTTAATATGTATTTAATAATACATATGAGAACTCTGAAAGAGTGTTAACTGAATGGGAATCAACAAGTTTATATATAATTTATGAGTTCTGATATATGTTTTGACTGGCAAAGAGACTGGATGCTCTTATCCTAGAGACACGAGTTTGATTCCTAGGAATGTCAGATATATTTTCCAGGATATTTGTCAGATCGCTCTATCATGTTGTTGGGATGAGAGTCTTGTTTCATCCTCAGGATCCCAAGGCACATATAGGAGTCTATGAAAAGTATGAGTCGTATTTGGGGGGATGGACAAAAAATATGTATAATGAATGAGTGACTCTATCTTGATTGGAGGCCCAAATGAGACTGCAAAGGAGTAATAAAAAAATAATATATCCAAATGTGTCTTGATTTTTACTTTTTACAGGCTCGTTAAAAAATGAGTCATTCTTAAAAAAAGTAACCTCCTTATTTACAAAAATTCTATTAACTTTTGGTAATTATTACTTATATCTTTTTTCAGTAAAAAAAATTGAAGTAACAAAGAAAGATATACTTTAATTTTGGTTTCATATTATTTTGTCATGAGGAGAGATCTTGAACAAAGTAATTATTCTCAAATATTTTAGGAGACATGCTGAATAATTTTTCTTAGTAATGTAAGATCTAAAAGAATACACGGTGAGAAAAAACAAATAAAGATATTCAAATTAATGAGCTAGTTTGTGTATGGGTGTACCAGCGAATGAAGTTTGGTGTATGACCATAGGACCACTACACTTACATTTAAGATACACATTAGTGTTATTTTAACTAAATATTTAATTTTTATTTCTTCAATTTTATTTTGTACGGGTGAACTAGCATATGAAGTATAATTTATAATTCAATGACCAGTACAATAAGTGTTGAAATTCTTTGACATTTGCTAGAATGCATCATCAATCTTACTATTTTTTATGGTTTTACCAAACTAATTTTTATTTTTTTTATAGGATACTAAAAAACAAAAAAATATTCTTTGATATAAAATAAAAATATACTTGCCAAGTAAAAAAAATGTACCAATTTTTATTTATCAGTATGCTTTCTTTATTGACATCTTTCACACTCAAACATTGAAACATAGCCAACGAATGAATTTGACATTCTCCGATTGGTCACTGATAAGTGACCAAGCTAAAAATGAACAATTAATGGATCAATAATATTTAACTATTTATTTTAACATCTCACTATACGACTAATAATATATAGGTCACCCTGCTTATTCTTAAATGAAATATTTCTCTAAATTTTTTGATCTTGAAAATAATTATGAATGAAAAAAAAATTTAAGTTTTGTTTATTTTTTTTACTTGATGCTGAATATAACTTTTTTTGAGCTTAATGCTAAATTTAATTTTATTTGAGCTTTATGCTGAATGATACTTAATTACATTAAGTATTATGTTATTTGTTTTTAACATTGAGTAATTAGTAGGGGGATGATAACAAAGCGAAATTAAAAAAAATTAAATGAGCCGGGTCGAGATGAGGTAGTCCGGTTTCAAATTCTCCATTATCATCCATAATAGCGAGTATTATTGGCTCT